>VFFE01007043.1:1129638-1194552 GCA_008921705.1 Burhinus oedicnemus
CCTTCTGCCTTTGCAAACCCAGCTTCCTCCTCCTTCAAGAGCGGAGCCCCGCAGCCTCCGGAGGTTTTGAGGTAGGTACCGGCAAAAGGAGGAGGGAAGGCCGGGCAGCAGCCAGCCTGGCGGCCGTAGCGCTGGAAACGAGCAGAAGCAGCAGCTGCAAGAGGAGCACAGGGCCTGGGCGCTAACAACTGAGTGGCCTCCCCCCCCTAAAAGCCACCGGGTCGGGCACTCTCGGTTCCTCCTCCTCCTCCTCCTCGCAGGGGCGGGGACGGCGGCGGGGCGGACCCCGCGCTCGGCCGCGGCCCAGCCGGGGCTGACACACAGCTGTTGCCAACAGCTGGATGTTCCCCCCCTCCCCCGTGCGGCGGGAGCCTGTCCCTTGGAGCCGCCAGGCAAAGGGGCTGCTTCAGAAGTGCCCCGCGGGGAGGCTGGGTGCCCTGCGAGGCAGGTTTGCCCCGGGCTTGTGCAAATAGAAGTGCCGGGAGGCAGGGTCTTGTGGGGTCCCTGCTGCCCGGCCAGCCGGAGAGCCCGCGGGCAGAGCCGGCTCGCTGGGAGCTGGCGGTCCTCAAACGTTTCCATCCCTCCTCGAAGGCTTGTGGTGAAACCCCTGCCACCCTCGCTTACCTCTCTCCCCAGGCTAGCAATGTCACGGTGCCGCAGCACTTGCATTATTATTGTTGTGGTGGTGGTTGTGGTTCTTGTTATTGGTTTGGACGCAGGTTAAAAAAAACTGGGAAAGCTGCTTCCCTTGTTTTTCTCTTCTCTTGCTGCCTCTGCCCTGTGTTGGGACTGGAGGATGCAGAGGAACAAAAAGAAAGGAACGTCTGTGTGACATGGAGAGGCAGAGGACTGTGGGAGTTGGGGGGATGGGAAACTCACAAGGAGACAGGAAGGATGGGAGGAAAGTTAAAGATTGGGGAAAACAGATGTGCACATGTGTGTAGACTTCTAAACCATTTCCTTGTGGTCCCAAAGTCTTGATAAGTACTGGTGTCTCTTTTTCCTCTTTCTCCTACTTCCTCTGTCTGTTAGACTTTTTCTGGTGAAGTCCCTTTCTCCCTTAGGAAAAAGAGCAATGCATCAGTTGCAGGAGGGACTTTCACAAAGCTCTTTCAGCCCCGCCGGTACCAAAGGTTAACCATAATGACAACACTTAGCCCTAAACTTAGGCCCTGCTTGCCCTGTAGCTAACCTTGGCCCCATTTGATTTTTTCAGCAGTCATTGTCCTAGTTCTAACGGCCTGTACAATATTAGGTCATGCTGTCACTAAACCCTACTTGATCCTTCAGACTCTCCAGATTAAATCATTTGGTTTAATATGTTAGGACTAACTCAGGTTGAAGCCTAGCAACCCTAGCAGGATCCAGACGTAAATGTTGCTTTTCAGCTCAAGCTATGACCTTAACCTAAGCCCTTAACCTCGGCCTGAATACAGTTAGGCCAGCTAACTCTGCCCCAAAATTTCTCCCAGCATGACTCTCATGCTGGTCTGGAACATTGTGTTAAACCTGACACTCCAGCCGCTTCTGTTCAAGGGCTACTTGTAACCTTAAACTCTGGCCCAGTGACCTGAACTAGCCCAACTAAAGGTGTCAGCGCTCAGTAGAGCACTGCAGCACATGAAACGCTTAGGAATACATTTAAGTTCTCAGTCCCTTGTGGACCTGAAAGATGAACTTCACCTAAAACCAACCGTAGCCCATCCCACCACATTTCCTTTCCCTTGCTGTGCCCAGCACTCCTGCGTGTCTTGTGGCATCTGCAGGAAAGGTGTATTAGCCTAGTTTTGCGGTCATTACACAAACTCCTGTATTAAGGCCAGAAAAGCAACACTTGGCTATGCCAGAACTAATTGCAGGTGTATTTAGGAGTTTGCCTCTTTCAGCCCAAGTGGAAGATTGATGACTTTGACAGACCCAGACCCAAAACCTAGCCTTTTGGTCTAACAGCAACAGCAGGTCTTCCAGGATCCAGAAACAAAACCTAACTTTCTGCATTTATGTCCCAACAAAAGACAAACTTCTTGCATTTGGATAGGGTTCATCAGGCAGCCCTTGCTCTAGTCTGAGTCCTTCTGACACAAATCCAAACACAACCACAATGCCATCATTAACTTGAGGTCCAAGATACATTTCTTAATAAAAACCCCCACAGTTTATTTCCCTCAAACGTCCCCAATCTGCTTACTGGTTTTGCAGCATTTACAGGTTCCTGTGATGAACAAGCCCTTTCTGGTCCTTCTCTCCTAAGGCACAAACCTGATTCCAACCAAACGCAGCCTTAAACTAAGAAAGGTAGCCCCCACAACAATAGACCTAGCTTGCACTACAACACTACCTTCATGCTACAGGCCTACAGACCCTGTAAGAACTGAATTGTTGCCCATTAGATTTTTCTGAGTGCCAACCTCATCCTATTTCAGTGGTGCCTACAGGTTTCACATATAATATCAGTAGTCCTTGCCTTTCTTTTCCTAACCTTAAAATGAACCATAACTGTCGTCAGTACCACAGCCGTTGCAAAACTCATTGGTCATGGAACCACAATTCTGTAATCTCATTTCTCTCATACCCTAATCCCAATCTTCAACCTAACCATAGTTTAAAGTTAAAAGAGGTGACACTGCTGTCCCGTAAGTATCCTGCACAATCTTACTAGTACTATCCCCCTTGTTTGATATTCCCTAGAGGATTAAGGTGGTCACACAATTCTCCATCCCGTTCTCTCTCAGACCTTAGCTTTGTCCCTAATTCAACTGTTTCTCAGTCTTAATCATCACTTTAACTCTAGGTTTATCCAAAGACAGGTGACCCCTATCATATGGAAATGAATTAAAGACCATTTGAACACTTTAGTTCTCAGGAATATATTGTATACTTCTCTCCTAAACCGTATGTTAACTCAAAGTTTTAGGCCAGTCTTAACCCAAAGGAGGTGACCACAAACACCCCAGGAGGGTAGTTCTTCCAGATGACATCCATTTTGGATATGTTTTGGCATGATTAGGGTTTGTGTTTTAGTACTAGGGCTACGGTTCAGTACAGTGTAGATTGATGAGCGAGGTTCATCTGTGGAACCTGTAGGTACCACAGGAAACTGATGAAGCTGGATGAATTCTGAGTTGAGGATGAGACTAGAGTTAGCTGTTGGTTGGACGGTGATTACCTGGCTGTGTTGGATGTATGACTAAGTTTGCAGTCAGACTAATGGGTTTGAAGATTTAAAGGCATGGACTGTACAGCATCTATTGTGCTGCAGGGAGGTCGGTGGGCAACTTCACTGCTGTCATTATCCCAATTACTTGAGATAATATGTATTTTGTGTTTTGGGATGGGTCAGAGGATGACTTACTGCTAGGGATCTGGTTGTGGCTTTGGAATGCAAGTGAGGAAGAAAGAAATTTATTTCTGTATCGTGCAAATTTTGCAGTAGTGGTGCCACTGGTGAAAGTGTGACAGTTCAGGCAAGCAGTGAGAACATGTGGAAAAAGGGGTGTATAGGCAGGGCATTCCTGGGAGAGATGTGAAACTGGGGTTCCTAAGCCCCTAAAGAGATTTGGAAATTGAACCTGGGCCACCCATGTTTTGGTAAGTACCACAAAGAGCAGACCACTGTAAAACCTGAGAGAAGTATTGGTCCCCTAGGTAGCTATTTTGGCATTTTCAGGATCTCAGTTCTGAATCAAAGTAGAATGTAGGCACCTAGGTCCTGCTGCACTCTTATATCGCTGTGAGTCTCTCCCAGGTATGTAGATATTGTTGCTGAAGGTGTTGTAGCTGACGATTACCTTCTATGTAATTTTAATGGTTTTAAAAATATATATCTGAAGCTATACATTAAAAAGTGTTCTAATGTTTCTTTTGGAACCTAGTAACATGACTTAACAGGAGGAAGCCCCAAAAGCTATCAGTTACAATTAATTGTTTTTACTCAGAGATTTTGTGGTTTTGCTGTCAAGGTAAGATAGACTAGACAACGTGCCAGCTTACCAAATGTTACCACTCACTGGTATCAGCGTAACTGTAATATCATGCTTTTTATTTATTTATGAGCACCATATGCCTGTCATGTCGGAAACCAGTGGATGTTATGTGTTCATTCATTAGGTTTCTGAAAACAACAAAGACCCCTGATTATATTACACACCAGTCATCTTGCTAGTGCTTTATTTCACTAAATAATAGTGGTCTTCAGAACATTCAGTACACCATGAATTAAACACAGCTGGAATTTCTCTATACATTTACATATACACATACATACACACACTTCAAGTGTTCAAGTGTATTTGAACGCTTCATTTGCTGACACTACTATTAGAATGCCTAGGGCCTAAAACTCCGTGATTTTTAGGCAGAGCTGAAAATAAAAGTAATTATTTTTCTGTTAACTGAGTAAGACCATCAGTTTGGCCAGTGAGACTTACATTTCTGCTGAAGTTCCATAATGCCATAGCTCCGTGAAAGCATTCGGCTAATAACATTAGGCACGGCTTTGTCTGCTAATCTGTGCACTTCCACCAACCACATCCCATTACAGAGAGGAGCAGAATGTCTAACCTCTGCTCTGCTCAGTGTTTGCTACATGGGCAACAGTTTGACTTTGTCTGGGATAAGCATAAAGTATAGTAGTAGGTAGTACACTCATGTTCTTAAACAGATCACAGTGTGAGAAACTTAGAAACCTCATCATCTTCTCACTCTTCTTGCTGATGTACAATCTTTATCTATGACTAGTTCTTGAATTGTCAATTTCTGCTAAAAATTTCCTAACTGGGGAAGCTTCCACCACCTCTCTTCTGATAGTGTGTCCCCATTATAACAGATTTCATCATATGATTTTTTTTCCTGAAACCTATTAATCTTACTGTTTTCCAAAGTCCCTTTTGCTATAGTATCTGAACGCTAATCCGCGTAACCTTCAACTATTGTAACCTTCTTATTCCCAATTAAATCACCAATTGTAGACCACCAAGGGTAGTTTCTGTTGGGAATATTCTTCCCCTTAAAGGGCAGTGGAGGAGGTGACACGGAAATTCAGTGGTTCAGCAAACAAAATTCAAAGCTTGTGAAACTGTGGATGCAAGACATATTGCCTATATGTAGGAAAAGTAACAGGCATGTTAGGTGAAGCAGGAGTGGATGATCAGTATACCCAGAAGGCTGAATGCATTCATAAGGGTTACAATAAGCACATGATGTTGGTAGGGGGACACATGGAAAGGAATGGTAGAAAAAAAACCCCAAAACAAGCGAAAGGGTTTATGAATACCAAATCATGAGTGCTGTGCTGAATAGTGCTTCCCAGTGCTAGAACAGGTCAGAAGGTAGAATGAGGCTAGTGCCTGGCATGAACTGAAGTTGTCCTATGATGCTGTAATGGAGGGAGGGCTGACTCTAGAGGCTGAACCTGCAAAATCACAAAGCTCCCACACCCACCATGGGACATGCTGAGAGTCAGGAGAACAGTGATTCTTAGTATCGACAACAAGCAAGGCAGTTCTGCAAGGGAAGGAATAAACATGGATTTGCAGACTAGCTGAAGGTTAGAAATTGGAGTGTGAAACACCAGACTCTCATATTTACCTGGTGACAGGCAACTAAGAGACAGACATCTAACAAATCTGCAAAATCCCATTGATGTTGATTTGTGTGGTGTAACAGCTGGATGACTCTGTGCTAAGCACACTCCTGTGCATCTTTAAAATGATGTACACCCACCCCCATCGTGATACCTGATGGGAAAACCAGTGCTCAGAGCTGCCTGCTGAGCCATATACACGTAGCCTGGACTGATGCAACCACATAACTTGTTGCTTCCTTCTATTGTGTATGCAAAACACGAAGTCCTGGTACCAAGAATATTGTTGAGAAAAAATTCTCAGCCAGTCTAAATTGGTGGAGCGCTGCTAAAAGCAAAGAAACTAAACCAAATTATATCAGGTTATATCTGTCCTTCAGTCAATATAACCAGGAAAAAAAGAAACAGAAATACAGGGATGCTGGTGAAAGACAGAGCCACTAAACCCTAGCCAGTTATTATTTCAAGGGATTAAACTGACAGTTGACAAGCTGTATGCTAGACAGTAGCTTCATAGAACAGTGCGCATCTGTTAGTAGAAGTAAGTTAGTAGAAAAGAGAAAAAATGTAGGTAGGTGGATAGAAATGCAGAGAAGAGCCCATCCAGTTCTTAAGCCATGTTGGAGAAAAACGAAGGTTTTGATGTTCTTCAGTCCTCCCCCAGGGACATGTCTGCAAATCCCAGTGTGAGCCGAGAAAGAGAGGAAGAACTACTCCACAGAACTGTCCTCTCCTTTCCCTTGAAGGTATCTGGGGCACGAAGGCACATAGAGGAAGAGAGAATGGATTAAATTTGTGCTCTGTCTTCTTCACCCAGCATCTTTTGCTAGTCCTTCATGTGGTCACTCAGACACAGACTAGAGCTTTTGCAAGTGCTGGAAGGGAGCATTTAGGAAGGAAGATGGACTTTAGCCAGAGGTCATCCCATTTACAGGCTGTCCTCTCTCAGGATAGACAATATATTGCCAGTCTAACCCGTAAAGTCCTGGTGAATTGTGTTGTAGGAGTCTGTAACTTGTTTACTAGTTCAACCATGTTTTCTGATCCAAAGATATCATATGTTGCTGTCAAGTATTTTTAGTCTGAGCTTCTTAATATCCAGTTTACTTTGCAGTCTTGGTTTCTTGAACTAAAAATAGCTCCAAGACAACAATAGCTTTTAGGTGGTTCCACTTTTTGGATTAGACATGATTGGTTAAAATAAGTAGCAACATGTGATGGTAGTTTGGTGCCTTATTCGAGAAGGATCTTGGAGAGATTTACTAGCCTGCACTGAGTCTCACCACCTGCTGCTGTGGTACAGCTAGCTCTCCACTGTGGCACAGCATTCCTATTCTTCAAGGACTGTCAGAGCAGATTATCTTTTCTGGTTCACGGATATTTTTTTCTGGCTGGAATTTCTTTTCTTTTTTTGGTAGGTAGAATGAGCTAGGTTAGAATTTGGCCTGAACACTAAAGTGAAACAAACTTCCAGCTAAGGAAGATCATGGAGGCTTCCTTCGCACCGATCCAAAAGGTCAGGATCTCTGTAGTACCTTCTCTTGGTAAGGTGACACCTGCAGGTATACAGCACTTCTCCCATCTTCCTGCAATACCTGAGCAGAAGTGACTCAGAAGGGAGGAGCTCTGCCTGCGCTGAATCACCATTGCTTTCTATATTTATCCTACAAATTTAAAAGTCAAATTCTGTCACAAATTCTGTTTAACCTGTAAGATCCTAGCCCTGAGGGCTACAGCTTCCAAACAATGCAGCAGGTTGTGGAGGTTTTTTTTGTTTGTTTTGCAGTGCAAGTGGAAATTTGAGCGTGTTACTGCTTGAGCAGTGGGAGTTTCATCAATGTAGCATCTACACACTCATTGCTGCAACCCAGTAAGGTAATGTGAGGTTTTTAAGCATTCTTATCGCCTTTATTGTCCTCAGTTGGAATAGACATGACTTTTGCCTTTAAGAAGAAGTAAAAAAACCCTTCTGACTTCCTAATGAGAATAAAAATAGTACTATTTGGCTGGTTTGTGATGTTTGTCCCTTAGTCTTAAGTTTCACAGTTCATCTAAGGTGTGAGGTTATGAAGTAGGACACAGAAAACATGTCATGCTCTAATACCTCCATTTTCACCTCCGGAAAGGCCCTTTGCTAAGACACTACAGCTGTGAGTGTGTTAATAGTGTTGCAGAAAAGATATCACATTGCCCTTTGGTTAGCCATGTACAAGGATCAAATTGGATTTAATTCCACCGAAGAATTCTCATGGTTTTGAAAAATGGGCCCTGTCAACATGAAACAATTAAAATTTCATATTAATTGCGTATAAGGCTCAGGTATAGTGCTTGGATTTTCTAAGACAAAATCTATACTGTCTCTTCAGTCCTAAGATAAGCATCCTGCCTACACAATTAGCATTTGTCAAGGTCTGTTCATTTTCACTGAGGTTTACCAATTCATTACTTTTAAAAGTTAGAGTTTGAACAATAATTTTTCTGACATTTGATAATTTTATAATGATCTGTTAAGGGGTTTAGCAAGGTCAGGTAGGCAAGAATCAGTCCACTTGCTGACCTGATCTTGGACATTGCCTTCCCACTGGGTACTGCAAGCATGTTGCAGTGCGTTGTCTCCCTAGAGAATCTGGAAAAAGGTAAGAAATACTGGATCTGCTGCAGGAGTGTGTCTGGGACCTTGGTGGGGTCTGTGCAAAACTGACTTGCTGTCTGATCTGTACATATTCTGCCATTTGAATAAGCCTGGACTAGGCAGGATTGCCTCAGCTCAAAGCACAATAGTAATTCATTAAATCAGAATTATGAGAAGAAGCTGAATTCCTGCACATTGATAAAAAGGATTTTGCTATACTGGTTTGCTAGCTACTGTCATACATAGACTGTCACGTATTCCGTATTGAAAGCAGGTGTATTAAATGAAATAACGAGATAACAAAAACTTTGTATTAAAGCATAATTTTTTTAAACCTCCCTGGGAAAAACCTTGGTCATTTCAGCCTATCAGCTATTTCCTTGGTATTTATTTTTCTCTGTTCATCTTTGAAACTCAATAAGGAAATAAAATACCAACATAAATAAATGAAGAAGAAGCTTTCTCAACACCAATAAGCTAGACAAAAGAAACAGAACACTACAGAATGTTTACTTATTCATGATATCTTCATGAATGCCATACTTTGGAGGGAATGGGAGATTTTTGTTCATGTTTGACTCTCAAGCGTGTTAATCAGGTTTTATTGAAATGGTTGTGGGGAACAGTTAGCTTGGAAAAACTAGCGAAGCTAAATGCAACCAGATTAGAAGTTCATGTGAAATACTAGCGAGGAATTGTCTAAAGTTGATATTATGTGCAGGGGGATGGGAAAATATTTTCATAATCTTATTTAAGGGGAGGAGACCTTTGTGAAAGGATGCATGGTTGTGTGGTGGAAGTACAGAGTTTGTTCTGGGGCGTTTGTTCTGTTCTCTGTTCTGGGAAAGCATCCTGTGTATGTTTTAGTAGTTTTGTCTGTGCTGTCATCCTGTCCAATAAGCATCTTCTTAAACATGTGACAAGGCCCCTTAAAAGTAATGAAATTCCTTATAATGAATTCAGTACATGCCTAAGTGTTTTCAAGATTTCAGAGTATCTCTGCAGTTCAGATCCATACAGCCTGTCTCTCTCTGTGACTGTTTTGTGTTAGCACGTAGCACAGGGAGTTCTGGCTTGGGGTTTCTCTGTACTGCCGTGACCCTGGAAGTGTCAGGAAAACAGTCCTAAAAGTGAAATCCAGGTATTATGCAACAGTTTTCTCATCTGGCTAATTGAGAATTGACAGCAAAGTACCAGAAGATAGAAGCAGTGAAAAACAACCCCCTGTACTGGCAAGGGTATAAATTAAAATGTCAGATCCGTCCTCGTCACGTGAAATTTCTCAGAACTCCATCGTTGCAAGATGCTGCGTAACTTCTCTTACCATAGAAGTTTAGGGACTCCGGTCGTGTCTAGCTGTCTTGAAGTCTATGCATAGCAAAACCACGCTGCACCTCGTAGGATTGGGTTCAAGACTCACTAGGGTCTGTTTGCTGTGTATGATCTGTCTTATGTCATGTCAAGTTATCTGATAGCAGTTCTTAAAATGCTAGCAGTTTCCATGCTGTTAGGCAAATGAGGCTTAGAAGAATTAACACATATATATGGTCAGTGACACAATATGGAGCAATGTGTGTGTTTTTCATTAAGTGGTTTCTTCATATATCTTCTTCTATCCCCAGGATTCCTTTGCATTTATATACATTTTCATTATTCTTTTTTAAACAGCATGTGCATTAGAAAACAAATGTCAGATAACCCCACATTGCAGTTATCACCCCATTAACAAACTGGGGGTGGGGGTACCCTCTCAATGCAACCATAAAGGACTTCAGATTTTTACGAACTACTTACTCAAGGGGGAAAGTGAGCTTATTCTTTAATATAGGACAAGTCTGGTAACATTTAATTCTACTAGAAATACTGCTCTTTACAAACTGTATTCATAAATAAGATAATATAATGCCAAAAGTCCAGCTGTAAGCTCCCAGAGCAGCCTGGGCAAATGTGCTGGTACTGGTGCTGTGGGTGCCAATGTGGGTGAGAGGTCATTAGTTTCCTTTGCTCTCTCTGCTGTCCCTAGAAGGTGACCTGTGTCAGGAGGGGCTTGAAAGCTGAAGATTAGAGGGAGAGTAGCCATGTCAGCTGCAGCATTTTGTTACTGATTTTCTAAATACCTTATTTCAACTATAGCTCTTTTGCTAGCATGAATTTCTTGCATCGATGCAAAAAAAAAACCAAAAAACCAACAACCCAAAGTTTGCAAATCAGAGACTAACCACGCATTTCCTTTGCTCTGGCATCTCTCTACAGCTCCGCTGCAGTTTTGTTTGTGTGGAGGGTGTGGCTTGAGCTTTACAAACCTAAGGACTCTCTTGCATAAACAGATTTTTCTTCCATTCTCCAAAATATCACGATAATTATAATAAATAAATAAACCTGCATTGGAGTGTGATCTCAGTCTAAAACCACACATCTGAATAGACACAGGTAACTGTGAAGAAACTCTTAAAGATCACTATTAACTATTTAATTGTTCATGTAGGACTGGCAAGGTCAGGCACACTAGGAGTTACACAGGCTGGTTTCATACAGAGCCCTGACTGATATCAGCGTCCAAAAAAGGTGTCAGCTCCCACTGAAGCTTCTCCTATGACTGGGGCAATCAGGAGTGTGTGCTTTTTCGTCTCTTGCCCCAGCACTAACGTGGATTCTTGCACAGCTAACAAGACAGTGAACTAACTTTTCTAACAGTCAGGGCATGGGAAGGATCTCTTTCCTCTGCCAGAGAACTGTTCTCATGAAACTTGCACAAACTTAACTGCCTCTGAGAACTGACCTCCTTTGCTGCATTTGGTTGACACTGCCAGTGGATTTGGAAAGAAATACCTGGACAGACAGACACTGACTACGTACCTTTGAGGCTATTGTTTAAAAAACCCAGGGAAGTAAAAACAGAAGGAAAACATAGACCTGTCCTGGAAATGCCCTCTCATTTGGCAATGGACAAGATTGGTGTTTGAAACCATTTTTAAAATGTTGGTTTACCTACTCCAGAAAAAAAAGAAAAAAGAAAGCAAGCTCAGAAAACCCCTGGGTATCTTTGAGCTCCACCAAAGTGCAGACAGGCTCATGAAACCCTCTGAGATATCTACAACCCACCAAAGACCCAATCCGCAAAGCATGACATTTGCAAAATTCCAAGGAGACCGTGGCCACGTTTGGCGAGTTCAGAGACTATGCACAGAACATGACTTGGACATTTCCACCATGTACTGCACGTAGGGCCTCGTTTTTGTGATTGACATGGCCAGGAGCGTATTTTGCAGATGGGGTCTGGCAAAGTCTCAGCACCTTTTATTTTCTATTTTTGCTTAATGTGGACACAGGGGTCAGCCAAGTCTATCTGTTGAAAACAACAGGTTGTTTTGTGCCATCATTTTTCTAGCCTTGCTTTCAGCTGATGTTAGTGGTGAAGGGGTCACTTTAATATCTGAATTCAGAGTTGGAGCCCGTGGAATTTCTCAGTGTAGCAGAGGCTCTCGCTGTACCGGGGAGGCAGGAGCGCAGTAAGAAGAAGGGAAAACAATGGTTCCCTGTTTCAAGTTCTTAATAATTTTCAAACTAGTGTAAAATACTACTGAAAAGAGACCTTTGTCTGCAATACTTGGACGTTACATTTATCGTCTTACTCTGTAGGAACACATTCAATACAAACAAACAAAGAAGAAAAGCCCGACAACTTTTGCCATTGTTAGGAACATGAGGAGGCCATTGCTGATTAGAAGCAAAACTACATCCAGGAAATATTTGTTGCCATAGTGACCGTATTTAGCTGATTTCTTTTTCTGCTGTACAAATCTGATTTAATTAATTCAGATATTTATAAATAGCTTCCCGTGGGGCCAAAACTAATGGCTGCAAAGTTAAGTTGCAAAGACTTTGGATGTGCGGCTCTGTACGGACAGATGGAGACCCCACTTCAGCAGAGCAGTTAATGTGAGCACGCAGTTTTAAGCGTTACACCTCAGCCAACAGAATTGTGCGTGTGCTTAAACTCATACATGTGCTGAAATAGTCTGCTGCAGTTCACAGCAGATAGTGAGCATTTCTATTTTAAACTTTGTGGTTTGTTTTGATCTAACTTTTATAAACTCCAGTGGAAATAAGTCCTTAAGTAGTTACAGCATTAGTCATACTAGGAGTGGCCAGTTGCTTACTCGGCAGTTGCTGTGAGCATTAGAGAAAATATGGGCATATACACCTTTCATGGTTTCATGTTCCTTCCACTAATCCCCAGCCTCTGTGAGTTGTCCTCTGCAGCCCTTTTCTCCTTATTTTTTTTGTTTATACTAGTGCTAGGGAAATGGTTGAAACACATGCATTTTACAGTTGCCTAAAAGGGAATTTTTCTGGAAGTGTGCAAATTGAGCATGCAGCACGTGTAATCTCCAATAGTTCAGCTCCCTCCAGTAGGAAATTCTCTTGAAAGCTTCATCATAGTCGGGTACCAAAAGTCTTGCAATTACTCTGCATCATTTGCTTTGAAGAGTTCCACGTACTTTGCCTCTGTGTTGTCCCAGCTGTTAATTCTGCCTTGTAAATGCAATCACACAGTCAGTTTGGGACAGAAAGAAGCAAGAGGAAAAGGTTAAAAGATTTACCATTCCTGCTCCTTTTCAGAGGTTTTATCCCCTCCAGTAAGGCATGGCATATGCAACTGGTTCTCTCCACGTTTGGCACATCAGGGGGCATTAGCATGTTGTCCAGCATCAGGATAGCAAGGGACAGCTGAAACTGGAGGAACAGAAAGGGAAAACTCCAGAAGCAACTTAAAAATTACAATGACACAAATTGCTATCTGCAAAGACAAATAATCAGAAAACTGGTTAACACCTCTAGCATCATCTTTATCCATACTCCTTTCACATATTTTCAGGCCATAGTTTGTGTCAGACATTTTACATCTTTCCTAGCCTTCTGCACTCAGACTTTCCTAAAATCTGGCTTTTGCATTGCAAATCTTTTTTTGTCTAAGAGTCAGATTCCAGGTGGCATCTCTACAAAAAAAGTTGGGGTTTTTTTTATGCTCCTCAGCTTCCCTGAGGTGCCATTCTTACTTTCTCCACCCAGAGATTACGTGGTCTTTGCCATTTTCTTAGACTTATGGAGTCCCGGACTCCAGGTCCCTCAGACTGCATACAAAGAGAGGATGAGTGAACTGATCTTCAGAATTCAGTCTTTCACCTGCGCTGTGAATCCACAGGAAACAGTCAAGACGTCCTGAGATTGTATCTGCAAAAGTCCCATGGCAACACCTGGTCAGGAAAGTTTGTAGTGCAGAACGTCCCTCTTGAAGCTGTGCTGCTGGACAGGAGCAAGGTCTCTTGTGCAGCATTTATTTTGGAATATCCACCAGCTGAGGAGGCCTGGTAACTACTTTCCTTACTTTACCATGCGTGTTTGTGGGCAGTTTGCCCTGTATTTTACCCTGCTGAAGTATTCTGGGTGTTTTGCAATGGTCCTCTTCCATGGAGGGGCTTTACAGAGAGGAACATCAGTCAGCCCAGAGCTGGAGTGAAGGCTAGGCAAGGAGGGGTGCCAAAGCTGTCTGGGTCCTGGGCCTTCTCCTGTCTCATGGGAACAGCGGCAACAGTCTCTCCCACAGCAGGAGTCTTTCTGGGATAATTATTTGTTAATTGTGAGCTTTTCTGTTCTGCAGTCCTCCCTGGTTTTCTCTGAGTGCAGTTGCATTGAACTTAGTGGGAGAGTGTTCAAATAAATAAGAAGCGTCTCAGTTTTTAACCCAGTAAGTTCACGTCTTAGAGCAGCGATGTCATGATGACCAGATGCTTTTGTTCTCAGTGCCTTATTTACCAGAGATTTGGAACTTTTACACCGCAAAACAATGCAATTGGTGTGGAAAGGAAAAGTCTTCTTCTATGTATCTCACCACACCTCTGGGTGAGGACGGCCATTTTGTGTCAGAAGCTGAGACAGGCAAAATCAAATGAAGGAGGCAGGGACAGTCATTCCTCTGCCTTGGCAAAACCAGAAAAGGACATGCTGGAGAACCCCTCACAGGAGGACCCAGACAATCCCAGAAGGGTTAAGCTGTGATATACAGTACGCAGTAACCAGAGCTGAACCTGGCAACATGCAGCTCCACGAAGCATGGCTCCAGCGCTCTGTGTCCATCAGCTTCAGCATGACCCTGTGCATGCTGTTATGACAGCTGTTGGAAACTGTTATGTCAGTGTACCCTTTCGGTCTCTTCAGGAATAGAAGATGCTGTGCTCTTTCGGATTTTTTAATGCCCTGCTTAATCTGGATCAGAAGTTAGTGAGACATTGATAATTTTAACCGTGTACCACACAGGCCTATTTGTTTATATTGCTGGGACGTGCTCTTTGTTTCTGGCAAACACTTCCAGAGGCAGCCTATGCAGAAAGTGACTGGAATAATTTCTCTTTCCTTACACCTTTAACTTCTCCTCTTCTGCAGAACATTGCTATGTTATCACTGTATTCTTTTAAAAGCACCTTCTCTGTCTGAAGTTTCCTTTTGGCACTGTGTTATTTCTTTTCCAGTAACTTTGTAAGGGACAGTGTCAGTTTGGGTTTTACCATCATAACAAATGCATTACAATTTGTTTCTGCTCTCAAACCAACACAAATCCACCGTAATGCCAATTTTACAATTGCATTCCCTGCTTTTCTACCCCTGCTGCTGTTTGATATTCAGAGAGAAAGGGAGAAGCTAAATATTTATACAAGGGAAACTGAATTTACATAACAAATAAACAGAAAAAGCAGATAAATAATCCCATCCCCCCACCCCCTCGGCTCTTTAAGTTTCAGCAATAGTGCATGTAGGTTGTTTCGTAGAGAAGTGTGCCTCCTACCCTTGTCCCAGCTTCAGCAGACATCTCTTTAACTGCTCATACTCCTTTTTAACTTCTTTGCATAAAAGAAGAACTCCCATTGTGTCTCAGAAATTCAATATGGTATGGTAACCAGATAGGTTGTTTGTTTTTTTTTAAAAAAGAAATGTCTCCTGCCCAACTTTGGTATGGCAAGGAAATTTGATTATCAGTTGTTGACAGGCATGCAGGTCATGTCAAGTGTTTCTGACATGTCTATTTTAAGTTAAGCTAGAATTTGTATTTTGATTATGACAGAGTAAAAATACTTGGACAATAGATAGTCTTTGCCTGTGAATGAAAATTGGAATATGCAAGTTATGGTCAGACAGGTTTCTGTTATGGAGATGAGGCTTTGGTTGGGTCACTGCCCAGATGTCCTAATTAAAAAAAAAAAGAAACAACTCCCCCCATACCACCCCTGCCCCTGTTACTTTGAAAGATAAAAACGCGATCACAGCAACACAGGAGAACTAACATGAAATTAACTGTGAAAGGCAACTGGAGATTTTCCTCTTGCCCATTTTAGTCAAGTGATAAAGTATCCACCTCCTTCTGCTTAACCGTCTGTTTTATTCCACAAGCCTGCATTTCTGCAGCATCGCAAGATGTTTTAAGCGTTAAACACCCTGCGGGTCCTGGCTCCTTTGGCTCGCAGCAGTAACTAACTCAATCAGAGTCAACAGCTGAGGCGCAGAATGAAGCTGGTGCGTGGTCAGGAGCAGGCTCCTAGCTGCCTTGCTGGCATGCTGAAATCAGTTGCCCCCTTCATGCCTTCAGAAGCCAGCAGCAGCAGCAGCAGCAGCAGCAGCAGCAGCAGCAGCATCACTGCACAGCCCTCTGCAAGCCTGCAGCAGCTGGCTGAAGCAAGCTGAAGTACTCTATGTCCGTAGGTCTGAAACTAGGGGTTGTGTCTCTGTGTGGGGTCTGTAATGTTAGGAGCAAAGTAGGAGAGCCCAGTTAGAGGCCATTTATCTGTGCCAGTATTTGGGGTCAAGGGCTCACCAGAAGTGGAGTCACAATTTGCAATGGGGCCACGACCAGAAAACATTTGAAAATGGCTAACAAGGACACTAGGTTTGAGAGCAGTCCTCAGTAGAACATACTCTGAGTGTTGCTTTCCAAGCAGTTGTCATGTGAAGTCTGGAAGCAAGAACAGTGTTGGTCACTATTCAGCTCCCTCCTTTTAGAAGCAGACTGGTTCTTGGAAAAAAAAAATTGTCGGAGGATGTGAATGTTTCTGAAGAGGGGGATGCTGAAATTTTGCTGGATTCAGTGTCTGGTCTTTATCCAGCTCTGAGCTCAAAGGCAACGTTTGCGATAATACATTTTCTTCACCATAGAGACAAATGCACCTCCTGAGGGAAAAACAGTTGCTTTGACATTTCAGGCTGGGAAACCTGTCCTTGACACATGCACAGGCCCTGATACACGGTGTCTTGGCTTCGCCTGCTTACAGCTGTCCGGGAGGCTGGCACTGTCCCTGTTCAAAGGCAGTGGCATGCCGTGCTGGTGAGGTCCCCAGCGGAGATGTTTGCACTGGGAAGGCAGCAGAGCACAGCAAATGTCATCTCTGTCATAGGAGATGATGTTCTCTGCATTAGCCATGGCGTTGTGCGCTTGCTCGCACGTGGTAACGTATTTATGTTAGCAAAAGCCCCAATGGGACAGGGGAAAAAAGAAACGGAGCTTATGTTATGTTGTGGCTGCCAGCAGTCACAAACTGCACCATGGCAGGAAGCTGAGTGTAAGAATCAACTGTGTTTTCAGACGTCTTCTCAGAGCTGCAGTCTTGATTTGCAGAGCTGCCAAAGACCTGCAGTGCTCCTACTTTCAGCTGGATGGGGGAGTAGCCATTCTGGAAATCTGTCCAAGGGATTTAAAATCAAGCTCCTGGCTAGTAACAGTACTGTATGACTAAATATTGGTGTCCAAAGGACTAGATAGCAAAAAGCACAGAAAAAGTGACTGGGCAAAGAGGTGACTATGCTGGAACATAAATCACTAATATGAATGATAAGGTGAAGCACAAATAAGGGAACATTCCTATTCTACAGTATTACTACTGTGGTTCTGCATCCATAGTCACCGTTTCATAACACTGGCTGGCCAAGACTACATAAAAACTCAACCCTAACAAATGGACTCTTGGCTCAGTGAAGGTGATGAGGCTCTGATAGTTACAGAGAATTCAATACCGCCAGCTTTACTGACTGTTTGTGCTTCTTCACCATTATAATTCTCCTTCAGCGAAATAAGTGCTTACTGACTAGCTGAGAGGTTATAGGCCCATAAAACCAGAGGACACTAAGAGTTGATCTGTACATGTGACAGTAAGATGAGCAATCACATCCCAACACAAACTATGCCATTAGTATTACTTACTTTTAAAGGGCCATTATCCTTGCATTGTTCTCTCTCATTAACAATTAGTCATTCAGGCCCTTGAGAACTTTAATACAATAATCCCTACAAGCTCATCAAGCAAATCTCACACAGTTGCAATGTTGCATACAAGATTTATAAGACGGAACTGGCTGGATGTGAATGTGGGAGTAATGGTCCATAAGCAAATGTGACATAAAAAGAAGTCAGCCAGGAAAGCAGTCTGCTGAACTCAGAAAGCCTAGCTGTAGTGGGAGATGCTGTTATTTCAAAACGGCTTTCATCTTTTGGGGTGGAAGGGAGTCATTTTGTCACAGGAGAAGAAGCAACTGCATAATGTCCATGGCATTTACATACTGGTCAATGAAAGTCAGTCCCTGGTTTTGAAATCATGTAGCTGTATGCTTTTTCCATTTGAATGCTGTATTAGGAGAGCCTGTGCTCCTCCATTCCCTCCCCCTTCTTTCCCTTCTCCTTTTCAGCAAAAAGAGACCTCACCAACAAAGAGAAAATAGATTGAAAGCTCTTGCATCCAGACTCTTTCAAGCAAAGCTTGAGAGAGGCTTTGGCACATAATGTCTCTAACATTATGTTCACTGCCCTTAGAAAGCAATAACCAAATACATTCTGCTGGCAGTTAGCAAGTGCAGTGATTTCAACACAGATGAGAGAAGAGAGGACAAAGAAAGAATATGCTTAGAGCATCCCTTTCACTATGAACCTATGGGCCAGCTGGAGTGTTTACAAAGCTCTAAGGCCAGCCAGCAGGGAGTTGCAATAATCTAATTTTAATTATGTGACAAAAGCATGAAGAATCATTTCAAGGGCTAACAGAGGGAAATGGTTGCAGCCTGCCAATATTCCTTAGATGGTAAAAGAAGACAAGTTAACTCACAGAATTTAGTTGTTTCTCAAAAGACTAAATGGGATCTATCACAACTCCCAGCCTGTTGTTGTTAGAGAACAAATTGGTTGCCAGAAAAAGGCTTTAGATGTTAAAGAAAGTTCCCAAGAGGCATCTAGGCAGAACAGCAATACCTATGGTCGTCTTCTTAAATAAAAGATGTACTCTACTGGTGAGAAAACAAAGTCCCATAATCATATTAAACTGGCTGATATGAAATGCAGAGTATATAAGTTTCTAGGTATAAATTGACAGACCTTCAGTCTGAGTTCTCCAGCATCACAGCCTTCGGGCAGGATCACTGTAATAAAACAGCTGTTTTGCTGTCCCAAAGCAAAGCACAGTTAATAAAAGGAAAGGAAGGGAAAGACAGGAAAAGGGAAGGGAAGGGAAGGGAAGGGAAGGGAAGGGAAGGGAAGGGAAGGGAAGGGAAGGGAAGGGAAAAAGCTCAAATCCTCCTGCTTTGCACACATCCCAGCTGTTTGGCAGAAAAGGATTGTTGTCTCCTGCCAATAACAGAACAGAGCTCACATCAATAAGCCAAATCATTTTGACTCCATTGAGTAGACAGCCATAGTGAAAACATGGGGAAATGATTTACATTTCATGCTACCACAAGATGAATCCATAGGTTCTTATTTTAGGATTTTCTTCTTTCTGGATGCACTGAGTCCAAACTTTTAATACAAGATTGTCCTTAATTTTATTGTTCAGTAATACTTTATACTATCATGGCTGTCGTTAATCTGCTGTTGCACAGGGATTTCATGCTTTGGTTTTATTATTGCTTGAGACATCCTAGTAGTGAACTAAATTTCAGTCTTTTGCAAAGGCATTATTGGAAATACTGCATTTTCAAGCAATTCACATTCAATAATTTAACAGTCACTGGGGATTCATGGGGACTTTCATATAATGGTATAGCTTGTTTCAGAGCTTGGTGATGCGCTTGAGGTCTTAGTCTTGCCACAGCATCACATTGATGACAATGCTACATAGGGTGCCAAAAAGTGCAGATAGTCTGGTTTAGCTTCTACTCTTCATTATTCTGTTAAGTGAAATAACACACTGCTAAGTAAGTGCATGGCTTTCAAGTTCAAGAAATGTTAACCTTGCTCTCCATATATAAAATCTTTAGTTAAAGTACCTTATCATAATTCAGAGCAATTGTCATTTGAAATAGGAGCATGCTACAATAATATGTGTATGTTAAGCAAACGCAGAGTATGGTGTGTGTAGTCACTGTTTTAGCATAGTCCTGTTTACATCTGGGTCTGCAATTTTGCAGAGAGAGTGTATCATGGAAATAGGATTTGTCAGCTGTATGGCCAATGGAAAAGCATGTGAAGGTGGTGTAATATTTATTGTGCGTGTCCTCAAAAGTAGTGTAGTTCTCTCCATAGAATCAATTAAGTGTCTCTGTAGACTGACTTTTTAATGAAAGCCTCACACAAGTACAAATGATTATTAATAAGGTACTATACAAATCATTATTAATAAAGTAACTTAAAACTTTTATCTGCTAACATCCTGTACTCCTCTCGTCTTTCAAATGGTCTCAGTAATCATTACTGAATTAAACCTCAGAGTAATTATTCTTAACAATATTGCCAGCAGATACTGCCATCTGCAAGTTACTTTTCCCCATTATGTGACAGTGATGTTCTCATTCTTGATCAACACTGTCATGCAGATTTGCATAACTTGAGGTCTTTTTCTGTGAATTTAGCAACTCTTGCATGGGATTTCCTTCCAACACCAGGTGCTTTTGGCACAGGTTATTAGTGCCTTTTTGCATTTCTCTGGAGTAGGATTTAAGGTGTGATGTTAGCATTCCTTTGCATATTTCCAAACTTTCCCTGGCCCAGGTTTTAATGCAGACATCTTGCATACACTTTGAAAATATGTCTGCTGTCACATGTTAACATGTACTGCCATCACACCTTGAATCAGGGCCAACTTCAGGCACAGATGAAGAAGGCAATCTCCTGTGTCCAGTAGTCCGTCCTCCTCAGTGACTGCCTATGGTACCTGTGCTGGAGGAGGTGAGAATGAGCTATTTGACCACTATATGCTGCCTGAGCATCAATTCTTGTTACCGGTGACTGAAGGTGTCAGGGCAAGAAGGGGAACAAGGTGAATGAAGCAATAATTACTGTTGTGAGGGCTGGGAATGGTTCTTCCTTGCAGCCAAAGTCACTGATGTGTCTCTCTGGAGATGCTAATGGGGCTATAGAGCGATGCAGCATGATGCTACATGGGGTCTTAAAATGTAAAATAAATTGTTTTTGCAGATAGACAACAACCATTAGCCTGCTGATGCTTGAATTCAGCTAACTAACAGTTTTACATGGGTAAACGAAACTTTTTTTTTTGAGTCCTTCTAACCAAGCTGTAAGCCTCTTTGGAGCATTTGGTAGGCAGAAAGAGTGATGAATTGTGAGCACATCATTGGACGAATTTAGGAAGCACGTTAGAAAAGGGGAGAGTGGGGAAAAAAATCAAGAGAGGAATGTGGGGATACCATCAGCTTTCTGATGATAGAGATTTTTGTATAAAGGTTTATGCTTACCTGCTGACACGAATAATTCTTCAAATAGCTCTCAAGTAATTGTTTTATACTCTACTGTTATTTTCTTAGTAATCTGGTGAGGGACATGTGCAGTTTCTGGAAAACTGCAGCCATTTGCCATGAAATTGACAAACTAGGGTAGATTTTGATAAATAGTCCAGAGGCGAAAAAACAGGGAAGGGTGAGGCCTTAGAACAAGTGTCATTTTTGAAACAATCCAGTTTAATGTTTCATTTTAAAAGTGACCCTCTTTCATTTTTACAATGAGGTTTAAAATGTAGGGTCTTGAAACTAGACTGAATAACTCCATATCCAACCCACAGGATTTTTTTTCATTTATTCAATGTAGAGCCTGAAGTGAAAAGTCCATTATTCAATCAGCTCCAAAGGGTGTGAGTTTCAGAATCCAGAACAAGGAACTGAGATGGGAGAGCAGGGCAGAGTGGAGGGAGTGATAAGCTCAGCACTAGCTGTTGGTTGACATTACAAAGATTGTTTTTGTCAAGGGAAGAGGTGGAAATATCCTTTCTCCTTTTCTATTTTTTGTTCTTTAAAGAAAGCTGAAGTTCACCATGTGCATTCCCCAATGCTTAAAAGCTTCATACATCAGCACTCCCCTCTTCCTCCAAGTTACCTTAAGAATCATGAGGCTCTTTCCTAACAATATGCTTTTTTCCCCTGCAACAAGGTAACTTTTTCTCCAACTGGGGAAATGTCTGGAACCCAAAACAGATGCCTTAAGAAAAATTCTCCCTCTCCATACACACTTCGAGTTTTCTAAGGTCGGGGACACTTTACATTAGAAATCTTCAAACACCAAGGAAGCCCAGAGTCTTTGTGGACTGCCAGCTATGACAAAGCTGTGGTATTTCTGTAAGGCAGGCAAGGTGCAGTGTACCATCCATAGTTAAATAAAAAGGTCTGCTTTTGTTTTATGTTGACTGAAGCCCTCAGCAGTCTAATGACTAGTGGGGTACTGTGGAATTATAGTTCCTTAGTGAAAATCTTCAAAAAGAGTATGTATTGGTTAAAACTGTTAGACAAAGAAGCATGTACAAACATCTAAGAACATACCTAAGAATGTGGCCACCAGTTATACATCAGCATTAATTGTACTGAATCAAAAATGTCGTGTAACACAGCTTAATGTTTCAGTCCTACCCAAGGCACATCTGCATCTTTACAAAGTACTGACCTGGAGTCAGCTTGACAGCTCAGATTCCAAGCAGGCTATCTGGTAGCTTCATGGATTGAATATAAGCAGGGAAAGAGTCCAGAAGTTTGCTCGCTGCTCCATCTAGTGCTTGTGTTCAGTATCCTATAGGAAGTATCTTTTTCTTCTGAATGCTGATATCCTGGGAGAGGCATGGATATGCCAAGGAGCAGCTTAATTGCTGCAGAGCACTTGTGGTCCACTGACTTCCTAGCTCATGGGGGCTATCCATTAGAAAGTCTTCTCTTTGACTGGCCTCTCTTTTTTTGCCTGACAGCCTGCTGTAGTGAACAAGTGTTTCCAAAGTACCGCTGAACCGCCTTTGCAAAGGGGTGATCTTCCAGGAACTCTTACAGGAAAAAGAATATGTAAAGCATGAGACTTAGCGATCGCTAGAGCTGTTATGATAAAAACACAGTATTTGTGTCAAGTAGACTGGGTCCAGTTCAATGAATTTTGTATTTATTATGACTGTTTATTAACTAAAATAGCTAATTTCTACCAGGTAAGTATCAACTCATGGGATAATGAAGTATTTTGGCAGTGTACTCAAAGGCACATAATATAGAGGATAGAAGATGGAATATTACACCGGTCAGAAAGGTGAGGAAAACATAGTTTCAGACAGACTGTGTCCACTCTAGTAATTTAAACAGTGTCAGGGAAGGTTTCTGAATATAAACTAAATTGCCATAAGTTCAGTTGTCAGAACAGTCTCTGGCAGTTGTTACGTTGGCCAGCTAGCACTTTCCCTGGCAGCTCCCAGGCACAATTCAGAAGATACTCTGGATCAAGGACCAATTAATAGGATGGATGTTGGCATTCCATACTACTTGACCCCAGGCATGTTTAATTTCCCAGTGTAGATGAAGTCACAGTGTAACACAGTATGTTACTGAGAATCTTGATCCCTTGTCGTCCTAGCCTGGGAGATTTGGCTCTGTAACTCCAACTGTAATAGCTCATGTTTCTAGCTCTAGGCATCCGGGGAGTGTAACAGGAAAGGTAACGGCTGTCACAGCTAGGTGAGAGTACAACTTCAGAAGGAAGTTTTTAATGTCTAGCAGGACTCTCTACAGTTTGCAATTTGCAGCTGGATCTTACTCATTTGATTTTTGAGTAAGATTCTAGTCTAAGCAGCTCTCAGAGATGCCATGGACAATAATCATCAACTTACATATCACTAGCTGGCTTTAGTATCTTCCAGAATATAAATAGGCTCAAAATAATGGAAGCAGTCATATCAGCATACTGTAGTAGTCAAGCACTGCATATTACCACAGCACACTAAATAATTTCATGTGGAGGGGAGAAAATTTTGCCTGTGCTGTCTTTGTAGATCTTTTTCTGAATTTGTTTATGTTTACCTTATTCATTTTCTTTCTCCCACTTCCCTATCCTCCAAAACAAAACACTTCTTATGCTAAAACTGTCACAGAGGAAGAATGGATCTAGCACCTGCCAGATATGTTCAAATATTAAAAATAAGAGATGGCCTAGGAAAGACAAAACCCAGAAGCAACAAGAGAAAACAGAGTATCAGTGAAGTTGGGAAGTGCTGTTAGAGGGCAAGTGTATTCTGCTATTTATATATGAGTCAGGTCTTTATTTCAGAACAAATCACTCCACAGAACAAAATCCCAGGCAGAAGGGTTGATGGGGTAGCTGTGAGCAAGGGCACGCAGGGGTCACACACCCGGGTAGGACATTCGAACTCCGCTCTGTCCTCACCCTCCCCAAGATAGTGTCTATCAGCTGGAAACACATCTCCAGAGCTGGCTGTTTCGTGGTATGGAGAGGCTGTGACCAGAGCTTATGTAGAATATCTTGATATCTTGGCAGGACCACTCCATTAATATCCCTGACAAGATCTCTTTATCCTGTGCCTTCCTAATCTGCAAGATGACAGAAAAAGAGAGGGAATTCACTGTGCTAAATTGAGTCCTGCTGTGTGTGATTTGTACTGGTTTTACTTTATAAAAGTTGTCTCTTTGTTTTATCAAATGCTTCACAGTTGGTTTTTTTGGTTTTTGTTTGTTTTTTTTTTCAAAAGGAGGAGGGAAATATTTTTGTTATTCCCATTCCGGGAGGGGTTGCACAGCAGAGACTTTTCTATCCTAAACCATGCCGGTATCCAGCCCTTTTTCCTCTTTAATCCTGCCCTCTCCCTATGCCCTCTGTCCTCAAACTTTCCGTTGCACATTAAGGCCTAGGAATCTTCTGCCAATTGGGATTTCTTCAGCAGTTGCACTGAAGTCTCCTTTCAGTACTTGCTGATCCTGTGCTGGGAAGAGAAATGATGGTTTCTCTTGATGTTCTGCCTGAAATAAGAACTTACTGGCTCCTCAAAGGAAACCAGCACTTCTGACAGCACTTGAAAAGCAGCCGAGTTGTTTTGAAATGTAAAATTAATGTAGAAAAACAAAGGGAGGTTGAGGGCCCCTGATTCAGATTTTTTCATTTAAGATCCCTCTGTACCCTTAGTACTACACTTAGTAATTAAATGTAAAATTCTGTATATATAGGAGGTCAGATGACATTATTTAACGGCCCTTCCTGGCATTAAGCTTCCTGAATTCCTGCCAAAGCATTGCGTTGTGCAGCACAATTGTATCCCCAACATTTAGTAATTTGGCTTGGTCTGAGGTACGTTGACAGAGGCAGGCAGCTAAAGCAAAGCTTAAATAAAGCTCTAAGGCCTGAATTTAGTTTCATCATTGCAGATAATATTAAAAGTGTGCACAGAGCAAATTAGGAAAAAATGCAACTTCACAAGAGAGAGCTCCCAAGAGCTGCTGCTGCCCGCTGGCTCAGCACTACAGGCTGTTTATAAAGCAGAGACTCACGCAAGATCTAACCATTTGGATGTCAAGTTCAAACACCTCAGAATCGGGAAGATCTCAGTTCCTGCCAGCTACTCCTGTCTGTTGAATACTAGGGGCTTATTTGAGAATGCTCCTCTTGCTCTAGGTGCGTATTTTGTTTCTCCCCAGAGATGCAGGGCGTAGTGGTCAACTGTGTCGTGCTTTTTGTGAGAAAGCTGTTTGTCCCAGATGCTCACACACCGCCTTGAAGTGGGAGAATTTTGCTGGTCCAGCAGCAAGGACTGATATTTTAAATGGAACATTCTTCTTCGGCGTATAGAGAACTGCAGTGCAGCAAGGAGAAGGATCAAGACTAGTGTCTCCCCTGCATGCTGGAGAGAAGGTGAACTGGGTCAGAAAGGAGAGCAATGTCAGAGGAACAGATGAACAAAATGAAGAAGGCGAGAGAGATACAAAATCAGATGCTGGGGGAGAAGAAACGCAGACTCATGAAGGGAGCAACTCTGACCATGTCACACAGGGAGCTGCAGCAGCACTCTTACCTGCCTGAGAACGAGCTCGATGGACAAACATGGGCGTCAGCCTCAGGCAAAGGGACCTGACTCTGCGCACTCACACCTGCAGAAGATCCATGCTACTGCTTTTCCTTCAGACAGATGCAAACCCCCATCAGAGCAAAACCTGGCCCCGATCCATTGATTATATTGAATATTTCTTTCCCTTCTTTTGAACTCTTTATCTCACCATCACATGGAGCATTGTCCTTCAATAGAGGTGTTTTGTACAGGAAAAAGCTGGTAGGGAGATGGCTGGTATTGCTTCGCATGGTAGAGTTGTCTTTGTAGTAAGAGAAAAAGCAAACTGATAGTATGTGTGTAATTTTACTTCCCTTTAACTTGTCTTTCTTTATTCTTGGAACTCTATTTTTTCCCCTTGTATTTCTTCCTAGTGACAGTGTGAACAAATAGTTATTCGCATCTTTCTTTTAGCCGAGTATCTTAGGAAACTGTGACTGAAAGGGACGGTAGCATAAATATTGCGTGCGCGATACAGTCTCCCTTCCTGTTCAAAAACTCCTGGAGAAAAAATGGGCAGAAATAAGTACCTAACCCCTCCACTGGCAGTGTCGGAGCAGGCGGTCAGCAGCCCGCGGGCGGACGCCGGGAGCTGGAGCGGCTGGTTCCCCCGCCACTACGGCCGGGCCAGCCGGGCTGGGCACGGGCTCCTCTGGGTCCCCTTTCGCCCTGGCGAGGCGGCTCTTGCCCCGGCTTTGCGCTCCAGCCCAGAAGCAGGCGGGTAGGGAAGGACGAGGATCCCGGGGGAGGGGAGCGGTGGCGGCCCCCGGGAGTTTCGGGGGCGTTTGGCGGGGCAGGGTGACACCTGCTGGGGGCGGAGGGGGACGGGGCCAGGCCGGCGCCTGGGGGAGGCAGCCTCCCGCGGCCCTCGGCTCCTGCGGCGGGTCGCGGGGTTGTCTGCTTGGGGATGGCCATCTGCCGTGAGTTAAAACCGGCTCGCAAGAGACGAGGTGTCCTGCGTGGACCGGGAGGAACGTGAGGCTGTCTGGGGGGTTGAAGATGTCGTAGCAGTGCCTGGGAGCTGCTGGATGAATTGCATCCGAGAGGGATGGGGAGATACCGAGGGCCCTGGTGAGGCCACCAGCCTGCACCCACTGGCTCGCCGTGGGTGAGCTACCCCTTGTGCTTCCTTCAGCAGGCAGCACACAGGCCTGGCACGTTTTGTGCTGGAACTCCAGTAAAATCCCAGGGGAAATCTCTGTGACAGGGAGAGGCAGGAGCAGCAGGCATGCTGCAGGAAGCCCTACACTCAAAGACGTTTGGCTAGGTGTTACACCATCAGAGCATCCTGTCCAGAGAAGGGTAACAAAGCTGGTGAGGGGTCTGGAGAACATGTCTTATGAGG
This sequence comes from Burhinus oedicnemus, assembly GCA_008921705.1. Taxonomy (NCBI): domain Eukaryota; kingdom Metazoa; phylum Chordata; class Aves; order Charadriiformes; family Burhinidae; genus Burhinus; species Burhinus oedicnemus. Next base: position 1,156,533 of record VFFE01007043.1, read on the forward strand.
AGCAGCTGAAGGAATTAGGATTGTTTAGTTTGGAGAAGAGAAGGCTGAGGGGAGACCTTACTGCTCTCTACAGCTACCTGAAAGGAGGTTGTAGTGAGATGGGAGCTGGTCTCTTCTCCTGAGTAACCAGCGACAGGACAAGAGGAAATGGGTTCAAGTTGCGCCAGGGGAGATTTAGGCTGGACATCAGGAAAAAATTTTTCACTGAAAGCGTTATCAAACGTTGGAACAGGCTGCCCAGGGAGGTGTAACACATCCCCAGATGTGTTTAAAAGTCACGTAGATGTGGTGCTTAGAGACATGGTTTGGTGGCAGACCTGGTAGAGTAGGGTCAATGGTTGGACTAGATGATCTTAAAGGTCTTTTCCAACCTAAACAATTCTATGATTCTATAATCATACTCTGACCATTTCTTCATCCTGTGAACAGGAAGCTCCAAAATGCCTCCCTCCATGTATTACCTGAGACAAGGGCTCATGGCCTTTCACAAAGACATCTTGAGGGGTTTAGAGCAGAGACTGAGAAGTCCCTGAATGCCAAGGGTATGAATCATTTAGTTTGCACATAACCTTAGCAGTAGTGATCCCTATGCTTGTCATGCTCAGATGTCCGTAGCTCTGGCTCTGTTCACCCAGTTGCTCAGCCAATTCGAGTTCAGTTTCAGAAAGTGGCTGCCCTCCGGCGAAGCTCAAGGGTGCAAATTCAGGCAAACCACTCCTATGGAAATAAGTACATGATGGTTGTAAGCATCTGAGGAGAGCAAGCCCTGGCTGGTCTGACCTACGGAGGTGCTTCTGCCTCCCTTCCTATCTCTGCCTCAGCATGGGAGAAAAAGTATCTTTGCTCAAGTGACCCTTGCTTAGGCTTGTGTGTCTGTCTCCCTCCATTCATGGCTAGCAGAGAGAGATCTGTGCTGACGGGGAGACTAGTGCTCCCTTGCACAGTTGCTATGGTGCTGCAGGCTCTTACTGCCTACCTGTTGCCTTTTCCAGATCTGTCAAGGGACAGGGATTAGTGCAAATGGGGCTGTGACATGTCAGTGGTGCTTGGTCATGGGCACTGCTGAACTGTGCACCAAGGTCTTTGGTAAGGGACCTAGCAGTCAAACATGAGAACATTAAATACTTGAAGGCATTTTAAAAGCAGACACCTGGCACCTACTTGCTACCCTGCTTTTTTTGTGCAAGCAGTTAGCCATGGCTAGGAGCCCTGCAGTTGTCAGCTATATCTCAGTGTAATTTTATACACAGGAATATTCACAACGTCCTGTTCCTCTGAACTCAGACGAAACAGCAGGCAGTTCCTTTGCTCAGAAATGTAGCTTTGTTCTCCCCACTTAGCTATTCTCTTATGCATCAAGAGACAAGTCCAACATTGACTGAAGGTAATAGAAAGACACGGTTGGTTTTCAATGGGAGTTAGATCAGCACTCAGATAAATACACAATTCAGTAAGGCAGTCTTTAACTGCCTCTCTTATTAGTAATACAAACATTAGTTTACTCAATGGAGAGATTTGGTCTTTATTTTAAATGATTTCCAAGTTCAGAAAAGATTTCAACTGTGTGCCCAACCAAGAGTTTGTATCTTCTATCACAGGAAAAGGCTCACAAACTTACTGTGCCAAAAGTATGAAATTGTGGGTTTCAGCAGATCTTCCTAATAGAGGCAATAATTAAAATTGTTGTGAACATTGTATAAGAAGTCCATGCATTTTTTCTGAGATTGCCTTCCACTGCTTGTATACAGTGTTCAGCATCCAACAAGCGTCCTAGAAGGATTCAGAACGTTACTCCCGCTGGTCTAACGGCGTCAGCCAAACAACACAACAACCCCTTCACAAAGCATATACCAGGCTACCTACCTTTCATAACCACCCTGCCCTGTGAGGTGGACATGGAAAAGGTGCTTGTCTGAGGCTTAAACTCTCAGATATGCTCAAGAGGAAAAACTGTGTTTCACTTCAGAAACAGGTCTGTGCCCTCCCCAAGTAAAGCTGGCAAGCTAGACAGCGTCACTTCTCAGGCCACCAGTTGAACTACACTGTGCCACATCTTCATCTCAAACCTTTGATTCTAGGAAGTTTTTCTAAGTAGATTGCAATTAGCCACCTTATTATGGCACTTGCAAAGGCCCTCTTGTTTCTTGTTGCTTTTTTTCAGGGTATCTGCTGCATAGTTGATTTGAGAGACTAGCAATCACGTCTGACACACAGATGAGCCAGGCAGGAGCACATGAGTGGTCCTATTACAAAAAGGCACCTTTCCTGATGCTGTGCTTCTCTCTCTGTGTCACAAGGGATTATCAAGCTTTGTGCTGCAGGGAGCTAAGATCCTCACCCAGGAAACAGTGGAAGAAATAGCATTGGCTGCAGACAGACCATCATTTGTCCTTCTGAAACTATGGGAAGGTACTGGGAGACTGTTAGCACTTGAGTAACTTCACTGCAAGGGAAGGCAAATTACTCTAACTTGGTGGAACAGTCTGTATGGAGATATATATATATATATATGCGCATGCATACACACACCAGATTTTATTCCAAGCCTGGCCAGGTAGACTTAGCTTAAAGTATCTAAGAGACAAAATTCAGTGAACAGCCTGGGTTAACTGTGTGGTGAAAACGTACCCTCAGATCTCTTCTCCTATTTGTCAGATTGTTGGATGATTTTGAACCAGCTGTTTCCTAAGGGTTTTTTTCTCTTTTTCCTGTTTTTCTACTGTTCTTTCTGGGCAACACAGGGTGATTTTCAGGTTTTCTTCTCTATTGCTAATAGATTTTTTTCACAAACCCTGCCAATTTGGCCAGGCCTGGAGCTGGGCTGAAACAATAGGTTCTTTCTGATGGGCTGTCTTACTCAGCTCCTCAGGTGGGATCCCAGCTGCTCAGGAAAAAGAGATGAGCTCTTGCTCCTCCCCTTAGCGATTTAGTACAAGTCTGGCAAGAGGAGAGGAAACAGGAAAGCTTTTTCCTTCCTTAGAGTGACAGGGAGAATTACCATGAGACTATAAAAATAGGGAGTACCTTTTTGGTTTTTCTGTAGTGCCTGGCCTGTGGTTTAAGAGAAGAGTGGTCCTGTGCTGCAGCTGAATTTTTTTGGCTTAGAAGGTGGAAAGGAAGAATGCGTCGCCTGTAGCTGGAGGTAAGAAAGTAAAAAGCCAGGGTAGAAGCAGAGGTGAGCATGGTGCGGGATTGATGGGGGAGGGAGCTGGGTAGAACCTGTAGTCCAAATGGAAGTGGGGATGGACATGTTTAGAGATGGACCAGAATGGAGTGGCAGAGCTGATAGCAGGGAGAGCATGAATGGCACAATTGCTTTACTTGTTGCTTTTGGAAGAGCTGGCTTTAGTAAATGTTGTGTGCACATTGGAGGTAGGGCGTGGGAGATTCCAAAGTCAGAAGACTGACTACTCTGTAACACCAGCAGTCATCTCCTTCCATGTGGACATCCCACCTGTGCTTTGTGTATCTCAGCCCGTTGGTTGTTTTCTCCATTGTAGTTTCAGTACTTGTTCTGTCCTTCCCTTGTATGCTCAATGCTTCTCAATGTTCTTGGGGCCTGTTGTCACCTTACTATCTGGAGCTCTCACCTCTTTGCCAGTTGCTCTGCACAGTAAATTAGAAGTCTTTGTTCTTACTTTCAGGGTCCCACCATGTTCTACTGTCCTAAATCCCTGCTGGTCACAGCTTTTTCCCTGCACGCTCCTACTTGTGTGCCTTCCTATGTGTATACAATGCCTTTCCAACCTCCTGTTCCTTGCTCCCTAGGGAAAAGGAGTCTTCTCATGCAGCTATCCAAAAAGTGAGCTAAATTTAAAAATATAATAATAAAAAAGTAAATTTGATAGAATCATGATAATGTGTATGTGCTCGAACTTAGTGACTGGCTGGTTACTAATTTGCATCTTCCTGGCCCTTCTCGTTTGTTTTGTTACTTTCAATTACTGTGTAACAACTAAGATTAGATACCACTTTCCCAGGTGAGATAGGTAGCAGCAAGACTCAGCTGTGCCCCATGATATATCATTTGCTTATGCCCCCAAAAAAGACAGCTGCAGGCAGCAGAGTTGTTCTTCATTTTTGCGGGACAGCTTAGATCCAGATTGTTTCATTGATGCAGTTGTAAGTTATCAGACTCGATGACGGAGTCCTCAATATAATTGTTTGTGGCTTCTGCAGCTATTCCCTTCAGCAGTACCCCTGGCTGACCATCAAAAGGTGAGGGGTGTCAGTACCTCCTTGACTTTCAAAACTCGGGCAGTCCTTTTCAGTCTGTTTACCTGTAGTTTGGTGGGGAGTTGCTGGAAAAAATACGATGTGTTGTGGCATTTTATTCAGTTCCTCTTCCCTAACCTGTAACAAAACCCCCGATGTTTTGTAATGAGGGATGGAAGTAGGTATGTGTCAAACACATGCAGCAGTTCTTTCTATCTCTCTACCCAAATGTGATCAGAATGTTACTGCACTTAGCACTGAATTTAGTCAATTTATTCTGGTGTCCGTGGAAGATGCCACTTTTGCTATAGGAAAAAAGACTGCTCCAGAAGTTTCCTCTCTTATGCATATTTTTAGAGTAATCTTCCAGGCTTTCACCAAAAATATACCTGGACTTCCAACATCTATGAGATGAATATAGGACCCCTTGTGCTGCTATTAGGTTTTAGTAGTAGGTTGTGCATAAACTGTCTGTATTAGCTTGATTTATTAAAAAGTAGGGGGTTTTAGATGATAAAGCAAACAGTGGAAAAATACACAGCAGATTAGATGACCTGTTTTCTTGCTTCAGCAGAGGTCGTGTCCTTCACTGTGAAATCACTCACTTTCTTGTTTCCAAACTGAATTTTTTCCAGCCTAGCTGGTGGTTTCTTCAGCGTCTTTTCCAGGGCATCTCTCTGTAGAGACATTAAAAGCTTTCAGCAGAGTATATTTTGATGATGGGGTGACACTTTGCCGCTTGCCTTCTGCTTTTTTTTCCGTGCATGGAGGTGATGGACTCTGATACCAATGAAAGCCTAGAAATAATGATGTGCTAATAACCTCAGTGCTCACTCGTGAGTGAGTGTTGTCTGCAGTGAGAGTTCCCCTTTTCTGCTGAGTGATGTGTCTGTGGAGCTTGCAATGTTGCTGTACACCCAGCAGATGTGGGGATTTGGTAATGAGGCCCTAAGTATTTAGGGAAGTTACTTTATTACTGCTGAAGAGATTTAAGAATGGGTTTGTTAGAGCTTCATAATCATGATACTGCTGGCCTCTGCTGCATACAAATGATCAGCCCAATCCTACAGCTCTGCTGTCGAGGGTAGCACTTGCTCCTGGAAAGATGTGGTGATTATTTGATCGGGCAGGAGGCTGAATTCTACCATTTTCTCTATGATAAGCAGTTTTAGCAGTGTTAAACCCAAACTAAGGACCTGTGGTTGAAATAATCCCTATCCTGTTACAAGTTTCCCGAGTTATCTGCTCCCCAGACTTTTGTTGCCATAAATAACTCTAGAAGTCAGGTCTCGCTGCCAGAAGTGTGAAGTGCTGTAAATAGTAGAGAGTATGACTCATTTAGTGAGATGAAGGTGGAGCATGATTCAGTAGGAAGAAAACTGATATACAAAGGAGACGTTTTGAATGCAGATGACACACAAAAAATCTGAACAAAGCAATGTTCAATCATCATAAAAATGAAACAAAGGACTCTTTCAAAAGAACAAAAGAAAGAAACTCTTCTTTCTAATGACAAAGGCCATTCTAGCAAAAGCCCAAAGTGGGAAGGTATGACTGAATATGTCATTCCTTACCCAAGATAAACTGTGGACTGCATAGGAAGAGGTGAATAGAAAACTCTTTCCAATATGTCCAAACTGAACAAAGTATTGAGCAAGCAGGCTGCTTTCCAGACTGTTCTGTGTCTATGTAGGCTGAGAAAAAAAATTAGCTTTGAGCTAAACAGTTTTGGGAGATCAAGAGTCCTCAAAGCTTCAAGAAACTCACACTGAAAGCTAAAAGCAATGGAAATGCTAAAATAATAACCTGTGCGCATCCCTTATAAATGATAATCCATGATAAATGGATCAAATTCCCATAGATCACTACAGCTTCTGATCCTTTTGCTTACCCTCTAGCTTACACATGTAGGACTGTCTCTCAAGGTAGACTTGGAAAAAAGATACCCAATAGACTACATCCTACAGCTGCTTGTCCACTAACAAACGACTGTCCAGTGCTGCCTATAATTCAAGTCCTGCTGCTTCTTGGGAGTAAGGGTGTTTATTAAGAGCTTAATGTAACTCTTTAGGGGTGAGAATTAAACTTAGTCACATTTGACATCAGCTAGAATATTTTTGAAGCACTGGAGGGAAAAAGAGCAGTTACTTCCCCCCCCTGCCTCCCCCCCCCAGTGCTGCAACATAATCATGCAAAGAAACCTAGGTACCTGTATCTTAGGTGGAAGCTCTGGCTCTGCTGGCAATTTTAGTAAAAGCCACTGTTAAAATTGTAGAGGCTGGCTTACCCTATGGCATGTATGGCTCTTCCTTGGCTCTGTTACACTAGACCCATAAAATGTTGCTCTCAAAAGTACTGCTCCTCTAGAGCAGTAACACTTAGAAACAGGTATAACAAGGCATCTTAACCTGTACTGCTTGAAGTTCCTTCCTCAGGATAAAGCGAGGGATGGTCAAAAGACTGAAGCTTAGCTGTTTCAGTGTTGGCAATGGCAGGAACTCCTGAGAAGACAGGTAATGCTGCCAAGTCTTAAGGGATGCAGATACTTATATGAAACAGAACTATGCACAGGAAGGGAAAGCTATTGCAAGGATATTTCTATCTCCAATATTATTGTAAAAATAATGTCAAACCTGGTTGTACGAGTCTTTCACAGGAGTGAGGTCTGTGAGCTCATTTCTTCATTGAAGCTAGTGGTGGACTGAAATTCAGCATAAAGCCAGTCACACTTATTCTTGGTCAATTCCAAAATTTCAGGTGTGACTTTACCTGTGTGTTAATGCTCAAAATCCTGAGCTGCATGTTGTAATTTGGAATATGTCTGGATAATAAACCTTTTCTACTGCATCTCTGTTCAGTGCATTTAGTCTCTCTATTCGTATGTAACCTGCTGGATTTGAGCTCTAATGGAATAAATTATTCTTACAGGAGGTAGCAAAGGCCAAATTTTCTATTGCTACTAAGGGAGAGCTAATAGTTAACAACTAGTGACAGATTTATGTTTACACTTGTAGATTGCCCAGCAGTAGGCCCAGCTCAAATGCAAAATATCACTTGGAAAAGTTGGCTTTGTTAGTGAAAAGTACAAAGTTCATTTTTAAAAGCTGTACTGATTTTTAAGGAGGTAAAAAAAAAAAAAGCGCCTTCCTCCTGTTGGGAGGATAGAAATTCTCTAAGGAGGAATAGCACAGACTGAGTTTCTATCAATAAAAGAGTATGTGTAATTTAGTACCAGACAGCTTTTTAATACAAGAGGGAAAAAAGAACAGACACTCGCCTATCTTATGAAGGGGGAAAAATACAAAAATCTGCCTGCAGTATGTTACCTAAATTTAGCCACAGAGAGGATAATCCTCTCAGATACTCAAAAAAAAAAAATCCGTCTGAGGGAAGTAAGTAAAGGCTATGGAGATGCTGTACTCGGAGAGCCTCCAGCCTGATTTTCCCAAGTGCTGGTAACAGGAAATGTGTTAGGCAGCACCAGGGGCCAGACTGTATGGTGGCACTTGCTTGTTTAGTCCTTCTTATGAAAGTTGCTGTTTGATCTTCAATAATGTAAGTGGCCAAGGCTAGAGACTTGTGAATGGCTTGCCTCAAATGACAAAGCTACTCAGAATCATCCTTGGTTTAAGCTTGAATTGTTCCTGTGTCCAAGCAGTGGTGGGATCATGCTTCAGATGACACATATCCACAACTGTGTTAAACTTCTTACAAACTCCCTGAAGACCTTCTTCCTCCTGATGTCTGTACTTGAAACCCTATCTGGAAGAGGCATCTGATCCTTAACAAAATGCTTGACAACAAAGAATAAGCTTGAGTTCAGAAGCCAAAATAAACCTCAGATTATTATTCAGAATGAAGAAATGGACACTAGATTCTTAGTCAAATACCAGTTCTATAATTTTTTAAAAAACCCATTTTGTAATGGTTTCTGAGAAATCTACAATTCACAGTTGATCTCAGACTAAGAAATGTGAATATTTAGGATTTCTGAGGCCTTAAATTAAGTGTGATTATAAGCCCTGATAGCAGTATTTCTTCTAGTTTCATAGACTTGAGAAACAAGTTTGTGGCATGTAACTTCCAGTGAGTTTTTCAAAGAGTGAGTACTGTCACTGTCTCCTTTGTCCTCATTTTAAACAAGCCCAGAAACTGTAAACACCTGAAAACTGCTGCCAGCTTCTGTTGTATTAACTTCTCCATAATACAGTTCTCTGTTGTTTAACAACTTGCTTCTAAAGACTTAGAGGAGATATGCCTAGATGCTTTGTGTGCACAGAAACTGAATCTCAGGGTGCTTGCAGCAGGGTCAGAGCTGTGGCAGGCGTCCTGTCTCAAATAATGACACTTACCTTGTTTTCATATGCTTCTCCAGTCATGGCAATGGTACTTTGGCTCTTGATTATTTGCTGCATCCTCAGCTCCTCAAGAATGTCTGATGATTTTTGCCTCTCTGTTTCCTGTAAGGGCCATGATTTACTGCTGAACTTGCTGGTCAGCAGTGCATCTTCAAAAGATGAAAACATTAAAACTTAATACTTGTAGAGCACTTGGCATTCAAGCAAAACTTCGTCATGTATTTCCAATGCCAGAGCTTTTATTTAAGAGGTTATATACTGAGAATGTCCAGTGGAGAAGGCCTGCTCGAGGCTCTCTTCACTGCTGAAACTTTGTAGTAAGCTTTTTAGTGGCTTGAAAAATGGTGCAGGCAGCTAGTTCAGTTTCTCACTGTAGTGAGTTACACCCAGAAGGAAAGCATGGAAGTGTGTACTAAAGGCCTGTGGAGCCAATTTTTGAGCATGTTCCCAAAAAGGGTCCATAGGGAGCTCTTTGCAGTCCAGGTTCTCAAGTGTCCTGTGAGCTGGTCAGAGAAGGCCAGGCTGGGATGGGATAGCATAGGCCTACTAATAGGCCATCTTGTACAGATCACTGTGCTCTTCTGTTAAATGAACCCAAACTTTCATGTGCTTTCATGGTCTATGATTTTTATTGCAATAGCATTGCTACATTTGAGTCTGATCATAAGCATTCCAACACTTAATTATATATTTATAAACAGCAATTAAGAATAAATACCAATTTATTTTCATAACCCTTCTGAGTGGCTGTCTAGTTTCCACATATTAGACATGAATAAACAACGAACAACTTTATTGCCAAGACCCATCAGGTTTTTCAACCCTCAGTTGACAGTTCTACCATCTGCCCAACCTCTACTGGCAGAAGTTAGAGCTCTTGTATGAAGAATGCTTGGACCAAATCAAAATCACAGTTATTTGACATCTGCCAGTCTTTATAAGCAGTGTGGGTATGACAATGTTGGCTTATTTTTAAGTTGTAAAACAAAAATACAGAATATCTACCATCTTGTAGATCTGACTCCATACCTCTCCTAAAATAGCTGAACCGGTCACACAAAAAGCACTGGGGTTCAGCTGTCAGTCAGCATACGTAAATGTTAGAAGCCAGTATACAGCGAAACATGTCTTGGCAAAAAATAAGTGTGATGAATAGGCAACGTTGACAAGCGATGTGAATTTGTATTGGTTTTACTAATCTATTCATTCAGGAGAAAAATGTAGTTGAAATATCTTGGTATGGTATGGTTTTTTTTGTCTTGAAACAGAAGATTGAAGCATGATTTTTAAAATTTTTCTGTTTAGAAGTTTCCTGTGAAGCTATCTTGTGGCAAGTGGGAGGAAAAGGAGCTTGAAATTAAATGAAACACTTTTTCAGAGCAAGCAAATCACTTTGTTCAATCTGAAATGAAATCCTTTCATCACATTCTTCTGTGGCATTGGGAGTTAAGTCATCTTTAATGAACAGCAAACACCAGTAATTATTCCTTTTGTGTTCAATTTGAAATATTTTATTACAACCCTTGTTTATTACAAAGAGTAAACAACTACTGTAGATTTTCCATTTAGTGTGTTTGTGAAATGTAAGCTGTTCATGGCGCTTGAAAAATACAAGAGTTAAACTACAAAATTAGGGGGGTTAAATGTGCCAAAGATGATGCTACTTTTCCATTAGCAACTCTTACTACAATGGTATCCTAAGATTATAGAAAAGTTTGGATTTGTGTTCACTTGTACTTAAAATAAAAAATTTCTTAGCAGACCTTTGCTTATCATCATGATGATACCTGGAATTATTATAGTTTTCTTTATATGATAACTGGCCCTGCAACTTTTGGTTGCAAACTTAGAGTAACATGGTATTTACTTACTGTCTCTACCCGATGCTAGTCAGGGGCATTGTATTGACCATTCTATTGTAAAAACTGACTTACTGTAATGGCAGACTGACAGCCCTCGCGTGGGTAATGCATCTTCCCAGTGTGCTGTAATCCCAGTTAGAGAGGGCTACCCCTGGGGACAAGGCTGACTTTGTTCTCTTGGTCTGTTCCAGGCATCTGCCAAGAAAAGTATCTACCCCGCTGCCTGTTCTGGTAACGAGGGTTGAGTCATGCTGCAGAACATAATCATCAGCTAGGAAGTGCTTTCTGCTACTATTGCATGGTTTTAAACCAGTGCTAAGAGCTCAATCCTTGCCGTGTTGCAGCATGAACATTTCTGGGTATAGAAGTTGGCTGTAGCAATAGAGTCTAGAGTCTCAAGATTATTTGCTCCTACGTCTCCGTTTATGGAGCTGGTATGAACTTCAGTTACTGTTTACCTGTGCTTTGTGCATTGCTGCTTTTCTGAGAAGATTTAAATCTTTCTGGTAGTTCCTCAGGGGAATCTTCCTCACTGGTCTCGTCTTCAAGTCTGTCTCCATCCTCTGAAGTGCCTGTTGACCAGGCTGCCCCATCCTGTGAGGGGACAGCCTCTGTTCCAGCTATGCTGTCACTTTTAGTCTACAAGAAAATGAAGAAACAAATGAGAAAAGCTCCTTGGGCTTCTAAACATTTAAGGTGCTATCTAGAATAGTCCCATAGAATTGGCAGGTTCAGAGGGGAGTGGAAGACAGAGGTGTTCCTCATACTTACCCATGTTCTGTCCCAGGTGGATGTTGATGGTGAGGAACGGTTTCTTGGAGCATTTTGGAAAGGAAGCAATGACCTTAAACCTGTGTCCATAATCCAGTTGACTATATTGGAGTATTGTTTCAGTACTTTAAGTGCCTTCTGTATGTGGATCATTAGTTAGAAATTTAAAACTGAGTTTTAAATTAGCACTTGGTAAGGTGTTAACCTGTGCATCTTCTAAACGATAGCTTTGAACCTCCAAAGAATGCAGGATTAGTCTAGATACATTCTTGTCTCTTCTCTGTATGTTTGGGCTTGAGCCAACTCAACTGCAAACTTCACAAAGTGGCTGTGCACATTTATCCTATAATATTTGCAGATATACAAGCCCCCTGCCTCATAATAACTTTTTGAGGCAAAACTTGCCTTGCTGCAGTGTTGTAATTTGTTACTGGTGTGGGCGATAAGTGCCTCTAATAGTATCTTTACTGAGGCAAGTGAGACAGACTGAGAAAAGCCACTTTTCAGGTCCTGTTCTTTCTTGGAAGAAGTCATTACCTGGCTTTTGGCTTCCTGGTTCTTCTGTAGCTCCTTGGAAGACAGCTGTGCGACAGCGACCCTGTTAGAAATATTGCAGCCCATGGTGAAATTGTGACCATCTGCTTCTCGCTGCAAGTCCAGGGAGTAGGAATGACCTAGTCTCTTCTTGGGAGCTTGGTTAGTCATTATCACCATGGAGTCTAACTGTTGCCAGGGCCTGTTGCTACAATAAATAACACTACAGAAGGCTTTCTTCTTATGTCCTGGCATACAGACGTCATCATCTTTGTCCAGGCACCCTCATCTGAAGTTGACAGGGTGTGTGTTTCTTCTGTGCAGCTTGGGATGTTGGTCTGAGCACAACAAATCTCTACAGGTCATTCAGGGAGTTAGTGAACCTCCTGTGGGAACTCAAGCAAACACATTTGAGTATCTCCAGCCTTTTTTCCCTTTTACATGATGGTATCTTGTTCATAAAAAAATACATGTGTTTTAGTCTCTGGTTGGATTTCTTAAGTATTCTTCAGCACCATTAGCAATTGGGAAAGATCAGTGCCAAATCTGGAATTCCAAGTAGCAAGGCAAACTCTTAAACGGGAGGAAATATAGTCAGGTGATGGGGACAGGCTATGACTAGGGAAAATGTTTTAAGCATCCTTTGAGATCATTGTACAACTTCTTGATTACTGTTTTGAGTCTATTCCCATCCTTAGAAGTAGATGTCTGTAGGAGACTTAAAAAAAGAAAAAAGCAGCTATGGTTTATAATTCCAAAAGGTTGAAAAGAAAAAAGCAGCTATGGTTTATAATTCCAAGAGGTTGTTATAAAAGATAGCAGAGAAATATTAAGGCAGTGCTGTCAGTTGGAGATCATGTCTTGGGTCACTTGTGCTGAGATCATCAGCAGTGGTAGAAGTTTTTTCACAAATATTCACATGAAACAGATTCCTTGTATGAAACTGAAAGATTCAAAACCCCCAAGTAATTATTAATACCTATAAGGAATTATTATTTTTCTGACTTCCTGAGACCCTGGTAACAAATGAATGTCAGCTTGTGACCTTGCCCTGGTTCATAGTGGAAAACTTTCTGTAAAACTTGCCAAATTTCTCTTCCATATATGAGAAACAGAGATGTTTACACGACTAATGTCTTTCAAGTAGTAAGGCTGGTGAATTTCCAGAATCAAATGAACCCCAACACAGAGACAGAGTGACTCCAGCCTAAGAGATCTCTCTGGGTGGATGGCTGCGAGCAGCCCTATGTGTTCCTCTTGTCTCCAGCCCAAACCCTCAGCTGGTCTGGTTGGAAAGCTGAATGAACTCATTTGCATGGCAGTGAGCCTGAAGTGATTTTTTTATTTTTTTTTTTCTCCCCTGCCTCAGTGTGCTTTATTTGACTGTGCAAAGCATGGCAGTAAGGTTACTGCATGGCTTCCAGGTTGTAGCTAGCATCTCTACTCAGCGCAGAGCGTGTGGGGTGGACTGTTTGTACCTACTGGTGCTGGCATTCTAGAGCTGCAAGGAAGTCTCAAATGCGTGTCTATAGTCTCTTGAGAAACAAGTGTCTTCTAAGAAATCTTGCTCTTTTTTTATCCCTAATCAACAGGGACCTGATTCTTGTGTCCAGTTCGAATTCACACAGAATGCAAGTCAAATAACCTTTTGGTGTGGGGTTTTTTTGTTGTTGTTTGCTGTTCTATTTTTTTTTCTTTTTAGCAGATGTTTGCAGGTTGTATGTGGTAATGCTGAAATATGATTGCTGCTTGATGTATAGCAGAACATGATGTACAGGTTGAGCTTCTTGTTTGCGTTTCTGATTAAACGCTTGCTGTGATGGTGCAGTTCTAAAACTTGTTTATAAGTAAATAATAGGGGAAGTTTTAATCCTTGCAAAAAGGTGACTTATTTGTTCCTTCAAACACAAATAAGGTGATAAAATGGAAACTGAATGTCAGTTATCAAAGTAAGAAAATTGGTTAAATGTAAAATCATAGGCTGCAACATAATCAAAACCCAGGTAACCTTTATGATTTATGCTTTATAAATTGATTATTGGCACATAGAAGAAAGACAAGTGATAGCTTGAAGTAATAAGAGTACACGGGATGTAACAAGTGGCATGAAACTGGCCCTTATTCATATTTATGAAAAGAACCTTCTCAGATCTCAACAGAATTTGTACACTTAGAGCCTGATCTTTTAATATCTTATGCACAAGATTAAATTGACATGGTGAACAGTATGTTTTTGAATGATCGGAGATACAGGCTTTCAAGAGCAGAATGCTCTCATGCTGATGCTGACTGATGACAGAAAATCTTCCTCTCATTTTAGCAGCTTTTCATCAATCTGTAAAATTAAGAATGAGCAAGCTTCAGTACAGTCAAGGCACCAGGATGCATGGTGTTGGTTGAAAAATAGAAGACAATTCTTCACAAATACAAATATAGGCTATTTCCCTTTAAGGAAGCCCATTGAACAGAGCCTTTGTGAAGCACAACACTGAAATTGGAGAGAAACAGGAGCTGTGAGAAGGCTAGTAATGGTGGGAAGGGGGAAAAAAATGCAGGTCTCTAGGTCTTGTCTTGTGAGAACAAAAACAAAAGCCAGTCTCAGGGATGTACACGCTGGGGGAAAAAAAAATCACTACAAAGTCAGAAACAGCTGTTTCTATAATTGCTAGTGTTATGTGGAGGAAATTGAAATGTATGTAGATTTTAAAATGAGCAGAGTTGTTTTCAAAACTCTTAAGATCTGAAGGTGTTTTGTGGCTTGCAGGATGATTAGGAAAACTGAATGGGGGGCAGGCCATCTCGGTGCCTATAACCTTATCAGCTGTCTCTGATATACGCTCCTAAATTAGTGAGCTACTGCAGAGAGGTGAGAAAAGGACTATCTGTGGAATGGCATTCCTGATACACAGCAACACTTTGCTGGTCTCAGTAAGTGAAAGATTCCCATGTAGTATCATCAGCCTGACATGTACGCAGATACCAAGCACTCTCCTAAGGCTTGGAGGCTGACCGAAACTACTAACAAAACAAAGCTTGGCTGATTTGAAGGAGAGAGGCAAATGTCTGACATTTTTAGTCTGACAACATTCCTGCTGACTTCAAACAATAGAAAGGGTCAGGGTGGATTTTTCAGGGACTCCGAGCAGCCAAATTTCTCTTTGAAAATAGGACTGAATAGTTGGGCAGCTACAGAGGAAGTGCCCTGACTATTAGTGAGCACCAGCAACTGTTTGGGAGAGTTTGAGGCTGAAAGGACTCTGAAAGACTGCAGCCTGTACTGTGCCTGAAGAGGAAAAAGGGTGCCCATTTTCCCTTGTGCTCTGGTGACTCTCCCCTGGGGTGCTGCTGCAGTCCCAAGGAGGAAGCTGTCTGCTAGAGACATGGGTGATGGAGTGGAGGGGAAAGATCTGCCCCAGGAGATGGAAGTGGCAGGTGGGGGCTGAGTCTAGAGGCTGGTGGGCAAGGAAGACAAGAGGTGAGGTGAGTTATGGAGTGGGCAGAGGGAAGGGATAGGGAGGGAGATAAGGAGGTAGGCCTGGCTGCATAAGGTGACTAGAAACCAGAGACACTGGACACAGACTGAAACTGAGAAATTTTGCAACTGAAGTCAACACCTTTGCAGAACCATCAGAACTGCTACACTTCGAAGACTGGTTGCTTAGCTAAATCAAAGTAGACTTTCACAGACCGGCACTATACGATGCTTCTTTCCTTGGGGTTTTCTTCTGTTCCCAACTTGAAATCCTACCTGGGTGGTAGTGGTTAAATTTGTCAGGGCTTCCATCTCAGGTCTTCCATGTCAGGCTCTAGGTACCTCACAGATGGGCTAAACAGCTTGCAGAGCTGGCCTTTAATGTGGAGCCTGAGTTTTGAGATATAACTTAATATTTGTAAGACTGGGAAGGGGAAGATGGCTAGAAGGGGAGCCACTGACTGGGTGGCTGTAGTCAATGGAGAACTGACTGGTACTTGTGCAGTGCTAACCAGCTCCATGGGTGGCTCTTTTGTGTGTGTGTTGTATTTCAGTGCTGCATGTGATCCAAATGCTGTACGTAATCTCTCCATGGTGACTGCACAGCATTTGTTCCTATTTAAGGAGTGAAAGAGGTTTGGGTTTTCTGCCAGAATTCCCACTCAGGTAATTACACTTCTGCCTGCAGAATTTCCCTGTAGCTTCAATTGTAGTAGTTGTTCTTCACTCCCACTCCTAAAAAGTGCAAACACAGATCTGCTGCTGTGTTTTGGGAACACAGCAGTGGTTGCTTTGCTGAGGCAAGTGAAGTGACCCTGCCATGCATCATTTATGCTAGGTTTGCCCCTAGTAGAGTGCTGCATCCAATCACGCTGCTCTGCAGCTCTCATCTTTCTGTGCCTGGCTTTGGCATAACAAGTTGGTCTTGCTAGTGATACTGCTAGATGATAGTGAGACAGCCAGCTGGAAGCCAATGAAAAGATGATTAAGAGCCAAGAGAAAACCATATGGAGAGAGAGGGATTTCTCTTTACAGAGTTATAAGTAAAAGTGTTTATGTCTTTGGATCCCACTAGCTGTTTTTTCCCTTCTCTGCATCAGTTTTATGGGTGGGAAGTGGTTGCAGTTGATTAGCAAATTCTATCAAATCTCTTTAGCTAGAACAAATGTTGTAAACAGTAGATGTTTCAGGCAGCTCTTTCAGTACTAAAAATCAGCAGGCCAACATTGTAATGGTAATAACAAATATTGAATAGTTATTAGGCTAATGTTAACTACAATATTGCATAGGATACCAACATTATATAAATACCGTTGTTTTGCAAAATAGGAGATATATTAAATGAAAGGTCTCTTGCCTCAAATTTAGATGATGTGGTCATTTTTCTTTATTATTTTTTTTCCCCCTGAACTTATGACAGCAGAGCTAATAAAATGCAGCTCAGTCTGGAAAACACTTCTGCAGATGCTTAATTCTCTTTGAAGTCAAAGTAAACACAGGCCTTGTTCACTCAGAGCCTTGTACAGAGATTTAAAACAGAGTATGTCCAACATCAATAAGTTAAGACTCATCAAAAATGGTGTAGATAGTAAACAGAACCAAGACAATTGAAACAAATTATTGATTCATGGAATTTAGTCTTTCTTTTCACAGAATGTTCACATGCAGACTGTGTTGCTGTTGAATACAGTTCTTACTCAGATTTACTAAATGAATGTTATGGTGAGTGTGTGGGTTTAAAAAAATTGTTAACTAATTCTGTATAGTTCACATCCTCGAGACTCAAGCTGTTTCGCATATGTTATTGTTTCAGTCTCCCTAACTGAACGCTATTCAAATGAATCGCACTGAATCCCTGCTTGAATCGGTATTAGGAGTGGGGCTGCTTAAAGTCTCTCTTTGGGATTGCAAGTTTCTCATGAACATGGGGTAGTTTAAGGAAAGCCTGACAAGTAGGAAATGAGTTTTTGACAAAACTCAGTGTCTTCCTTCCTCTACAGTAAGAGCAAGTGAATTCTACTAGTTACTATTCCTAGAAGAGTCAGGTACTGTGCTACTTAGTTGAGAGCAGGGTATACTAGTATGTTTTTCTCTTGCTGCAGCGTTCAAAGCAGCTTTTGCACGGTGCTCTCTTGAACAAGGATTCGGGCTGGCCTTTCATGGTTTTAGTTGCCATATGGTGAAATACAAAGTATGTGTGCACATACGTGGGAGGCACTGGTATGTGACTGTAAGACTGCCCTGATGGTTTTGAAGGACAGATTTTCATGGTGTTCAGAACCTCTGTGTTGTGTCCCACCTCTGCATCCAATTCTGTGCAGAACACAGCTTGCCTGAGAGGCACAAGAGCTTTTTCTTTCTCTATCCAACTGGAAAAACTTCATAAAGTTGAAGGATGGTGCTTACCTGCTCACAGGATACCAAAAGCCCAAAACCTTTTCTGTCTTTGCTGAAACTGCCGATGAGTGTTCTAAGTGTATCTGTTGGTCTCAATGGGACCTGTGCTGTCAGCCCTATTTGAATTGGTGGATGTTCTGGTCTTCTGACAAAGCGTGTGTTTCTGCCACTAAAGAGTCCTTGCAGACTATATGGTATGAAAGAGTCCTGTGCTCTGCATAGTAACTCACAGTGGTATTTGTTCTCCAAAAATATTCAATGCAGATGAAGGCAGCTTCTGTATCGAGTGGGTTGGGAATAGTTCAGAAGTCTCACATCAGTTTGTTGGGCTGAGCTTGCCTTTTTCCCAGGCCTTTTCAGAACTGTACCTTTTTTACTTGGAGTATTTCATGCCGGGTTTGGCATCAAATTTAAGCCAGTGACACTAATGACTAAGTTCTTAAAGATACAGTGGAAATTGCCAGGGGTTCTCCTTCTAAGACTTTGGGATAAGCCAAAATAAACTGTCTGAAGAGACTACAGGAACCTGGCAGTGCGAACCCTTATAGAGGGGCAAACCAAAATAAGGGAACTCATATGTGGTTGGAAGGGTATGCATAAATGAGGATCTCTTTCTCCAACCCTGGGAATAAGCTATGTGAGATGCTGTGCTAATGGACAAGGAAGTGTGGATGTACAGACAGCTTCTGCTCACCACTGGGATAAGACTGCAGTTAGGGCAAGTTATTCTATAGGAGATGAAACAGGCCTGTGATCTTATGCGCTTCTTGTTGCTGGAGCAGGCTGGGAATATTCCAGGCATCAGTCTTGCTCTGTTGTGAAGTGATGCTAGAGCTCCTTTTGCGGGACAGGACAGCTCTACTCCTGGAAGACTGCTGTCCCAAGAGAGCACCACATGGCCCTGAAGTGACCTCGGAGGGTGGGCAGCCCTCCAGTCCGGGTCAGCTGGCATCCTGACTTGTTTGTGACTGTAGTTTGGGCTTTGTGGAAAGACTCAGGAGAAATGCCATTGTCTGAGATCTAGATGTCTGGCAGACATACAGAGAGAGACTGCCTGACTTGACTGCAGTTTTACCATGCTACAGGTAAGGGAGATTTGTGAAGTTAATTAGACTCCAGATTTGAACTTTCCTCATGGGTGAAACTGGCATTCTCCTTTCAGCTTATCTGCATATAGAGCTGCTATACGTTGGACTTAGAATGCTCCTGGAATGAGAAACGGAGCTTGTAATGTAGCTGCTTTCCAGGGACTGCCTTGTCAGAGTCTGTGATTCAGCTCTTTGCCTTATGGATTAAACTTGGAGTATTCATGTACTTTTAAACTTCTTTTAAAACAGTTTGAGATGAAGTCTGTGCTGTTAATTAGAGCTCTGCTGCTGTTCACAGAATGCTGGCTGTGCTGAGCAAAGCTCTTCAAACAACGGTTTCCCCTGAAATTGAAGAGGCAAAGCACTGGCCTCTCGTGCTCCCTGAGTAGGCAGTAGAGGTGAGGTGGGGAGCTACTTGTTCCCGGTGGCATTTCTGTGCTGCTGGGAGACTGGCCATGCAATGAGGCAGAGCCAGCACTCCTCATCTTCTGGGTTTCATAGAAACATGGGGCAGGGAGTGGCTTACTGCATTGCCAAACGCAGTTCATCGTTACTGTGAGCAACACATCATAAACATACTTTTTGCACAGTGACCAAATACCATTTTAGCTGATGTTTATTGCAAAATTGTCAGAGCTTCTAAGGAAGCTGTGCCACAGCTTTGCTCCTCTGCTCAATGGCAACTTCCTTCAGACTCCCAGCCTCTTTATCTAGAACTAGTTCATAGTCATATTTATTTTTTTTAACGTTTTTGTGATCACTTCTTCCATCCCTTGATTCAGTGGGTCCCTTCCCTTTGTCGGGGAGCATCCCTCCAGCTTCGGCCCTCTTCTGAGTGAGGGCCCTTCATGCTTTGCCTATCCTTGCCCAGAGTCAGCTCCGTTTCATCTGTTGTTGTGTTTTGTTGTGGGACAGGGACTGTAACTTACTTTCTTTGCATAAGCCTGCATAGAATTGAGGTTGTCCTGCTAAGAGTTTTAGACTCTGATTCCATTTTTCTGTCTAAATGGGGAATGGTCCAGATTTGTGTATGACAGCTGAGATCAAAAACTTGTTGTTTGCTTCTACTTAAACAAAATATGTTTAAAAAAAAAAAAAAAATCCGAAGAGGTTCCAAAACTTCTCCTGAAACATTTTTCACTTTCTTATATTTCAAAAAAGATTAGCAGAAACATGGAGCTGCTTCGGCAGTTGTGAAGATAAAATTTAAAAAACATGAGTTAAAATACAACTGCTCAAGCAGGGGGTGGGGGAGGCTGAAGAGTGTTTACTAGAAGCATACTGGCTGTGTGGCTGGGATAGCTTTTATCCCCAGGTTGGGGAAATATTACAAATCTATTCACTTTACATACAGACAAGTGGCGATGTATCGGAGCGCTGCGTATCATCTGTATATACGCTGAGTATAGAAATGCCTTGTTCTCAGGAAGCCTCCATCTCTGGAGTGGAAGGCAGCAGCTATTTTTAGTAGTGTGCTGCAACATTACACAGGAGAGCACAGGATGATGCTGTTTCCCCAGCTCACTTCATGGATTACTTATTCTAATTTACTGGGGAAGGATTGGTGACAAACCAGTACAACCAGATAAGCATGGACACAACTTCACCTATTTTTGAAAGAAGTCAGCAAGGCTGTGCTGGGGAATAGTCTAAAACGCAACAACAAAAACTACTGCATTGGAGAAGAGCTCTTTAAGCTATGCCCTGTAACTGTAAGTGCTTGAAATACCGGCTTTAGAAATAAGCCTTACAGTGCAGAGCCTGGGCTGTTTCTGTCGGGTGCCCATAACAGTGGGCACTGAGATGTAAGAAGCTGGTTGGTCTTGTGTCAGGATGGAAAATGTCTCCTGTGTAAAGGGACAGCAGGAGACTTGCATCTTTAACTCCTGTTCGAACCCCATTCCTGAAGACTTAACTGATTCTTGGACTACGTACTGCTCTCTATGTATGCGTGAGATGTATTCTGCATTCCTAAGAGGTAACAACAATCTCATGCTTTTCTGACATATGTGATCATTCAGAGATGAAATCCTAACATGAAACCTTAAAATGAAAGTTTGTAGTGGGCTTGTGGAGCCTTTGGTGAGCCTTGCCAGGTCGCTGGAGTTTCTAAGTCAACATTTTGCTTGGGCAATGATAATGGGACCATCATGTTTACTCTTCTGTTGACAGCTGCTCTGCTGATTTCCCTCTGCAAATGACTTTGGGTTTTGCAAGTGTAACTGGTGAAGAGTGCCATGTGAGTGCGACAGAACAGTCTGTTACTGCAGTAAATGGAAAAAGCAAAATGCAAACACACAGTTGAAATCTTCCCTCTTGTATTCTGATTGCTCGCTTTTAAAACTGGTATAGCTGATGTTTGGTGGAGTTATTTTATGCTTTTTCCTAGTGCGCATTTGTGTATTTTTCTCATTCCAGACTAGCTTTATTATTACATAAAACGTTATGTGCCTTAGAGCCTGCTGTTGTTGAGGGTGATAACATGCGGAATTCGGTGAGTTAGTTTCTAAAGGACATTATTTCAGCAGCTATCAGAGAATAGGTATGTAAAACTGTAGAACTATCCAAATTTAGCAAGTGCATCCAAGATACGCATTTTCCTGATTAGCAGAAGTGCTAGAGTTACTGTAAAAGCAAAGCATAATTGCAAGTTACTCTGTTTAGATGTCTTTCTTCAAGAAAACTGAAATATACACCCCAAAAAAAAGTTTAAAAATGAGGGATTTCAATGCAGGTTGAAGACTTCGGAAAATCCAGCCTTTCTGACTTCTATAAAGCCTTGCAGGAAAGTTTTTTAGTAGTTTGTCCCGGTGCATTCATAGCAATGCATAGCAGTGATATTGGGAGGGGAAACAATGTTTCGTTGTGCATTTGTGAGCAGGGACCTTCAATCCATGAAAAATACATTGATAAAATAATTCGTCATGTTACGAGGTCTGGAACTTGCATTGCTGTAAAGGAAGATGGCAAATCCATTTCAGTCCATTTGGGACTGTGATTTGGTTTGTATACCTGTCACCATAGATCTTTAATGCTGTATATACTTTAACATATGACCAGCATAATGGTACTAGTAATGTTTCTCTTTAGAGTAAATTAAGCAAATGTTCAGCCTTTAAATATCCATGATAATTTCTCCTGTTGTTTACAAGAGACTCCCATTGTGGCCATTAAAGAAGAACATATGGCTTATTGATGTAATGTCAGCTTTCTCAAAGTATGTCATGCTGTGCCTATTCTAGAGCTGATGGGTATCTGACATGCACTCTGGAGCCCTGAGAAAGAAAAATATCTTTAGATGTCAAAAACAGTTCCCAGGTGAGAGCCTCACAGCCAGAAGTAGTAAAAAGTGCCCTCTGGCCTTCCACCATCAATTACCTCCCCTGCCCCCGTGCTCTTCTTCAAAGATATATTGACTTATATTTAGTTTCCTCTAAAAGGAATTTCAAGCTTTTAATGCAGTTTTTTGTTTTATGCAAACCTTTTAAACACAATTGGTCATTAGTTAGAGGGTGTCTATGCTGGGTGGTGCAAGAGTGAGCACTCTCTGTCCTTCATAAACTTTGACAGCCTTTAAAATAATTGTGCTAGAATAAATTTCAAAATATGGCCCTACTAGTCTTCTCTAAGAGATCTGACAGGCAAGATCTGGCAGATTTTGCTGTGACCTTTTACAGCATTACATTCTTGCATACAGCCAACATCTTGCCATAAGCTGCATGTGAAGACTACGTGCAAGAATGGTATTTTGCTGTTCCTGTTATAGGAGCAGTAACCTCTGTCTGAAAGGAAGGTGGAGAAGGAAGGATGACCACATGGATTTACCACGGATAAATTCAGCAGTGCCCATTTGAGTTTTCAGTTTCTTGTTGGGTCATTCTGGATGTAGATGAATTTTTTTGTTTTGTTTCTATAATAGTTGCTGTTTCCAGATTCTCAGCATAATTCTGCTTTTGCTTACCTAAAGCCTTGGAAGTTGTTGCAGTCTGACTGGTCTGAGACTGGAATCCATATTGGCGTATGTAATGGAAAACATCCCAGACCTTTAATTATTGAGCTGTAAAGATCATCTTTCCTTCTTGTTACCCAGCCTAATTAAAAAAAAAAAAAAGCAAGGAGTTGGGAAGGTTATGCTGTATTTTATTTACATGGGTATTCTGATGTCAAAGCTGTTGTTTCATGTAGTGAAGGACCCTTGCTGTGTAGCTGGTTCAAACTCTAAAAACTAGACTCGCCTGCCAAGGTGCAAGCGTTCTGGCGCAGACGATACAAGCTAGATGAAACAGCAGCTTCAACTCTAGCTTAACCACAGAACTGAAATCAAGTCAGCAGGTGTCAACCACCTGTTTGTCACAGGGCACAAAACATGGCATGGCCTTGGCAGAAGGGCTGCTCTTTGTGTCAGAGGGGCCCCCTTGTGTAAGGTGCTTGGCAGCCCAGTGGTGTGGGGATAACCTTGCTTAGCCTTTTGGACATAATGTGCAATGAAATCAGCTTCCCTGGGCAACCTGTTCCAGTACCTCACTACCCTCAGAGTGAAAAATTTCTTCTTGAGATCTAATCTAAATCTACGCTTTTCTGGTTTGAAGCCATTACCCCTTGTCCTATCACTACACACCCTTGTAAAAAGTCCCTCTCCAGCTTTCCTGTAGGCCCCTTTCAGATACTGGAAGGCTGCTATGTGGTCTCCCGGGAGCCTTCTCTTCCCCAGGCTGAACAACCCCAACTCTTTCAGCCTGTCCTCATAGCAGAGGTGCTCTAATCCTCTGATCACCTTCGTGGCCCTCCTCTGGACCTGCTCCAACAGGTCCGTGTGCTTCTTATGTTGGGGGCCCCAGAGCTGGACGCAGTATTCCAGGTGGGGTCTCACAATAGCAGAGCAGAGGGGCAGAATCACCTCCTTCCAACTGCTGGCCACTCTTCTTTTGATGCAGCTCAGGATATGGTTGGCTTTCTGGGGTGCGACCACACATTGCTGGCTCATGTTGAGCCTCTCATCTACCCCCAAGTCCCTCTCCTCAGGGCTGTTCTCGATCCATTCTCTGCCCAGCCTGTATTTGTGCTTGGGATTGCCCCGACCCACATGCAGGACCTTGCACTTGGCCTTGTTGAACTTCATGAGGTTTGCACAGACCCACTCCCCAAGCCTGTCCAGGTCCCTTTGGATGGCATCCCTTCCCTCCAGCGTGTCAACCACACCACACAGCTTGCTGTCATTGGCAAACTTGCTGAGGGTGCACTCAATCCTGACATCCATGTCACCAACAAAGATGTTAAATAATACTGGTCCCAGTACTGACCCCTGAGGAACACCACTTGTCACTGCACACCACTTGGACATCGACCCATTGACCACAACTCTTTGAGTGCGACCATCTAGCCAACACATGGGACTTAAAAAGGCACAAAGATACTAGACTCCTGGCAGGGACCTGGCAGTGGTCTGCACCAAGCAGAACCAGTGTTTTCCAGAAGCACTGGCTCTTCCATGACCCAATCAAACTTTCTTTGTTGTAGAGTGCCTGCAATGTGGCTTTCCTGTGGCTGGTCCTTTAAAACTGGCAGACTCAGCTGAGCATAACACAAACATTCCTGTTCCCTGGCCCAAGTCAGCTCTGCAATGACTGTATCTAGGGCTAGGAGAAGAGTTTGGCTTGTCCTGTCTTCAATACGTTCATCCTTGGAATACTCCTGTAGGTAGGGAACTACTGAATCTCTAGCACAGGATTGGGCTACTAATCACATAGGAAACCTGTGACAGAGGTAAGACTCAAACCCACTTTTCTCAAGGCCAAAGACATGCCCCTAGGCATGGAGGTAGCCTTCCTTTCTCGGCAGTCCTTGCTGCTCTTGCCAAAAGTGCCAGTGGCAGCTGTGAGGGAAAAATGCTCACTTTTAGAAAGCCCTGCTTACAGCCCCTCTGAACATCAGCTCAAAGTGTGTTTTCATGCCTGGCATGTTTCACTCCTGCCTTTTCAGAGATCATGTTAATATCATCACCTCTCATCAAACATTAATCTGTACACCATTTCCCAGTTGAAGCATGAGTAGGTTGCACAGACTTATTCAGCAAGCAGCAATTGCTGCCTAGACTCTGTGGTCTAGTTGTTAACGGCTGGCTGTTTGGGTTGTGTTTTTGTTAAGTGGAGAGCC
The DNA here is from genome assembly GCA_008921705.1 of Burhinus oedicnemus. Classification (NCBI taxonomy): domain Eukaryota; kingdom Metazoa; phylum Chordata; class Aves; order Charadriiformes; family Burhinidae; genus Burhinus; species Burhinus oedicnemus. The sequence continues at coordinate 1,181,383 of VFFE01007043.1, forward strand.
TATTTATAGGCGGCAGAACACATGCACGTCCTTGTCTGTGCTACTGCAGATCCTGGTTAATCTCTTCTTGTACAAAAGCCTAGCCTACCAGCTAGCATACTGTGTATTAAAATTAGCGTGGGAGAGTCTTGGAGGCTTTTTTTTTTCCCTTCCCATCACTATCTTGAAGCTTTGGAGCAGACTGATAGCACAGAGACAGGCTGCTTGTCTAAAAACTGGGGGCAAATGTTCGCCTCGTAACTGGTCTCTTCCAGGATACAGAGGAACCGATCTGTGGTGGTGTCTGACACAAAATGTCATTAGGCAGCATTCTTGTGGCACAGGGACTGATTTTTAAACAAGGCATTTAATGCATGCATCGCACCTCATTCTTTACCCAGAGGAGGGCAGAGTTAGATCTTGTTTGCTTCTTGAAAATTAGATGGCAGGCAAAGTATCTGTAATGATAGGAGGCTGGGAGTGGTCTCATTCCTGCTCAAGGGCTGGGAAGAAAAGGGTGTTGTCTAACACCCAGAAGAGGAAAACCTATCTGTATCTGCACACTTGATGCCACCGGTGACAGTATGGGGAGTATGGCCTAGTGCCTCTAAACACCCAAGGAGTTTTTCTATGGCACTCTGCTATTTAGGGGCGCTGCTTGCTTGAGTCGCTCTTAACACTGTTCATGCTTAAAATGAAGATGCTGTGATTCTAGCATAGCACATAATGAAGTGCTTAATTACAAAATTGAAAAAAAGTTTGAGAAAAATGAGTACAGCACAACTTCAGATTATGTTAAACAGCGGAATTTTTTTTTTCCTTAGTTGCTTTAGTGTCCCTACTATTTTAGGGATTGAGGGGTTAGAGGAGAGGGGGAAACCAGGTTCCCATTGTCCCGTCCCCCCCCTTGCTTCTTCCAGGGTTCTTACACCTTTGGGCTGCTTTTCTCTCCTTTTGTTCAAGAAGGAATTTTCCTATTCTCACACATCTTTCTTCACTGCTCTCTTCCAAACTCACACTGTTCCTTGTTTCACATGTAAGAAGTGGTATCTCCCATTGCTCCTGGCCCTTTGGGAGCTTCTCCGCTTTTATAGTCACGCTGTGTTCCTTATTCAGCACTTTCTACACTGCTGGTTGCAGCAATTTAGGAATCCCAGGCCAAAGGAAGCATTTGGTGACCACAAATCTTACTGAATGCCAAGACTCTAGCCTCTGTAAATCTGTTTCTAGGCTGTAAGGATTGTCCTCTGATGCGTGGCCTCCAACTGGGATAAGCATGGTTTCTCTCCTACCTGTGCACAAAAGTTTTCTACCTGAGAAATGGAGCGTGGGTGTATGGGTGGGTTGGAATAGGTCTGGATCTTAGCCTATCATGACTAGCATACATGCACAGACCCAACAGCTGAGCATCACTACAGATGTAGCCATGGGGTCATAGCTGAAGAAACTGTAATACAGGCTGGATGTTTGGCATTTAGAGAACTCTTATTATGTCTTCTGCCGGTTTTACAGGTTCTTTCTATTATCTGATCAGCACTTACTAAACAGGGAGCACTGTGTTTAGGTGCCTTGCCCTATATTGGCAAATCCTCAGGGACCAGATTCTGAATGGAGAAACTGGGGAGACTAGAAGTGTTCCTTGGTGCAGCCTTGAAGTCTCTGCTGATGCTGGGGGCAGGTTCTGAGGGATCTTTCTTTCATCCAAGTGATTGAGTTTGTGATTTGTAGTCCTGAAATAGCAGGTTATCTCTCTTGTGTAGTCATCTCTAAATGCATAAAAGAGATTCCTGGAGTGGGAGAGAGCTGCTTTTGTTTGTGCACAAGGTACAAATTAGCCGGGTAATTAGTAAATGTGCAAGTGTAGTTTGCTTTCCCAACTCAAAATGACTTAATCCTCAAACACTTAAGGTGCCCAACCAAACAAAAAAAACTTGGCAGTAATTCACTGTCTGCTTTAGAAAATATGACTCGTACTTCATGGGTTGTCAGGGGTATTTCGCGGGGCCTTTTTCCAATCTCCTGGCTGAGCTATGTGTATAGGCCACGTGTGGGTGTGAAGCTTCTGCTCCAGTGTGTTGTCCAGGAACTGCCTTCCCTTAGGAAAGAGTGGCTGTCTTTTCCCACAAGAAGACTCTAGCTCTGTCTGCAGCAGCAACACGTTCAGTTCTGGAACTGAATTTGCATTTTGGTATTATTCTGCTGAACAGGTAGAAGCTGAGATATAACAGATGTGCACTTTTCAAGGAAGAGCATTTTCAAACTCTTTGCCAAATCTTACATAAATCAGTGTTTGGCTGCAAGGCTGCTGTCTTCAGCCAAGGGATACTGCTGAGTAACATGCCTTAATAGAGAGAAGGAGAATGATGTTCTGTCTGGCTGTCCCCTTTGTGAAAGAGTGCTGCAAACTGCTCAGACAGAAAGCACATGGGTGCTTTGGGAATACCTAGAGAGGGAACAATACTCTGATAACAGGGCAAAGGAAAGCAGTGGACAGCAGAGAGTGGTGTCCAGAGAAATCCAGTTATCCAGTCTTCAAGGGACTGGCTACTATGAACAGGACCTGAAGATGGAAATGAATTGTTACAGCAGTAGAATCGCTCTTTGCTGTTTGAGGTCGTGTTACTTTTGAGACTTGCCACACACAAATCTCTTGTAACTTAAAGAAAATGGTGGCAGTTCACATTTTTTGACATTGACGGGTATGTTGTTATTTTGATACCATCACAGCAATTATTCTATGTGTCTAGGGGGGGGAAAAAAAGGACAGCTGCTGTTCTGTGTTGTGCAGAATGTAGAACAATGTGGTTTGTCTGTCCTGTCCTTCTCACCCAGTCCCTTGTCATACAAGTCCCTGCAATAAAGCATTTGGAAATAGCTTCAATATGTGCCTGTGGAGCAGGAGAATGAAGAAGTTCTGTGGGGCACTAGGGTGAGCACAGGTGCAGACTGGACTCCAGCTAGAATAACAAGGGTATGCACTTCAGTCTGCATAACCGCTTCTCACAGCATGGTCCTTAAGTGAATATGAACAGCCTAAGAGATGTATGTAAACTTTAAATTAATTGCTTCAGTCACTTAACCGTTTATACCTCTCCTAAAACGGTATGTACTTTGGTAAGTATTATATATCTGTCTGCATTTCATATACAGGCATAAATATTGATACACTAATTCAAATCTAAATGAGTAGCATCCATGACACCACAAGGATTCACTTACAGAATCATAGTACAACATACCCTGAGCATCATCTGTGGGGTATATTCTGCACTGACTGGCAATCTACTGCTAGCAAAGGATGTGAACAGATAGGCTCTGGTGCTTTCTGCAGGGCACTCTGCCAGCATAATACAGATGATGAGAAAGAGCTGGGCAGATACGTAACATCTCTCTGTAAATCCTCCCTGTTCTGTCACAAGAGCACCTCATGTAAGTAAATAAAAGGGATGTAGTTAAGTCATGCCAGTCACACACACAAAAAAAAAAAAAAAAGGTCTGAGGACTGACTCTGGCTGCCTGCCCGGTTGTGCTAGGTTTTTTTTTTTCCAGGCTATGAAGCATATACTTGTGTCTGGGAAAGTATTTAACTTGTGGTCTGTAGACTTCTGAAGGTCCAGGATGATTTGTGAAGGATCTGCTAAATGTAAGTAAGAGAAGCAAGACTCTTATCACAGGGCTTAAATCTACTCTGCAGGACTCAGCACCTCCGTTTAAAAAATGCTGAAGTTTTTAAATTGTAAAAAGTTGACAGCTGTGTGGCTGGAGTCTTCTCATTTATTGAAAACTTGAAATAATGCTGTAGGGTCTCTAGCACTCAATGCTAAGACAGCTCTGCCTTCTCCATGTCAAACTGACATAGGTGGGGCTTGACTTTAGTTAGTAAAAGGAGATCTGTTGGTGACTCGTGTGTTATCGTTTGTTTTTCCCCCCCAAAGTCTTGATGGAGTTCCTTGTGCCTATGTGTTGATCAAGCTACCATCATTCAGTTTCATATATTGTGCCATTGTGTTTTTTAACTTCCCACATCTGAGCAGGCTGCAGGTCTAGTTTCTCCCTGGATAGATAGTTCTTTAGGCTTTTTAGGCTCCCAGTAGTAGTGCTGAAGTAGTGAGGATCTCCCAGTTGCTTAAGTGCAAGTTCCCTCAGAGCTACAAGGAGGTGACCACTCTGTATTTACAGTTCTTCATAGACAAATGGTAGTGAAAGCAAGTAAACCCATAGGCTCTGAGATTTTCAGAACCAGTGTCTTGGAAGCATAAGAAACAGGCTGAGAGAGTTGGGGTATTCAGCCTGGAGAAGAGAAGGCTCTGGGGTGATGTAATTGTGGTCTTTCAGTTCTTAAAGGGGGCCAAACTTTTTAGCAGGGACTGTAGTGATAGGACAAGGGGTAATGGTTTTCAAATAAAAGAGGGTAGTTTTAGACTAGATATAAGGATTTCTTTTTTTACAGTGAGGGTGGCAAAACTCTGGAACAGGTTGTCCCCGGAGGTGGTAGATGCCCAGTCCCTGGAAACATTCAAGGTCAGGTTGGATGAGGCTCTGAGCAACCTGATCTACTTGAAGATGTTCCGATCCATGGAAGGAGGGTTGGACTACCTAACTAGGCCGAACTATTCTATGATTCTATGAAGTACACAGATCCAGGCTATGCGATACAACATTGGGTGTTTTTCCTCATCATAGCTTTCTTGCCGCTTTTGAGTGCTCTTTAGAGTTAGAGACTGTGAGTGGACTCCAAAATGAAGGGTGTAGCTACTTGCCCAGATTGGTCTGTCTGTAAAGAACCTTTGGTTGGGTCTGCGCTTAAGGAGGACCCCTTTATTACAGTAGGCACGCAGGCAGCACTTGGCAGAAAGCATGCAAAGTAAATCAGAGTTGGGAAATGACAGGGTACAGGTATTCTTAAATAAGTTAAATCAAACTGTGATTTTTAAGTTGTACATAGGCAGATTCTCAAACACATGTTCTTTAGGAAGACCTTGAAAATAGGAGGTGAGGTGGGTTTGTTGCACAGTCTTTGTAAGAAGTGAACTCTGCAAAATGGGGGTTGCGCTGCAGTGCTGAAAGCATGAAACCCAGGCTGAAATCTCCTAATTCGCAGCTGTAAGAAGGCTCCCTGGTTTGCATGGGATCCTCCTGGGGTGGGAAACAGGACCCTCCTGTACTCCTTTAGAATGGGTTACACTGGAGTTGTATAGGCATAGGCAGCTTAGCTTGATTATGGTCACGACCATGGAAAAAAAAGGACTGTTTTAAATACAAAAATTAAACTGGAAACATGAGCTGTTTCAAAGAATGTCTCTTTCCTAAACTAAATAAATACTGTCAGATATTTCAGATATGTTTTCTTGAATCGTGGACCTATGGGAGTGAGGATGGTGAGGGAGGGGGGGCCTTGGCTTGGTTAGACAAAGGTGTTGCCAGAGCAGGAAGCTGAAACTATTTGGTGCTTGCAGTTCCCTCTCGGCCAGTTGGAGTGGACTTGTGTGTTTGTTTCCCTCCATGTAGGGCTGGTAACAAGTAACTTTTTGCTCAGTTAAGTGACCCTCTACGGGTTGGAATTTGGAAATCAGTAGAGGTTTTCCTATTGTCTTATTCTGCTGTCCTTGAATCTCTTTTAGGAAGTTGGTATCTCTGAACCATCTCTAGAGTAATGGGAGGACAAACATTCTGTGAGATTTGCGCTTGTTTAAACAGCTAAATTAATTCGCAGGGAAGCTATACTCTCTTGCATAATGGGATGATGATCATGTTCAGATTTCATCGGTAGACTCATGCCTCCAGCCCCATGGGAGTCATTAGCCGAAAACAACTAGCTGCAAGATCAGTCCCGCACGCAATGTGACCCGGGGGGAGGAACACCTCCGGCACCAAGCTGACCAAACCTCCTTCCCCTCCCTCATGCCGATGCCAGCATTTTGACACAGCAGGTTTCAAGGAAGAAGCCATGTAGGGATAGGTCTTGCTGAGGAGGAAACGCAGGCAAACAGGGGAATGTTTCCAGAGCAGAAGCGAGCACCTGATGGCTTTCAAATGCGTGTAAATTTTAAACGAACACAAGAAACCTAGCCCGAGCTGAGTTTCAATTATCAGGAGACATAAATTAAAAATAGAGTTGAAATGTTCATTTTGCCTACCTGGTTTTAAGTTACATGAGTTTTCCTAGTGTGTTGATATTGTCAAAATCGCGGTACAGCAACAGGCCCCAGCAGATTACAGCAATATCTTGTAATATTTAGTCTGTTAAAGTAAAGCTTTACGGGAGCAGGATATGGTTTGAAAACCGTTCTTTCGGGAGTCCAGGGCGGAGGAACGGGGCTGCTGGTTCCTACTGGGAAGGGGCGGGTGCCCCCCCCCCCATCCCCATCCCCTTAGCCAGTTCAGCCCCGCGTTTGCTCTTCATCCCTTACTGGAGACAAAGCTGTGGCTCTGGCCGAGGGGCTGGCGCGCCGCCCTGGCAGCAGGACCGCTCGCTCCCGCGGCCGCCAGGGGGCGCGCCGCCGCCGCCCGCGCTGCCCCGGCGCCCGGCCCTCCCCTCCCCTCCCTGCGGGGGGGTTCGGGGCGCCGTGCGGGCACCTCCGCTGAGTTCGTGGTGCTTTACTTACGCTTCCACCTCAGAAATGACGTATCACGGGGAGTAATGTCCTGCAATTAATTCCAGCTAAAGGTAACTTTTTAAAAAAATTTTTGTAATTTTAAATTTTTTTTTCACCTTTTTTAATGCACTTGACTTGGTAGGTTGGTGCAGCACGACCCACGCAGCAGCCAGGGCAGTGCATGTGATCCGCTGTTCATCTTGGCGCAGCCCGTCTCCTCACACCCCAGTGCACAGGCTTGGTAGCCCTGGGGTCTGTCTCGTGCTGAGCTGACCCCACGTCTCACGCTCACAGCATTGACACCCATGGAAAAGCCAACTGGTGGCTGGCACAGGTAGGGTCGTACCTAGAGGCCACACTGTGTCACTTGGACTACCGAGTACAGCAGAGGGGAAAAAGGACTGCATTCAGTAACACAACTTTTTTTGTGTGAAATGGGTTTGTTTCATAGTGATGCTCGGGCACGGAGAGCGTTGCCTGCTAATGTAGCTGAAATGCTCAAGAGGCCAGCTCTCTAAATAGGAGAAATGAGGACCTGGATGATAACTGCCAAGCTGACATCCATCCAAGTTATGAAGCACCGCTGAAACATGAGACCGGAGTGCCCTTCAGGAAGTCATCTTGTACGTCACCAGCTCTTAGGCAGGATCTGTACTTAAACTCTCCCAACAGGTGAATTTCTAGCTTAAAACCCTCCAGTGAGAAGGATACCATGACCGCCTGAGTAGCTGAGTCTACTGTTTAATTATACCTACAGTTAGAAAGGTTTTCCCCCTAGTATTTAACTAAATCCTCTTTACTGAAAATTATGTTCAAAGTAGTACGTGAACAAAGGGTTGTGTAAAGTCTTTCCTTGTTTAAAAAAACAACCTTTCACATCTCAGAAACCTATTATCATCTCTCATCACTTTTCTCTTTCTCTGACTAAACGATTGTTTTAACCTTTCCTTTTCATTAATGTTTTCCAAACCCTTTCAGTCTTACTGCCCCTTCCTGTATTCTCTCTAATTTATCTGCGTGTTTCATAGTTTGCTGTACCAAAGTGGATGTAAGTAGCACATAGTTCCCAGCATGACATGTAGTGATTATATCTACTCTGAATGCCTGCAGCACGCACTTACGAAATCATTGGGAGCATTTCTACATTTATTATAGTGTAGTTTTTTTCAGGCTGGCATCCTTACAGCAACGTTTTATATTGGAGGAAAAAATAGCTGAGCTTTTATCCCTAGATAAAACCTCTTCCTCAATCACCTTATTTCAAGTAACTACCTAATAAAATTAAAGTGAATCTATATCCCTCATGTCCCATAAAGTGTTGCTTAGGGCTTGAAGAAGGCTATCTCTGTTCAATTAGTCTCTAGCACGTTAAAAAGGAAATCAGGAATATTTATTTTTTTCTTCTGCATGGATCTAAGTTTCAACAAGACTTCTTGTAGCAAAGGTTACCACAACATATACTTTTTATGTGCCGTTTTCTTTGGAATTTGCTTCTCTTGTAAGCAATGTGAGCCTCAAGTCTTGGGGTACGTATGTTCCAGGTTGTTCTAGTCCCCCACTGTCCAGGCTGAGCGTTCAAATGCTGCTTACAGAGCCTTCAGTCAATACGATTGATTGTGGGTCTCTCGTGAAACAGAAGCATCCATATGCTGTGAGGGGAGGTAAGTTCCCTCGCTTGGGGTCAGCAGGTGTCAAGTTGGGGCATCTGTCTTGAAGGCCTACCTTGCCTTGCATAGGGGCAGCGGTGGGGACATTAACTGGGTTGTAATTGGATTTTAGGGTGTTCTCACAGGTCACTTCTGCTCTTTTTGGACAGAACAACCAGTCTCTGTAAATCTGTTAAGCACCAGTGCTGAGAAGGGCAGGCTGACAGCTATGAACGATATCTGTCACTCTCGGTGCCTCCTGCTCCTAGCTGCCCTGCAGTGCTCGCTCTCTGTGGGAAGGTGGACCTCCTTTGCTCCCTTCAGCTCGGGCAGAACACCTTGATCTGTTGGGCAGCTCTACAGGATGTGCAGTATGGAAGGATGTTGGGGATAGACTGTTGCTGAAGCCAGAGGAGATGTGAAGACAGTAAGCAGTGCAACCTACAACTCCCAGGCTGAGTTAAATGTTTCATGGGACAATTGAAAATATGCTTTCTGGTCTGTCCCTTTAATGTATAATTGCTGGGGTTTTTTTCCCTGTGAGAGCGTTACAGAAGATGCAGTGCAAACAACATGCACAATTGACCCTGTGTTGTCTCCCCATGCACATAAGAGATCACACAGGAACATGCGCATATACCGTAATCGTGCTTCAGCTACGGGTCCTCTGCTGGCATTTTATGCTGCTTTGGCCACCTCTGCTGTCGCTGTTCTGGTCTGCAGAGCAGGACTGCAAGATGGCAGCCATGGGCCTGAGCTAGGTCTAACCCAAGAGGGTGCAGACAGCATCGCTGATCTCTCTTGAAGGACCAAAGATCCATTTTGTACTGCTAGCTGTTCATATACAGAATTAAGATAGTCTTTCTCTAAAGTATATTTGATGTATTTATATGCATCTTTCTGGAAATTTTGTTTAGCCTTGTCCTCTTGCCACATGCTGAGCCCTGTGTTGGTGTTTGTAGCATCCCAGCCATTTGATGATGACTTCTTTTTCCTGTTGGCATATCGTTGTGTAACCCACCAGGCACAACACTTCATCTTTAATTTTGTCTGCAGCTTAAAAATCTTCTGTGACTGCCTTGACATTTAGAGTAGCGTCACACCTGCCTGTTACATTCTAGCAGAGTAACCACTTTTACCTGGTGCTTTATTCTGGGTTTTAGTAATTTATTTTAGCAAATGCAGATGCTGCAACGGGGAAGTGGCTTGTTATTACCCTTGGATTTTATTCAGACACTGCAACTGGAGGGTTTTCATGCTTAATCTTGAGGAGAAAGGCTGGAACTTGACCTGTAAAGGTACAGCTTCAGAGCAACAGTGCTGTGCAGGGGAAGAGTGGGGAGAAAAGGACACACACAAAAAAAGGTGCTTGATAGTTCCCAAATAGAACTATTTCCTCATAATATCAGGCTTACTTTTTACCTGATCATGTTCCTCAACCACAAGGTCTTAGTAAGTAATTAAGAGATAGGAAAGATGCAAGATTTTTTGTGTGTGTATATGTATGTGTGTGTATATAAATCTATTGTCATAATACAAAGAAGAGGGTGCTTGCTTTTTTCCCCATTACTCTCTGAGATTTCTTTCATCCTCTGCAAACTCATGCAGGGATGGACACGCGCATAACACGCTTGTCTGGTGGGGTGGGGACTCCTCTGTCCCTGATACTGAGCTTCAGCAAACCTGGCTGTTGCTCACATGACATGGGCAGCCCTGCTACCCCCAGGTTATGGATGTGAAACAAAGAGATTGAACAATTTATGCAGGGAGCTGTCTCAAATATCAAAGTAATGTCCTGGCCACTTACTGTCCTTAGTTTTAATGGGTAACATTCTTATAAGTTGTTATAATCATTGTGAACAACCTGTGAATGTCTCTGAAAAGAATGAAAAGTGATGCTGGAGTGTGGGTGGGATGCCTGATGGGGGTGTCTCTTAACGCGGCTTAGTTTGGCTTTTGTTTTTATTTTCATCTCAATGTATACTTCTCTGAAAATTCTCCCAGTATTCTGGGTCTGGTCTTGACATAGACCTCATGGCTTTCACATTAGATTTTTTTTTTTAAGCTGCTTTGTTTTTGCAGGGTCTTAGTACCCAATTCAGATATTACAATAAATTTGGCAGAACTCTGAACAACTTCTTAGTTTATAGCTTCAAATGCAGTTAGCGTAAGCTTGTAGTTTCCAGTTAAAGATGATTTCTTTGATCCTTTTCTGTTTTCCACTTCTGAAATAAGAGCAGACTTACCAGTTGCACACTGTATACTTAACCCTTTTAAACACTGACTTGCTGTGTGACTACCTACACAGGGCAGATATTTGTATCTCAAGCTGAATGCTTTTCAGCATCATGATTATATGGTCCTTTAGTGTTTTGCCCCTAAATGTGAGCCCTAAGGGAATCTCATCATCTGTCAAATTTGGGTTTCAGCTTGAGGTTTAGTAGGCTTCAATTCTGCAGCCAATGCGGTTGGATATGCTGGAATTCCTTCTGTAAGCACGAATATTTTTAGTGATATTTCCAATTAGGGACACTCTGGAATTAAAATAATAGTAATAATTGTCCCTCGTGATGCTTCCCATCCCCTGTTTGCCAGAATTTTTGTAGAGAAATGTTACAAGTTTGTTACCAGTTTCTAAGTGTTTTCATGGAAGCTTTAAATAAAACGGACAATGATTTGCCTTTTAAAGAAAAAAAATAAAAATTTCATTATGTCTCTTTTTAATACTATCCCTATACAAGACCATAGACACTAGAGAGTGACAGCAGAGATTTCCTACTTAGTTTTGAGCATTTTTGAAGGGAAAAAAAGTATTCTTCTTCTGAGTTTCTAACTTTCCAGTTTTCCTGTTAGCTCTCTAAAGCATATACTCTAAAACTCAGTTTGCTCAAATTCATGGAAATCTGCAGTCCATGTTGGACATGAGACTTTGTACAGCTATTAAGCCAAGCAATTATAGAAAATATGGGCTTGAAATTAATATAGTGTGAATAGAGCAACAAAATCTCTTTGAGTGGTTTCAGAGAAAATCCTCAATCTTAATTCACAGCTTATTGGTATACATAATTAACAGCTTATAACACTTTCAAAATAATTGAATGAAATGTGGCATGTTTTTTCCCCAACAAGCAAAGGTGCAACTTCCCCTTTGATGCGTCCGAAAGATTGTGTGAACCACATCACAGAATAAAGGCAGTGCCTTACACAGCCTCATAGTTCGAGATGACAGTGAAAAACAGAAATATAACTTCTGCTTATTTCACCAAAGTAAGCATTTGAAGTACAGTGCTGCTTAGTAAACGAGAGGCTGAAAGATGTCTATTGAAGAGAAATTGTTTGACTATGTATATCTGTTTATTACCAATTTTGAGACTAATGCTGCTGGGGTTACTGTGACGATGAATGATTGTGTGCTATAGTCATACGTGCTCAGCTTGTCATTTTTGCACACAAATATGGACAGTGCATAAAATGTATCTATCATTATTTATGTTTTAAAAGGTAATGTCTAATTAAGTCTTTATTACTTTGATGCTTCTATTGAAAGCAACAGTAAGGCTTCCAATGTATTGCCTTCTCTTTTTTCTTTTTTTTTTTTCAGTACTCATTACAATGTTTCCTGGCATTCATCAACACTTCTAAATTACTAGGAAGAATGTGATTAATCATTCACTTCCTTATGCTTCCTACCAGACATACACAGATCGTTGCAGGCAAGTTGAAGTAAGCCATTTCAAATTTTCAAAACATGCTGCAGCTAGTGGAAATTTGGGGTAAGCACCAGTTTAAACAATCTATCAACAGATTACAGTACAAAAGGTAACTCAGTGTCTGACTGTAACTGAGAATCTGATGACTAACAGTTGATGAGTTGTCTTTTGAGGAAGGATTTCTCTGTCACTAAGTTAATAAAAATCCAGGCAAGGAGTTTGTGGAATTAATTTTGAATCCAGCCCAAATGTGTCTCAAAGCAACTTGAGAAACCAGAGTTCAAATGTCAGAAGCCCCAGACTCTGAGCCAAACCTTGAGAGCTGACAGTCCCATGTTTGCATTGGGATTTATTTGGGTTTGCTGGATTAAATCAGAATTCATATACATAGAAGTTCTGTTCAGGCCAAAAAGGAACAGTAAACCAAATAGACAAGTTCAAACTACAAAGATTAGAGTTTTCATCTTTATTATTGCAAATATGGAACATTTGGAAAGCCTTGCATAAACTGAACTTCTGCCAAGTTTTTCTGAAATAGTTATCATCTAATTTGTCTGCATTATATTTATTCGGTAAAAACGCATGTTGCTCTGTTTTTGGAAGTGAGAGCTTACGCATGAACTGCAACCTGTAGGGACAGAAAATATCTTCTGAAACAGTTTGTCAGCAAAAGTTTAAATCGGCTCCTGTCCCTATCCACCCCTGCTACTTGCATCGCCGCTGGAATGAAAGCACCCCCGGCAGTCAAAGAACAGCAGCCAAATTCATTTAATGTGCTGCCTCACGAGAAGAGGGGGAGGGAAACAATCTAGCCAAGAACCGAGTGCAAGTACGTAGCCTGATTTCTTCTGAAAGAATGAAACAATCCTTTTGTGTCCTCGTAGGAAAGTTAAAAGCTTTCTAGTCTCTCTCGGCAGCCTCCTTCTCTAGATACTGTTCTGCAAAAGAGCATAGTGCAGCATTGAGCTTCAGCCTCCAAGATTCACACCTGCAGCTATAGGAATAAGAGTTTTTGAGTTATTGCTTAGATGAACAACAATAATAGCCCACTAGCTTAAAAAAAGCACCTTCAAGTAGTGTCATTTAAATGTAATAATCACTGTCATTAATAGCTATCTCACCAGTTTTAACGTGGTAATCAACTACCACGTTTCAGCCTAGCTTCTGGGCAGCAAAGGCTTCCAACTGAATGTAAGCTACAAAGGGTTTCTTCTAAGTTTGATGAGCCCTCCCCGCCCC
>VFFE01007043.1:1194602-1283924 GCA_008921705.1 Burhinus oedicnemus
CCCCCAAGGAGAGAAAACAAGTTCTGGAAGCTTGGTTGCTGGTTTGAAACATCAATAATGTCTTTTCAGTGTTCCTGCATTAAATGCTATTTTGAGTCACTACTACTTAAATGAAGGGATATCTTTGCTGGAGCCTTACTGAAGACCTGTTTTCTCAGTTAAATGTATGAGTTGACCTTAACACATATGGACCAACTAGAGCTTTTTCTTTGTGTGTGTCTGACTACTGCTGCCTTTTATTGCTTAATTATAGAATGTCGTTAGGTCTTGGAGGGGTAAAACCTGCTTTTGTAATGGAAGCAAAAGCAACCAGACGAGAGAGAGTGTCTGTCCTCATCTTGCAACTGACTTGATGTGGGAAGTATTCGAGCCTGCTCCAGGCTATGGGGCTTAGACTCAGCTTGTCAAAGGTATTTGGCCAAAGTCTCACACCTGCTCTGTGAAGGCCAGCCATGGAGGCTGGCCGGGGGAATGACAGGACATGTAGGTCCTTGTTTAGTCCTGTTATAGCCTAAGTACGTTATTTTTCTTAACCTGCAGCCTTTAGAGTTAAATCTTGTTCCTTTACATACCTGATAATAAAGGAAGCTAAGTGTTTTAAGTACTGCAAGAGTCCTAGAAGTAGATCCAAGTGAATCTCCATCTGGGGGTAATTCTGAGGAATTGGGTCCCCTGGGCTTCTAAAAAGGGAAGGAAAAAAAGAAAGGGGGGGGGGGAAGGTAATGTAATCACTGTGTTGGCCATGATTCCTGCCTGTGGAGGAGTGACTATTGTGGGAGGGCTGCCTATCGAACAGAGTGAGCTTGTAATCTGTTTGTAGCGGCGAAGGCAAAATAAACCATGGCAAATTCCCTGTTTGGCTCATTGCGATACTTCAGTCTGGGTCAATTACAGGGTTTGAGGAAAAAAGGCAGGAATGAAAGCCTCTCTCAGAAAATCTAATTCAAGGGAAAGCAGAGTGCAATTCGGTACCTTTTATTCTGTCTGACGCTTCAGCTGCCGAAAGCACCGCGCCCTTATTCACACAGACAGTACAGTCTGTGGAAGGTCCTGTTGTAAGAATCACGTGAAGCAGCCTGTTGTTGGGTATTCTTCAGGGTTATAAACACTACGGAGATGTTCCAGCACTACTCGTTTTCAGATCACTCTGATATTGATGCATTCCCTTGCATGTTCTCTGCTTGTGACCTGTTTTTGATGAATTTCACATCTGCTTTAGCAGCTCTTTGACAACCAGAAAACAGAGCTGTTTACTGAGTTCACAGCTGCTGCTAATATTGATGCAACTAGCCAGAAATGACTGTTTTCTTGGTTAGCTCATCCTGTTGAATGAATCTCTCCACAGGGTTGTTAGAAGTCTGTTTCAACTGGAATGCTATCAAAAGTTCCCACATCTGTGAAATTCTCATACTTCAGCCTTCCTAGAAACTCAGAGACATATGCACACTCACTAATTCCAGTAACTTTCTTATATTTCCCATGGTTTAGCTACATCATGGGTAGTGAAAACATGATAGCCTGTTACAAATAGGATAAAATTCCTACTGTCATTAGTTAATACTAATGCTACTGACAGCTTTGCACTTGAACACAGTCTTTAAGGAAATGAGTCTTCTAGTCTAGTTTAAGGACACCATTACCTAACATTTCATATTGTAGTGTTTTATTACGGTAACTGAATTAGCTTATTTTTCTCGTTATTTTTTGTATACAGATGAGGTTTGAACAGGTGGGATTATAAACTAATCGTGCAGCAATACATGTTTCCTTGCATCCCTTGCAGCGTTCTCTGGGACTGGCTTGCTCATGGTGCATTGTTTCTCGGTGAGGCTGCATCCTTTAAGACTGAAATCCTGCCTGTGCTGTCACCTTAACGTTTGTGGGCAGTCTGGTCCTCTTGCACTTTATTCCTGTATGGATTAGTTACTCCTGGAACCCTTGTTCCTCCTGATCAAAGAGATTATTTGACCTTTGTGGTTTAAGTAGACGAAGTTGCAGCTGTGTGAAGTCTGGACACAGCTTTTTTTTGTGTGTGTTTTGCACTTAGGTGTTGATTAATAGCAGAATATTGCAGGGAGTCTGTGTGCGCTGCTGGAGGCAAACAGCTCTCGGGCTCTGTGAAGTGATTAGCCTGGGGAGACACTGCTTCAGTTCCAGCTGTATGGGCCCGTGGCTGGAGATCGCCCTTCCTGATTTTTAAATACTGTTCAGAGATGTTATTGATCATCTCCCAAGTGCTCATGTTCTTAATAATTGTGTATCCTAACCCATGTCTTGAATCTCAAAAAAAACCTTCAAGCCTTTCTATATCCTTGTGAGGTAAATGTTACAGATGAACTGTGATCTGAATTACAGATGTGGAAACAAATGTATAAAGGGTATAAAAGATTTTTCTGGAGTCATTTCAGTGCATCAGAGACAAAATTAGGCAAAAAGATTTCTGACTCCCACCTGTGTCCTACTCTTCCAGCAATTTTCACACTTGATTCAATTTGGGAACTTTTGCTGTCATGGTGTCTCACAGGTAGCTTACATTTCTTAATGGTTCTGAAGATTGATATTCCCCCTCCGCCCCGTTCATTTCCAGTTATTAATGAAGCATATCTTGAATTTTCTTTGGTCCACTGTGATGCTTGTGATGGTGACTCTAAAGTACTTTCTGATCCCTACCTGCTTATTCTTAGAGAATGATAAAAAATGTGCTGACCAGCCTTTGCTCTCATTTTGTCAGCTACACCAACAGGAGATACCAGAACATTTGTTTGGGCTCTTAGATGGACTAAAATGTTTAATTGCTAGTATGCTTTTCAGTTCACAGTGTTTCAGTCCAGGTGACTGGTGTTGTGCGGTAGCTTAAAAACGTTCATTGTGGTAGATAACTAAACTTGTAGTGCCATGTTTGTCTGTGCTGTGACAGTGAGGGGAAACACTAACAAAGTGAGTCCCCATCGTAGGAGCGCCGTTCCAATAACCCAATAATCCTACCAGAATGCTCATTAACCAATTTTTGCTACCTAAAAGTTGTTCTCCACTGATATTACAGGAAACCTAGATGCATAACAACCCTCTCTAGAACTGTTATCTATTCCACCTGTCTCAGATACTTATTCTGGGAAGTGAAGTCTTGTTCTTTTGAGATGTCTGCTTCTTTTGATTTGTTGTAAGGAGAGCCTGGGTGAGTAGCTGATACTAAGCTTGTAAATTTGAGATGGCTAAATCTGTCCAACACAAATCTCACCTGAGTTTAAGGCAGAACATAATGGTGGTAGAATAAATGGATTGTGAGCGGGCAGCGTGAAGTCAGAAGTGGGCAATGAAGTGCCTTACGTTATCATTACACAAGTTGCAGCGTTGCCTTGCCTTACTGAGACCTAGGAAGAATTAGAAATTAATCCAGTCAAGACAGCTGTTTGTGGAGGTCATAGTATGACCTGAACACAGCTCCCTGACCCATAGATTCCTTGCCAACACGTTACTGCTCCCACATCTGTGAGTCTCCTCTGATCTTTCTGTACCAAAACTCATTTTTAGTTCCTTTAGCTTTCTTCATCTCTCTGAACTCTTTCAGGCTGTAGACATGGCAGGTATTCATCAAGGTAGCTCTTTGCCTCCTACCCAGACAAATCTGATAAACTCTTAGCACCTTTCCATATAGACAGGAAAATGTCTTTCATGGTTTCCTAGGGCTTTGCTGTTGTATCATTTTCCAGCTGCAGTAGGGCAGTGTATTGATTGGTAAACTGACACCTATGGACTTGACCTGTGTATGCTCAGTAGGTCCCTAGGTGGTTGCTGGAGGGGTCTGTGGAACAGTGCAGGAAGAACAAATGCTCCAATACAGCAAACGTCTTACTCTGTGGAGAAATTTACCCAGCCACAGAACAGCTGAGGTGAGAAGAGACCACTGGAAACAGTCTACAGCCACTGCTCGAAGCAGGGGCGGCTCTGCCCAGGACCTTGTCCAGCAACATTATGTGTATCTGCAAGGGTGGAGACTTCGCACCCTCTCTGGGCAACCTGTGCCGGTGTCTGATCACTCTTACAGTAAAAGTTTTCTCTTAAATGCATAGTTCCCCATATTTCAATTTGTGCCCACTGCAATTGGAGAGGAAGAAGCAGCTGTATAGGTAGATTTTAGCAAAGTTGGGAGAAAGGAAACAAAGTATGAGACTGCAATAAAATGGGAATTTGGTAGCAAAAATGCTGAATTTCTGTAGCACAGTACAAATCAGCAGATTCTACGGACTGGAAGAGGGGAATCCTTCTAGCCCCAACTGAGATAGATGAGGTAGTTCACACCTTTTGGAATTGCAATTTAAGGCAGCCTGAAAAATGATGGAGCGTGAGCTATGTCAGCATATGCTCCGTGCGTGTTCTCAACTTTATCTGTACATGTGAGTGCGAGAAAGCTCTCTTATTTTTCAGAGGCATGCTGGGTTTCTCCAGCACAGTTCTGTGGTGACGGGTGAATTCTACAGGAAAGCTTTACAGCCACAGAACTTAAAGTCTGGAACATGGATAAACTGGTTAGGATAAAATAGAAACGAGCAAAACCCTTTGCCAAAATCTGAAGTGAAATGAATAGAGGTTCAAAAAAAGTTCATTCAGTATGCCTGGTTCCTTGTTTCCATCATTTAGGAATAATTATGTTTTTGTCACTAACATTGTTTTTAAATGTCAATAGAAACCAGACAAGTAGATTTGTAAATCCAGCCCTGTCATATTGAATGTATTAGGTTTTCCAATAACAGTCTCTTTTAAGTAAGGGTGAGAAAGCACTAAAAGCTCAGTAACTCTCGAGCGTGAGGAAGCTATTGAAATAGCTTGTTAGGCTTTATGACAAGCAGGCTGAAATATAGTAGGCCTGGAGCTTTGTGAAGGAGCCAGCAAGCCATGGTTGAAGAGTGGACAGTACCCGAGAATTTGAAGGCCAGATGATTTGTGCAAAGGGGATGTTGGAAGGTTCAAGGCAAAACCAACAAATGGGGCTACCCAGAGGGACAGTGTTAAGCTGAGACTAAAATGCTTTCTTAGCTTGGTTTCTAAACATAAGTTAGTCTGCATAACCAAAGAAGGCATTTTCAGTTAGTGTTTCTTCCTTTCCATACTTCGGCCAAGGAGCCATTTTCTGTTACCTATTCATCACACGTGTTCTGACCCAAACTTTCCTTCACCTTTGCCTAGTGAGGCTGTGGTCTTCCTGCTAATCCAGGACAGCGTGTGATTCTCTTCTTGCAGTCCTAGATAGGGTTTGTTAACTCTGTCCTACTCCTCTGGCTCTGTTCTTATCCCTCTGCTTTGGGATTCTGCTTAAATATTCCTCCTCCTTCGCGCCTATTATCCATTTTCTGTTAGAAATCACAAGATTTTTGGTTCTGATGTCTTCTACTAGACCAGCTCGGGTACCTGGGAAATGTAAGCTAGCTTCTGGCAACACAGAGCCTACTAACAAAACTGGCATTTTTCCATGTTCTTAGATCAACCACCATGGCTCAGACAACAAGCTAAATAAAGGAGTAAAAGGTTGTTCCTAGCATTTATACCTTTGACTGCAAATTTGAATGTGAGCTGAGTGTTACCAGGTGCAGTGATAACTTATGTGACTTTTGCAGGCCTTCTTGAGCTATAGCTTAGAGGTGTGTACCTAGTCTCATTCATATCAGCAGGGAATTGAGAGCTCCCCAGGAATTTTCCTTTAAAAAAGCCCTTGGTGTTCAATGGAGATGCATTGGAAAGAAAATGTAACTCTACAGGGACAGCTTGGACTTGTATTAATCACTGCATTCAGTTACTTGGTTTTAATTGTATGTAATTCATAGGCCTGTGAAAATGCAACAGAGCTGAAGTTATCTACCGCTTAAAAACTAGTTTCTAGAGGCCCTGAGCATAGGTATTGTCATTAGAATATGTCAGTTCAAGAAACAGCCTCTTGAAAAGTAGATCAGGAAGCTGTTACAGCTAAGCAGTTATAGCCGTTGACGGTTAGCTAGAGAATATTACATTACGCTAACTCAATTTTTCCCAAAGGGTAGGAATTTTTTACGCTTATTTCCTTTTTTACAGATATGACAGATCTGGGATATGTAAAACAGAAGAGAATAGGGAAGCAGGAACACTTTAAAAAACAGTGGTTTGAAATCCTAGCTTTCTAATACCTTCTTGAATTATATACGTGTTCTCTTTTTTACATAACATAGCTGGCTGCAAAAGAAACATCTTTCCTGTTAAGGTTGTAAATTAGCAGTGTCTGTTACTGAACTCTCCAGATCAGCCCCTATTGACAGAAGATGACTTTCCCTAATCCCTGAGCCACCTTAAGCACATCACTAGGCATTTGCCAAAGAAAGGTTAGTCTCAACTCCCTCTGCAAGCATGGTATCTCTGAGTCACTGCAGGCTTTCTTCATGTAATCCCGAGGTCCCTGAGCAGTTCAGAATAGGCCAACTCATTCCAGTCCTACCAACATATTCCTAGCTGAGTCAGGGAGGACACAGAGCCTTTGTGTAACCCTGCTATCGTGCAGAAATGTCACTGTCTATGAACAATACCAAACGGCAGTTAACAGATCTGCATGCAGGAGACTTGCAATAAGATGGGAAAGGAGCTTTGCCTCCAGCTTGTGTGGAACCTGGTCTGATCTGCCTGCTTTATTACACCAGATAAAGCCCAGGTTGAAGAATGAAAGGAATTCCATCATTAAAAACCAGAACAAAACTAAATTATAACATACTGTATCCAGAATACAGGCAACCTGACGTATATCTGCTATATAAACCTACATTTCTCCGAAGTCACATACTTTAGAGCATAAGGAGCCATCCTGCACAGCAGTGCATGGCCACACCACAAAACAGGGACAAATTTTTTGACTCCATGTTTCTATATACCACATCTCTTTGGATGCTATCCTCTTACTGAGTTCAATAGCTAGAACCCCGTTGTGCTGCTTCATTATGGCTAACAGACCAGGTGAAAGTCCCAGCTTTAGAAACCAGCATTGCTGAACTTGAAAAGCATCATCTTCTCCCATCTCATGGCTCAGGAATTTGTATTCTGCTACTGACCTACTCCCTGACTTTCCAGTAACTGCAGTTCTGTTATGGTAAGTTGAAGAATTCTGTGAAAATCTAGAACTATCTTTGTCTTTTCTCTTTCACATGATGTATTTTGTAGCAATTCTTGGAGAATTGTATTGGAGGGACAATGAAGTAATCTCAGAAGAGCATCTCATTTGCTGGTTGTGTTGTAATTGTCATATGCTATCACAAAGCGTATGTTCCTTGTCTTAATAATATTCTCCTGGAACAGAGGTTGGAGTCAGGGAAAACTCCTGCATAGCTAACCTTGGCAGTATCCAATGTGCCTAGCAGATGGCAAGTGGAATGTTCTGTCATAAATCCTCTCTAGCTAAATCTTTGCTAATATAGCAAGTAAAATATATGAATATGTTATTTTAGCAAATGCATACTGTCAGAACCTAATTCTGGTTTTCTAGCCTCTAAAAATGTAGGTGCTGAATATTAGTGCTGAAGGGAATGGTTTAAGGAGGAAGGAACTTAAACGGAAAGTATCCTAAATCCAGGTTACTTGGTATAGATACTTGAAACACCGCTATCCATGGGGAAAATTTTCTTCCTCTTTTTGCTGCCACTTGTTTGTGGGAGATGAGGCTTTGAAAAACTGAGAAAGCAACTTCTAGTTCTGTAGAACTTTCACTAGCTCTGGGGTGTAATTTGCAGCCTTAAAGACACAGATAAAAAGAGAACATTTCCAGGAGATAATGTGGCTTAAATTAATCAATATTGCTGTGCATGTTCAAGCCAATTACTCAGAGGGAATCCAAATTTTTTTAACTGTTTATAGTACCTAAATACAGTATAAAGCAAGCGCTGCTCTCCAAAACTTGGAAAAGTATTTATCTTAGCAGGATTAATTGAGTTCACTTATTTTCTTTAAAGGAAGCAAAACTACTAATCTGGCCCTTTTCTAATCTTTTTGAAGATGACATTTGTTCGTTATAAAAAGAAAGTGAATGGACACAGTTGATGCTAAAGATTAAAGTAACTTCATACGTTTGTTGGGCAGCGATTTGTTCATTTTTCACGCTTACAAATTTTGAGGTAAAATGATTTACCTGTGTCCAGTTTCTCTTTTTAGGGATATTCAACAGTAAAAAATAAAATGACTTGGAAAGGTGGGGTGTGGGGGTGGTGTGTGGAAATGGGAGAGAAAATTAAGTGAACTTTAAGGTCAGTGTCATAAAGATACCGACCTAACCTGATTATTGCCTGCCCTCTGGAGGGGGGAAAATCTTACACAACTGCATTAAAGTTGAGAAAAATGAGAAGCTGAAAAGAAGAGGAAATTGCATTACTTTGAGGTAGATTGTATTTTACAGTTAACAAATGATGGTCAGTTACATTCCTTAAAAAAAAAAAAGTGTTGAAGTCATGTAACTGAATGAGAAAAGGCAACTATAAAAATCATGCACGATATCCAAGAAAATGAGGTGGAATATCACTTAATATACAACTGGTTTCTCTTTCATAGGAAACCAAAGGCTCTGCACTAAAGGGAATGCATTATTTACAGGTTTGGAAAGGTCTGTTCTGTATCCTAACAATTACTCAGTAATCTTCTTATGTTGATGGCATTGTAAAATCCAAATAGTGCCCCACCAACTGTTTTCCCTGATTGCAGCTTCACTTTCTTGAGCACCCGAGGTTATTTCTAGGCTAATGTGCAGTTCAGCAAAGAGAAGCTCTTTGGGAACCGAAGAGCAAGTCTCTCTACCATGCTGTATGTCCTGTATCATTCAGCTGAACCACGGGGCTGTGTCATCCGGGGGAGAACACTGGGGACAGGCACTGGTTTGACGCAAACTCTGAGTCTGGCTTGTGGCCTGGTGGCTCAGCCTGTCTTTTCCCTGCTGTTGGGCAGTACCCGGACATTTTCTCTTGGAGGATGGGTGTTAGCAGTGCTGAGCCAGGGCTGGAAAATGGAAGAGTCGAGGGAGCGCGCCTTCACCAGAGCTTTGTCGTGGTGGCCAAGTACAAAGGGACCTTGCTCTTTGATTTTTTTTTTTTTTTTTTTTTTTTTTCCCCCCTGTGGGAAATAAGCTTTTCTTCCTTGAGTAGCCCAGCTTTATGTAGTCTCTATCCTCTTGCTTTATTCAGAAAGCACAAGTATTTTTTTTTTTTATTGATTCACACTGAAGTGCTCACACTGAAAACATTTCCAGAGTTATATAGCATGGAAGAAGTACAAAATTAAAGTCCTTCACTGTAAAAGTATACATGAAATGAAGGATATTTCTGCAACTTTTGATAGCCAGGTTGCCATTCAATTACTCCTACTTCAAATCCATTCTGGGAAACTTTTTCAGTAAACAAGCAGCGTTCGATCCCTCTGTCTCTTTGCTGGGAAGAATGGCCAGCAACATTTTTACAAGTTACCATCTCATGGTTGAAGTGAGGTTACCAACAGCACTTAAATTACTTGTCTGTCACAAAGTAAAATAGGTGCATTTAAATGAACATTTAAATATATATACATTTCTTGTATTTGCCTTAAATTTTACGTATAATATTTAGCGTACCTGTTTGCCTTAATTATTAGAGGGGCAAGGCAAGAGGTATACTGGTCTCAGTAGCATGGTTGCTAACTGCTTTGATTGGGTGCATTGATGGGATAATAATACTGTTATATTTCTTGAAAGTGTTTTTGGAGCAGAATGTTTGAAAATTATTAAATAGAAATATTACTGTACAAGACATCATCATCTTTTAGCTAAGCCTGATATGAAGAGAAACGAGTTATTTGCTGCACTGCTTTGAAATGCAAGAACTTAAAATACAGGCATTGGTTTACCTTGCCTTTTGTTAGACTGAGAGCTTTAGAAATGTGCAGAGCAGAGAACACACTTTTTTTTTTTCTTTTAACAACCGAGGGCTTAGTGCGGCTGCCGACGCAGGAGGAAATACCATTAGATAGATACAAGAAAAGCCAATATTCCGTATTATTCGTGCAGACAACTAACATTTGAAACTTGCATGAACTGCTTCCACTTAAAAGCTGTCAGTCACGTTGGTTATAAAAAGCCCAGAGCACTTAGGGACTGTCAATCACTTCCTAGAAGAGAGAGCTGACATCTTAACATTTACTTTGCCAGTATTTACCCAGTGCAGAAAACCAAAGGGTGAAAATGCAAATGAAAACACACATTCTCACTCTTCATATAATACAAGGGAAACATTTGGATCAGTTACTGTAGCTGCTCACCTAGGAGCCTCCAATCCTGAGAAGATTTTTCTCTCGCTCTATGAATAGAACTGTTGCAGGCTGGCTCTGCTGTGTTGCAGGGAAAAGGCTTCTGCAGACAGTGTCTGTGGAGGGCTGTCATGGAGTCATCAGGTGAGGAAATAGGTTGACTCTGGCCCATTAGGGCTAGGGGAGCAGCAAGAAATGTGCAGAGGACTTCAGAAGGGCACGTAAAGGGCATCTACCTTGCTTTTTTTTTTTTCTTATGGTAATAGGGATGTGGGTGTTGTAATTAGATTGATGACATGTTCTGGTGTAAGAAGGGGATTGGCAAGGAAAGAAATAGGAGGAACCAGTTAATTCAAATACATCTCCTGCTCTTTTTCTGTATGTTTCTAGATCTAGTTATGCCTGGGTTGCTCTGAGAACTGATGCTTTAGATACTGGTCCTGGTGCTTCAGTGGGACTGCAGCTGTGGGTAGCGCTCTAATAGAATTTGGCAGCTGGGACCTCTGGTCAGGACCATCATTACTGTCACAGAGCAGGAGGTCTAGGGGTAGCAGTGAGCAGGGTGCAGAGCTGGTGTGTTCACATGTCATAGGCCTATACACATTGTTATGCTGCTCTACTGCTGAGCCCTGTCTCACAGGATACTCTTCTGAGGTGTATTGTTGTGAAGGTAAAAGTGATGTTGTCCTTGAGGCTGCCTCCAGCAGTTCAGTGGACCTGAATACGAAGTGTCATGTTCCCACAACCACACGCA
The DNA here is from genome assembly GCA_008921705.1 of Burhinus oedicnemus. NCBI lineage: Eukaryota > Metazoa > Chordata > Aves > Charadriiformes > Burhinidae > Burhinus > Burhinus oedicnemus. The sequence goes on from VFFE01007043.1 coordinate 1,205,626, forward strand.
CCTGAAGGGATCCATATGACTGTCAGTCTGGAAGTCAGCACAGCCAAACACAGCAACAAATGAAATGGTACAGAACTCTATTTAAAATAAAGTTACTCGTGGGTGTGTCTTTACTAGTCTTCTGGAAGGTCCAATCCAACAGTGAGCAGCTTCCAACACTTAACCCTCTTGGAGGGGTGCAGCCAACATCTGTAGCATGTCATTCACCAGTGAGTCCAGAGGCTTTGTTCTCTGTGTGAGTCCAAGTGTTAACAGTCTCATAATACTAACACAGCCTTTGGCTCCACGAGTCATCTTCCCTGAGGGTTCCTCCTGCCTTTTGGAGCAGAATTTGACCCTGGATTAAACCACCTAAGTGAGTTTTGTAGAGACCTAGTGTAACTGGAGATACTTATGTATAAATTCATAGAATCAGTCATATTTCCATTTAATTCCCATTGTAGTTAACTGCATTGATTTGTCTTCCATTAATGAAACCAAATGATTTAGTTTACCTTGGAGTAGACACCTCTCAAATATCAGCAGAATCGTTCTATAGCCTTTATTGACTATATTGAGTAGGCTTCCCTTAGCTGTAAAAGAAATTCAGACACTTGTTGTGTATTAAGTGCCTTAATCTTGAACCGAATCCCACCCTTGTAGCCAGCCACTTAAGTGACTCTGACCATTTGGGGGACTTCCCCACTGGGATTATAACCTGGTCTTAAAAGATAGAGCTACCATGTTTTCTTTCATAGTAGGGCTGTCTGACAGTGTATGCATACTTTAACCTTTCTGCCATCTTTAGCCTGGACATAGGTAGTCCTACAGCTCCTAGCAGCCCAGAGCTCACTGAATAAGTAGACCGAGTATTTACTTATTATTTCTGATCTCTCTATATATTAACCAGTGATATGAAGAATACCAATTTAGGTTATGGGATATGGATGTGCTTATTACATGTCAGTCAAGAAGGTCTTGCTGCTGAGTGTGTATAAGCACATGCACCTGTTCTTAAGGAAACTATGTTATGTGTCATAAGCAGATTACAGTAGGGTTCAGGTAGAATCATGGAATCATTTAGGTTGGAAAAGGCCTTTAAGATCATCAAGTCCAACCACAAAACCTAACACTGCCAAGTCCACCACTAAACTATGTCCGTAAGTGCCACATCTATACGTCTTTTAAATACCTCCAGGGATGTTGACTAAACCACTTCTTTGGGCAGCCTGTTCCAATGCTTGATAACCCTTTTATTCCTAATATCCAATCTAAACCTCTTCTGCTGCAACTTGAGGCTGTTTGCTCTTGTCCTATCGCCTGTTACTTGGGAGAAGAGACCGACCCCCACCTTGCTACAACCTCCTTTCAGGTAGTTGCAGAGGTCTCCCCTCAGCCTCCTTTTTTGCAAGCTGAACAACCCCACTTCCCTCAGCCGCTCCTTATAAGACTTGTTCTCTAGACCCTTCGTCAGCTTCGTTGCCCTTCTGGACCACCTGGGCACACTACTGGCTTATATTCAGCTGGCTGTCAGCCAACACCCCCAGGTCCTTTTCCACTAGGCAGCTTTACAGCCACTCTTCCCCAAGCCTGTAGCGTTGCATGGAGTTGTTGTGACCCAAGTGCAGGACCCAGCACTTGGCCTTGTTAAATCTCATACAATTGGCCTTGACCCATTGATCCAGCCTGCCCAGGTCCCTCTGTAGAGCCCTCCTTCCCTCAAGCAGATCAACACTCCTGCCCAACTTGGTGTCGTCTGCAAACTTAATGAGGGTGCACTCGATCCCCTTGTCCAGGGCATTGATAAAGATATTAAACAGAACCAGCCCTGGTACTGAGCTTTGTGAGGTAATACAGTAAGTTCAAAGGATAGATATGTTTGGGGACTTGAGTGGAGGTATAAGCTTCCCATATTTTCCCCTTGGAATGGACTAGTAGATTCTACTGTTTGAGAGCTTTACCTACTAAGGAAAAAGCATTTTCCCATTGTTTCTTATGTGATAGCTCTTTATAAATGGACCAGGCCTGTATTCTCTAGTACTTTATTTTCGTATTAGGAAGTTCTTCCTTCCCTTAGGGAGACTCTTCATTCTCATTTCAAGGGTAAATAAAGAATGCTCTTCACCATAACAATGAGTTTAGAAAGAGAAACAGAAAACAAAATGTCCCTGTATACATCTTGAATAGCTGTAAATTGATTACATCAGTGCTCTGCTAATCATCCTCAGATTTTAATGCCAAAAACCAAAAGGCTGTGTTTAGTATGGACCAGAGATTGGGACTAAGAATGCTTAATGTAAGAAAAAGATAGACTGAATGTATATTGAGTAATTTCCTAGTAGAGATATCCACTGGTATGCGGAATAGACTTCTGTGGTCTACAGAGAATGTTAAATAAAATGGTCGATTTTTGTTTTTATTTCTCAAAATACTAGGGAACTTATACATGAAGGATACAGTGCAGAAAAGACCTGCTGTTATATCCTCTTCTCATCTCCTCTACAACCTGTGGTCCACATCTTGTAGCCCTTTACTGTATGACAGTTAAGATATGTGGCTCATAGCATCAGCAAAACTGGTCTTGTTCTCCTATACGCGTTTATTAACCTTTTGTTCCCCTCATCTAATGATAAAGAAAATCAGAATGTTCTCAAAGTTGTAACCTGGAGCTCTATCAAACAGAGAGGTGATTGCAGCTGAGAGATCCTAGGGCTTGCCTGCTGCATAGGTTTGGGTGAGATATGGCATTCCCTGCAGTACTGATTCCTTGTCTGCAGATCATTCGCTGAAGACCTGTCTGGGTGCTGTGCAAGTTACTGCTACTAGTTGAATGCCAGTGTGTGGTATGGGAGATCCCCTTGTGAAGCTTCTTCTGAGAATTAAACGCAAATTCCACTAATTCATTCTTATCAGAGAATGTGGGGATTAACTAGTCGTGCCTTAATATTTAAACATCCAATCTGAGGCAGTTTAAAGAGATCTAACATTCAAATAAAATCAAGTCCCCGTGACCTCAAATTTGGTGTTTCAGGTATTGTGTCATCAGTGCCTTTGGAAAAGTGGTTTATTCTAAATTGTTGGAACAGCTCTGCTATTTTCATCTAATGATCATAACTGTGATATAAGAGGAACTCCACCAAAATTATGCAGAGGAAGCACAGGAACTGACCTAAAATACTGAGTTCATTCTGGGAAAATCATCAGCTAACAATGGCAGCATGTACTTATGACCGCTCCTCTCTCTGAACAGCATCCAAACTTTTAAATATGATCTTAAAAAAGATATCGAAATGACTTCTGAAATGGTCATTTTATTTGATGTTTTTTGAGAATTAACACATTTTTATAAAAGAAGTCCTTTTTATTTAAAGCAACTGTGACTGTCAATCATACGTAATGCTCATGACGTTTTAGGAAAATTATTACAATTCTTATATGTGAAGATATTAAAAAGAGGCACGTTTTTCTCTAACCTGATGTAAAAAGCTAATTGTGTCTTAAAATGACAAATAGAATGGAATTCTAATATATGTGGGAATTTGAGAAAACCAAACATTGAACGTATTATAAAAAAACCCTTGGAACAAGTCACGAGGTAAATGTAGGTACTCCTTTTGCAAATTTCAAATGACTTCTTAGACTGTTGCAGTAAGACAGAGTTGAGTTTTGCTAGTGTCAAGCCCTGAAATATCGTGACTTTGGCCCTAAAGAAAAGCTGCAGTGATTTCTGGTTTACTTTTGTTTTGTCTTCTCCCCCCTGCCTTTTTTTTTTTTTTTAATCGCTGGACTTCACACTTTAAAGTGTGCAAGGCATATATGTATTATAATAATTACATATATGTATTTAGCAAAAGCCAAGATTACTATAAAACTAAATGACTTCAGAAAAAGGGCCTTCAAGAGAAACATCAAATACTATGAGATTCATAATAAAATCTTGGGAGTTAGCAGCATAAAAGGAGAGGGGGTATTTGCAAAGGCTCCCTAGGCAGCAGTGAATAAAGAGAGGGGGCCCCCAGAATAGTTATATTAGGCTTCTGTTCTGGATCACCTTGTTCTCTATTGGAGTTGCTTCTCCACTGACTATAGAAAGAAACGTGGTCTTGCCAGGCTGAAGTTAGCTTTTGTGAATAGCTCTTCATGTGAACATGAAGAGAGGTTTTTAATGTAAGGAGCTGCACTTCTAATCCCACATGACTGTAGTGATCGCAAAATACATAAGGGCTGTAATTTTGCCCTGAATTGGATGCAGTGGTCCAGCCTACCAGAGAGCTCACACTTACGTGTGCATATATCCATGCTGAATAGCTGCTGCTGGATACCTGCCTGGATATGGGAAAGGGGTGATAAACAGGTTTGTGACAGACCATTTGATACGCTATGACGCTAATAGCTCGAAAGAGCGCTCAGTAGGTAGAGAACCGCTGTGCAGAATTAGTCAGTCACCAATATGCTCACAGCGCCGTACTAGTAGTGGGCTGCAAATCTGAGCCAGACGGTTGGTGTGTTCTCCTGTAGGCATCCAGACAAGCCTGTTCCGAGATGACATTTGCTTCACTACAGATATGTCACGGATCATTTTTCACAGCCCTGTTGAAGTGGCTTATTTATTATCATCTGTTCTGGTGTTATATCCTGGACATGGGAGAACTGTTTACTGTACCGTAGTGCCAGGAATTCCTTGGTACTGTGCAATCTGACTCCAGGAGAAGGCTTAGGGTAAGGCTCGATGCTTTCCTCAAGGCTGCCGCTGCTGAAGCAGGGCACTCTGAATTGAACTGATGAGGCAAATCCCAGGTGTTACATCAGAAGTTGATGGTTTAATATTTAAGTAAGCGTTCTCTAAATGAACAGGTACTGGATTCATCACCATTCCACTTGCCTCAGCTTTAGAAATCAATGCAAAATTGTAGCCAGCAGAACAACTTGACCCTGGATGTAGGCAACTCTGTCGTTAGTCCACTCGAGATTTGTTGAAGTCACGTTACCAAGAGCGGTGATTTTCAGCTACACTCCACAGATCACCAGCAACCTGCAAAGCTATGCTGCCTTAAAAGGTTGGTGTTACAAAGCAGTGTGGTAGCCCAGAGTGCATTCAGAAAGTTGACAGTGATCCATGAACAAAATGCCAGGGAATTGCTGCAGTTACTGCCCTAGAGCGTCAGGAGTTTTCAGTGTTACTTTTCACAGGGAAAGGAGCTAATGAGTTTAAGGAATGGCAACAGGACCCGACTGTTGTTTTTTCTAGACTTACTGTATCATTCTTATGACTTTCTTTCCTTACCCTGTATCAAAAGAGCATTCACAACCTTTGAATATTGTAAAACCACATTGCTGGGAAAGTCACTCACCTTTCTCTGGGTCTGTTTGTCTGATTTGATTTGATTTGTGTTGCTATGCTAGAATAGTGTTTCCCTAAATCCCTATCAGTATGATCAATTAAGTTAGAGGCTGAAATCTGTCATCCAAGATGACTCTCTGTTGTTATTAGGAAGGAGTCAGATTGATCTTCATTGAAAATGGGCTAGTGCAAATGTCAATTACCATGGGTAAAAGCACACCGCTGTGTATGCTGCAGAAAACGAAGCTGAATCTACTGGGAACACTTACATTCAGTGCATAGGTTTTAAAGTGAACCAGCCTAAGAATACCTTTGTTTCTAGTTATTGTTCTTGCTGTCTGTATGAGGGTAGGCTGAGAAACTCCAAACAGTAGTGTGGCCCCGTTGTGCCGGGTCTTGTGCTGACTATTGAAGGAGTCTGTGATTGAAACAGCAGATAAAAGTGTTGTCCCTAAATAAGGGTTCTTCACCCGGTGTGCAAGAGCCAATCAACACACTGAGTCGAGTAATTTGTTTTTATTTCAGTTCTGCAGAATTGGGTGCTGGGCATTTAACAACAGCCAGCACACACATGTTTCCAACTGCCTAACATTTATAATGATAAAATACAGCAGATTGGTTAATAACGATTCATTCACCACCCCTAACTATACATATGCATCTAAGCTCATGTTTAAAACGTTTAGGGAGGTTACCTGATTAGCATGCTCGTTATTCACAAAGGGGTGTGTATTTTGGCATTATAATTACCCAAGGTTAGCTTGGGATACACTCTTGGCTCAAATTTGGTCCAGAAGTTAGATTTTTTGCTGTCTTATGTGTAAGTCAGCAACTGCAAAAGAACACATAGGACACATTGTTTCATTTCACATCCTATTCAAGGTTAGATACATTCCTTGATGCCTCAACCATGTCCCAACCAAAACTTTGTGATAAACTTTTAACGTTGTTCTTTAGACATCAAAAGCCAGTTGTCTTTTCTCTAGTCTGCAGCTAGGAGGTAGGACAGATGGATTGCCTGAGATTACATGGAGGGGAACCGATTCCATTTTCCTTAGGCCTAGGGTTTCAGCCGTTTCCCATTTCTGCTGTGCCCAGTACAGCCCAGTCTAGGATAACGCAGGCTGGGAGCTGTTGGGGAGGATGTCTCCTGTGACTTACCTGCTGGCTTCCAGCTGGTGAAATGAAAGGCCAGCAATCCACCTGATTAAGGATAGAAGGTGGGCAGGCTGCCTGGGGGTTTTTTGTTTTCGTAGGAGCCCTTGGGTCAGACAGGGAGAGGGTGGCGGTGTGCCCCAGCAGCTGAGCCCTGCCCCACAGAGGGTTCCTGCTGGGGTGGCAACAGCATGAGTTCCCCCAGTTCACAGTTAGGAAGGGCTGCATGTCTGGGGCTGGCTTCCCTGCTTTCCACAGGAAATGTCAACGCTGTCCTGACCAGCAAGGTGGCTTTTGGGCAACTAGACTTGCGCTCTGACGGATGAGGGGAGGCCTGTGAGGCTTCTTCTAAAACATGAAGCCACATCTTGTTCTTCCATTGGCAATAGCAGAGGTTTTCCTGTCAGAGCAGTCAATGATGGGGTAAGAGCAAGAATTCAGCTAGCTAGCTAGAATAAATGATCTGGGGCTTGAAGCGATGAAGTGGTATAAAGCGTTAAAAAATGGGCTGAAGACAACTATCTGAAGAAGCGTTGTCACTTACTGAGAGATTTGCTTTGCCAGCTAGTCTAGGTCCAAATATTAAAGTTGTTGTTTTTTTTTTTTAAGCAACTGTAGCATGAATGGAAAATTTATGGAAGACGTTGAGACTTTGTTCTTTTTTTAAAAAATGGAGCCTTGTTACTGAGCCAGGACATGAAAAGTGGCTAGAATGAAAACTAAAATTAATCTTTTCTAATCCAATAGAATACAAAAGTAGGCATAAAACAATGATAGGAAAAAATGAACCCAGATTTATAGTTCTTTTATTATAATGTAGCAGTAGTGAGTAACAAAGGAAGCTCATTTGCTTTGTTTATTTTGTGATGTTTGTTGGATTAGCAATGTCCTGTGAAAATAACGTACCTCAGGCAATGGAGCACAGGTTTTTCCAGAATGTTTTTAAATACTCTTATTTTTTGTGTGCTACTGAAAAGGGAAAATTAAAACATGCCATACAGTGCTCTGAATTCTAACCTGCCATTTAAGATGTTTTAATTTGCAAACACAAGCGAGGAGTTGTTCAAAGATTTAATATGTGCTGCCCCCATCATTTCTCATAAACGCACTGTTACCTGCTAGGTAGAGAACTGCAGCAGTGAGGTGGTGTGTATATGTCAGTCTAGTTAGATATTTCGCGTTATTCTCCATTGCCACCGAAGCTAGCTGGTGAATCAAAATAATTCTGGGCTTATAGCTACATAACCAGGAGCAAAAGTTGGCCTGTAAGTGGTTGTTAATAGAGCAGGAACGTGTTTATCTCTTTTTGTTAGGCATGCTTCCTAATGAAAAAAGTCAAGGCAGACTGTATTAATTATTAATCTCTCCTTCCACATGATGTGACCAATTTTTTATGAACTAGCGGTCTGTTTCAACCAAATTTGGCAGTGGTCTGGGGTGTATTAAGTGTCTGTGAAGTTCTTGAAAGCGGTGGCTGGGGAGAAGCAAGAAGGCAGCAAGAAGGTTTCCAGGCTGCAGGATCCAGAACTTGGTGCCTATCAGACATCAGAGTGTTTATGGTGGAAGGAAATCCTGAGATGCAGGTTCTCATGGGATCTGCTGCTCACGGAGCTATTGCTCTATAAGGAAGACAAAAGACATTTATCGGTCCAGACAAATTCTGCTTTTGCTCATGGTTCTAAAAAATTTTGCATTTTCAAAATATGTACTGCTTTCTGTGTGAGAGAGAGAGAGAGAGGAGAAAGCCTAGGACTTTCCACACACAAGTGCTACACTTTTGTAAATGTTGGAGCCGATCTTAACAGTGCACTATCTACAATGGGGAGTCCCCGCTCCCTGCCTTCCCTCTGCTACGTTCCATCGCCTTCACCCTGGCTGCACCGTGCTTCCTTTCTGCAGCTCCAGCCCTCACCACCTTTCCAACCTCTTCTTTTTAACTGGGCTCATTTTCTGCAGGTTAGTGAGTTGAACCAGCACACAGAGATAGGAGTCAGCCTCCCCACCGCACCGCCCCAGTTTCAGGGAGTCAGTCCCGAATCCCCAGCATTGTAAGACACTTGGATGCTCACTCAGGCCCTTCTGCTGGCCTAGGAATGGGAAGCAGAAGCAACATATTTGGGATGCGGTAGGGCCTGGTTCAGCAGCCATGTCTTGTGGTTAGTTTGAACAGAATCCAACAGAGCAAGAGCTCTGAGAGTGTTTTTTTCTCTACCTGCTTGTCGTTTTACAATAATTGCTAGAGCCTGCCACGCTGTAGGAAACCAGGTAAAATCTGAGTTGGTGGAAAACCCTCAGCTCCTCCACGGCCTCAGAAATGTTACAGATACTAGCAGCAGAAATGGTTATGCTACCATCAGAAGCAATAAGAAGCACAGAAAAAGTGTCTGGGTTTCTGTGTGCTCTGTGCCTCATGGCTTAAAAAGCATGTCAACACTGGTTGTAAGACGCTGAAATAAGTAACAGTGCTATCTGCTGTGACCCTGCAGTGGTTCTCGTTTGATCAAACAAAACCCAAACATACGCATTTTGCTGTTTGTGTGCACGGCAATTGTCTTTGAAAACGAGAGAACACTTCGTTTAAATCTGTTCCTTGTGGATTCAATGGTTTTAACTAATTTCCTTTGTGCAGCAAATTGCAGTACCTTTCTCTTGTATTCAGGCAGCAGTATACTGCTTGTAGCTAATCGTAACATCTCTGTTCCTGTGCACAAAAGCTAAAAGATTCTGCTTTCTTGGCAGAAAACAGCAGTGAGTTAAAATCCTATTAAACTTGAGTCAGTAGGGTGATTTCTATTGCAATGGGGGAACCATTCAGAGGAAACAATTGTACCAAGCCCACACCTAGGGCAAAGACAAAGATTATCTACTAAAAGATTCTGGCTAACTGAGAGACCATGGTCGGTCTCATTTTCAAAAGTGCCTTAACCTCCTGGGTGTCCAGCAAACCTCAGACACCTACAAGTGAGGTCTTGTCATGTGGGGGTCATTATAGCTTTGGGATGGGATGGCGTTTAGAGCTGCTATTCAGCCCTTCAGCTCTATACATAGGGATACCAAATCCATGGTTCAGATGCCAGATCTGCTGTCTGTACCCTCCTGCTGTTTTTCTTGAGGGTCCCACAGGTCTATCAGTGTCACCTGATGGTGACCTCTCTCAGTGCTGGCGACCCAGCTACAGCAAGTGGCTTGTCCTGCTGCACCAGCCTTACCCCACCCAGTTTCCCACCCATCCTGCCATCTTTCCAAGAGGCTGCCCACCACGTAGCTCGCTGACAAAAAAGCTGCTGTATGAAGTGTGAGGACATTTTAAGTGAACATCTGGCTTCACTAAGGTAGATTTTTGGACAAGAGACACTGACAGTGCCAAGACCAGCCACCACAGCTGAAGCTCTTGTACTTTGTGTTTTATCTCTTTCTGACATTAGTTCTAAGCAAGGTTGTTCTCACAGTCCTGCCTCAAAGCTTGTGTTTACTTCACAGGGCACGGAAGCATGTCACAAATGAATATTGATGGAAATAGGGGGTCAAAAAAGTACAAGTTCTCATGTCATATCTGTTTGCTCTGACACTATGCTAATTGAGTCTTACTTTTCCCTGTTTCGGTTCTGTAATGGTATTCCCTGTCCTCTTACTCTGTTTTTCTAGTTGGTCCTCCTTTTCTAAATATCCATATTAATTCAATCAACAAGTAAACCATTAAATGAGGAATCCTGCAGTTTAAATATGAAACTCTGATTCATACGGGAAGTGGTTTTTTCTTTGTTTTAATGAAAACAGTCTCAGCAGCTCACAGACACAAAAAAAAAAAGACACATGGAAAATGTGCGTAAGCTGTTTGTGCTTAGCTTTGAGGAAAATGTTTATGTTGTGCCATGGTTAATACAAATTAAATTATTGTTAAATCCCCAAATGATTTTTTTGTTGTTTGAAAATGGGATAGGCCCATGCCTTTATTTGTAGGAACAAGCAGAAAACAGAAAATGGTCTTACTGAAATGATTTGTTGTTTTGATTTACAACCATGAAAGGGAATGGCATTTTCAGGGCTGTATGTGTGCCCAGCTATGGGCAACTCACATTTCTGTGGTTAGGATATAAGATTATTCCTAGAAAAAACATTGAGTTATCTTCATTCATGCTTTAAATGCCCATCAGAAGTTTGCTCCCAGCACTAACCAGTCAGGCTTGGCTGTCATGCATTTATGAAAGTGGCTAATGTGTGCATGCAATATACTTCACTCTTACAAAAACTGATCATCATAAGCATACTTCAGCACATTTCCCACAGAACCTCCTGCTGTCTTTTCCTTAAAGTTTCTAAAATTTACATTGAACTTATGAATGATCAGAATATGAATGATATGCAATTTAGTTTATGTACATTCTACCTATATTGCTTCCAAAACTACTAGTCTTGCATAAAAGACTAGTAGTTGCATAAAAGAGTAGCGCTTTCCAGATTTAAAACATTGATAGAGGTTAAAACATTAACATACCATTTTTTCCCTTTTGCTTTGTGAATCCAAAATTCAATTATGCTTTCTGGGAAGCTGAGTAAAGTTACATTTTAAATTCAAAAGTTCAAGTACAGTTTTTTTGGGCTGACTGGTTTCTGTTCAGGAGAGATGGATACCATTTCTAAGTCCTATTTTTATTATCTTTGTAGCTACTAGATTCACTTGTGGATTTGGAAACAAAATTTTAACAGCAATATTGATACAAAAAATTGAGGAAATGCCATTATTGAGAACAGAGTAATCTAGGCTCCTTACTTCTTCCTGCCTCTACTATGCACCTGTACTGGGCTAGAAGTAATTATTGGTGATACAGAAAATTACACCAAGAGAAGTTGAAGTCCCTTTTTCATTTATAGAGTGCATAGAGGTGAAACTGAGAGTCCAGGTGTCTTGTAGGTAAATTAAAGAAACGATGAAAATAGGAAGAACTACTGCTCTGTATAAAACCATACAACACTTAACGAAAGGTAAAAGCGAGCCATGCCACTATCTTTACTTCTTGCCAGAGACCCTTCAACATCTACGAGTCAGGGCAAATAGGTGAGCTTTGTAGCATGACCTGCAGGGTGCTTGGGACCGGTGTAGAATATTAATTCTGAACCCACGAAAGAATATCTCTCTGTACACACTTCTTTGTCCTTCATTTTGTAGCAGTTTGCCAATCAAAAGCTCAAAAATCATGAGGCTTTCCTCTCTCTACTAAAATTCTCAGATTATTTTTTTGTGTATGTGTGTTATAAACTTTACTTGGTTTTTGTTCATTACTTCTGGCTCTCTATTTTACTCTGCAGGCACAAACAACCAAAACTTCCTTTCCAGTAAGGTCACTGAAATTTTCCCATGAGTGCGGTAACTTATAATCTTAAGAAAATTTAGACTTGTTCAAAATTTCAGTTTCATGGGAAACAGACTGCTTAAACTTTGGGTTTTACAGTCAGCAGAAAAAATATGTAAAATTCAATTAGTGTTTGGGAAGTATGTCCTATGGTAACTGAGATTTTGAAAAAAAAATTTCATTATGAAAAAAAGTCATAGCTTTCTGAGCATGCAGGATTTTATGATGCAATTTGAGAAATTAACTTAATCTTCATTGCAATGAGAAGTTGTTTAAAATCAGCACCTAAGCAATGAGCATACAGACTAAGCAATACCATGCAAAATATGGAAGGCTTACAATTTCAGTTCTATATTAGCTGTACATATGGAACTAGGACACTGCAGATCACAAAGGGTAGTGAATCCAGTCCTTGCTTCTAAAGAGGATTTCTGATTCTCAAAAAAAGATGTGCTTTTGTCTGAAAGAAGCCTTGGCATCTGCATGATGTACTGGAATGTATTGCCTTACTTGCAAAGCTGGAACTGTGTGTTATGTTCAAGATTTTCTTTCATAATTCTTTTTCCATTCTAGTTTTCTGGAAATTTCAAAATTGCCTTTACATGTTTACTTAGAGATGTGTTGAAAATAGCCTTGTATACCTTTTTACCCATGTATCATTTTCTTTCACATTTTAAGGAAACTTCAGTGTTCTTGTTGGGTGTGATAATTTTCTTTTTTCTTTGTTTTTCCCTTCTTTTTTCTGGACTCGGGTAGTCTTTTCTTAAATGAGAAGGTTGTTTTGATTTCTTTTGTTTTCTTTTCTTTCTTTCCCTCTGTCTATACCCTCCCGTGGAATTCTACTAGCAGAACCAAGATTTTTGTCTCTATAATCATACATTGTCAACAATGACAAGAGGTGTAATTAGCTTCATAACTAGATTATATCATGAATCACAGTCTCTCAAATGTTTAATTCCATTGGCTGTGAGTCCAGACAGCTACCCATAATTGCCAAGTACATAAATGTTTGCAGGTTTGTTATTGGTTTCCATAAACTCAAGTAAGACTAATTTGTCAAAAAGTGTTAGTCTCCTGTTCAGGTTTTAAATAGCCATCTTTCTATAGCAAAGATTCAGTCACTCGAAAATCATCACAGGTGCAAGTATCAGCCTCAGATTTCAATAGGGAAGGATTTTTATTTTTTAAAATGGGTGTGGGGTAAATTCTTACTCTGTGCAAAGTTAAAAGTGCTGCCACGTAGAAGGCAAGGGAGCATGAGAGAACACAGCTTACTTACAGACTAGGTTTGTCTGAACAAGGCTGAGTGGACTGGATAAAGTCTAATGAATTAAACAGGCTTTTGAAAAATCACTGGTATTTTAAATAGCAACTTTGGACTTGGTCATTCACTCCAGAGACTTAAAGTGGTGCAGTAGGCCACTGTTGGAGGCTCTAGCTGTTAAGAAAAAGAGTCAAATCTTGGTGCTGTGGAAATGAACAACAAAAGTCCCACAGGTCTCAGAACGAGGCCATGATTTAACTCAGCATCCAGCTTTTTCCCCTTGCCAAAGCAGACACTAAAAGGCAAAGCAATTGCAGGAGAGAGCAAAGGAGAGGAGAGAATTTTCCATGCAAACAGGCATTAATCAAACAAGCCATTTCATAAAGAAGGACATAATAATGAGGGCTTACTCACAGTTAAGGGAATTTTTATGTCCCAGGGTTTTTCCAGTTTTGCCAGACACTAAGTCAAAAACAAGGCAGGAGGAGGAAGGAGAAGGCCAGAGAAAGAAATATCTTGGCTACTCCTAGGCTGTGCAGAATCAAGCCTCTCAAGTTCTTGAGCTAGTTTTTTTTAAGTATTATACATCCGAAGGGGAACATCAGAAAGAAGCACAGCATTGTAATGAAAGTATAAGTGGACCCAGATCAACGGGAAGTTTCTTGTGATTCTGACAAGCTTTAATTTGCCAAAACCTTGCTTGTACTGCAGTAGTTTCCTTATAATCCCACAGTGCAGATGTCTTCAGGAGTAGGAGGGATGCTCCTCCCATTCCAGTTTCCTAGAAATGAACGACAGCTTAAAGATTTCTACATGCAGCATTTTTTTTCTCCCTTCACCAGCAGACCTGTTTCTCAATTAGAAATTTTCATTTCTGTCTTTGCGAAAGTCTTTTACAGTTCCTTGCCACTGGGGGCAATCTAATACAGATATTGAGGTGGCCAGCGCTGCTTGTGCTTTGCAACCACAGTCCTGCCGAGTTCGTTATAGTTGAACCATCTAAGTTAAAAGAAAGAAATGATACAGTAAAACTAGATAAAAAACACATCTACTGTGTTTCACTAGAAAATGAGAAGATATTTATCTCTGAGTAAGAAGGAAAGATTTAAGAGCAACTTTAAGATTTAAATTGATCCCAGTATATGATGCTAAAGATCCTAAATGGTTTCAAATTGTGGAAGATTATCTTGTAATTTGTATATATTGCTTCTGTAGGTTGCTGAGGAAGCTAATTGCGATACATCCTGTGGTTAAGTTATCATCTTTCTCAATGACTGAAGATCATAATTTTGTCTTTAGGTGAGTTTAATGCTATCTGTCTGTTATGTTCATTTGTATGCTGGAGCAGTGCTGACAAGCCTCCTGTCGTTCCCTTTACAATTTGTGTCAGCCAACCAGGTTAGTGGAAGATTCACCTCTCTGAAATTACTATATAGGAAACAAGCTCAGCCTCGAGAGAGCAGCTTTTCTTTTTCTTTCTCTCTTTTTTTTTTTTTTTTTTTTTTTCTTTGCATGTGGCCAGTGAATAGCGGCTGAGGCTGGATCCAGGCTCTTGGGCTGCATTCACGTAGATTCTGACCTGACTGCACGTTTACAAATAACAAAGTATGCGATATCAGAGCAGGTGCTTATTAACTGCACAGCTGTAGCGGAGATGAGATATCCCCATGATGGTGGGGAAAGCTGGTTGTTTTGTTGAACAGCATTCGCCTTGCTGCACAGTGACTCCATGATAAGAGCAACGTACACAGGACGACTGCTGAGAAAACAGGATTGCTGCTTGCCTCCGTTTGCCCTCACCTCAGCAGCGGGAGCGCTGGCACGTGGAGGAGCAGTCACACACACCGGCTTCATTCAAGTCTTGTATTTTATTCTTTAGCAAACTAAATACAGATCAGAGAGACTGTCAGAAAATTTTGTTTCCTTAAACAAAAGGGTAAATGAAACAGTGGAAGGATTTCTTAATTGTCAAATGATTTTTTTATTTTTTTTTTTTTTTTTAATACAGTCATTGTGAAAAAGGAGGGCCCTGTGAAAGACCATGCCAGTTCTGTGTATGTAGTGTCCAGGTGGATGGTTGGGGACTGATGGTAGAGGACAATAGGTTCTTCTGCTACCTTGTCCTCTTTTCCATTTGAAATGCTCTCATAGCTTGTTTCTAGAACAAATTTGGATCTCTTGCATATGATACTATTTTCTTAGCTTGCTAAAGTGAAAAGTGTGTGGGGAATGACAAAAGGAAGATGCACATAACTACAAAGAAAGGGCAGGAGCAAATGAATGCCAACTATATTAAGAAGGCATGTAGGTTTGGAAAAAAAAAAAAAAAAAAGCAACCAACCAAATACAAAACCAAACCAAATCCCAACACAAACAAAAGAATAATCTAGATGTGTATGGTTGGGTTTTTAAGTACTCACACTTCAGTGTTGTATTTCTGACTAGCTCAAATGAGATAACAAGGCAATTCTGGGAAGAGTGCTCTGTAATAAGGAGTGAAATCCGAGGAAAAAATGCTAGGATAAAAATCAGAAAATATCTTAGCAGTCTTGTGTGCAGAATCAGTTTACAGGGAAAGTGAAACCAAACCCCCGCATCTGAGTACAGCCTCCAAAAATGTTGAGGAGTATTTAGTTTGGGTTTAGGCCTAACTTCAGACTGGATGAAACTCCAGGTTGTCTCCCAAAGTTTGCCATTATTGATGTTAATTAAAGGATAGATGTCAGGGCTTGTTGTCTGTATTCCGCAACAGAAGATGAAGTGAAGGAAACTCTTCTCAATGCAATCCTTAAATAATGCGATCTGATGTCAACACACTCAAGCAAATGTTGCATTTAGAGACTAGGGCAGGAATATTGCTGGGCATCAGGCTGTGGCGATTAGGCTGGATAAGAGGCAGTTTCTAGTGGAGGTGGCCAGATGTTTGGGCTGCCGGGTGATGAGGTGTGGGCTGGAGATGGACGTGGGAAGAGGGAAGACAACCAAGAGGTGATAATTCTTGGCACAGATACTGGTTGGGCATGGCACCGCTGTTGGACGATTTGTTGATGGGAGTCATGAACCATTTTTGGAGAAAAGATGTCAGGTAAAAAAACTGCCCACGTGTTTCTGAGCCTCCGAATAGGTTTGGGGTTTTTGTGAATGTTGACGGTGACTTGGCAGTACAACAATTCTCACTTTTTGAACATTGAAATGTAAGACTGTGTTATGTTCTACTAAAACGCTCTATGTTAAGTAACCTTTAATAATAACTAACCTTTGCAGATAAATAAGTATGCTAACATCTGTGTGAATGGCAGCTTCCCACACCAACCAGATCTCCAGGCAGAGGGAGGGAAGCATGGGAGAGACTGTTGGTCCTTACAGATGGAATTTGGTTAATGTATACACGTGACCCTGACAGAGGTACATTAGTTTGTCTTTGGAAGCTACCTCTGAAATCCAAGTGTCAAGGCTAATCCTGTAAAATGTGAGGTGTCTGCAAAAATAGAAGTGAGCTATTTCTCAGCTGTGTCCTAGCAGTGTTCAAACCCTGGGCTGGATAAAATGGCTGGAGACAGATTTCTAACCAGTTGAAAAGGCTGGATGGGCTCGTGCGTGCCAGCTCTGCTTGGCCTAGTAAGCTGTACCATGTTTTCCTACACACACAGCATGGTGGCTGCCCCAAGAAGTGTCTGGAAGCTCCTGTGTTGAGCAAAGCAAAGGGTCCAAGCGCTTCCCCAACATGGGAGATCAGGCAATAAAATGGCGGGTTATCTCCGAAGCCGTTTCTGACTAGTGCTTGCAAAGGCTTGAGCGAAGCCTTGCTGTACAACGTAGCGGGGGGGGCAGGAACTTGCAGCCTTTCAGCTTTAGAATGAAAACACTTTTGACGTGGCCTTCTTGCTTGCTTGCCATCAGGAGGAGCAGGTCGTTAGCCACCCTTTCGGCTGCGCTCTGCCGTTTGGGTTGCGACATGCCGGGGCGGTGGTTGGAGGGGAAGGAAGCAGAGCGCCGTGTCTCTGACTTTGCACCACATGTTTCAGAGCGCGGTCGTTCACTCTCACATTTTACAAAATCAATTTCCATTCTGTCATGGTATTTCACACATTCGCGTTCTGAATAAGTTAGAGAATATTCTACAACTTACAAAAATAACTTTAGTTTTAATTTTTCCTGTTACATGAAGAAACCTATCCATACTTTATCTGTTACAGATGGAAAAACTACATATGGAGAAGTCAGATCTATTAATTAGTTTATAGGCACAAAGTCCCCTAAAGAGTGCCACAGATCCATGTGTTATTCTTAAGAGCTGTCTGAAGTACTTGCACTGAATAATTTATTTCAATTTAGCCCTGTTTCTGCTGTTAATTATCCAAGATCAGACTTTTTGGGCTTTTTTTGTGTTGTTTTTTTTCACCATTCTCCCCATTTACCTAAATTCACTGAAATGCTCTCTGAATATATTTCAGCCTACTGAGGTATTCAAACCATCAACACTCATCGACTGTGCTCTGTTGTCTTTAAGGTGTGATAGGATGATTCCTAACTTCTGTTGGTTTTAATCCTTCAGTCATTTAAATCCTTGGAGAATGAAAAAAGGGGGAGGAAAGTAGAAGAACTGGAATATCAGCCACATGGGAACCCCGAACAGTATTACTTTTAAATTCGTCTTTGAGGACTGTTTCAGGACCCTAGCTAAGAATCTGGCTCTGTTGTGCTAGGAGAAGAGGGCCAAACAGCATCTTCCCAGTGTTGTGTAGCTCACTTGTGTTGGAGAGGGTCAGGGTCAGCGTCAGCCGGGCAGCAGCATGTGGTGGGACCAGGGAGCCCTGATTTCCATGCTCAGTCCTGGTGACTTTTCCCTGGGTTGAGCAACTTCAGACTCCACTGTGGGATACTTTCAGCAGGTGAGACAAGAAGGACCAGGGCAATAGGTTGGGAAAAGAGTTGGGCAAACAGGGGTGAGGTAGAAGAGCGGCAGTAGTCTGAGTTGTATTTTTGTTTGTGGATTGTTTTATGTGTGAGGTTTTAGTTGGCCTGTTTATAAAATAAAACCAGCAAAATGTATGGTCTGTTTAAACCTTTGTACAGCAATGCAGCAGGGTAATGTAATCTGCACCTTCACTGAATTACTCTAAATTTTGCCTGCTAAATTAGAATTGTTCACCTTCTCTATCAAAAAATGCTTTTTCAGCATTTTTGATGCATCTGCTATTGTGTGGTGTAGCTGTAGTAGTACTTATGGAAAAGCCATCCAGAAAAACTAAATTAAACTCTACTGAAATCTGTGGCTCTTTATCACTCTATGTTTCGTTCTTCTAACATTCCCATGTCAAATATTACCACGCCCATACTAGACAATGTACACACTGATGGGCACTCTCTATCCCAGAGCGTAGGGCCAGATCTGGTGAGGATCTGCAGGCGGCTGGGGGTATGAGATATTTGCTGTCATTCTCAAGGGCAAAGTGAAGTGACTGATGGGATTGTTGAGAGCACTGGTTGCAACTTTAGCTATCAGAAAACCTTTTAAAATATGTCTCTGATTCTAGATAGACGAGAAAAGCAAAGAGGACTGGAGAAAAATGCCCATAACTGTGTCTTTCCCAGAGGGCCTCAAAGGAGAAAGTGACTTTCCCAGAATTAGATAGAGAATCTGAAGCAGTGCTGGACTTTGAACCCAGATCTCCCAGTATGTTACCATAAACACAGAACATAGAAAAGCTTTTGGACAATGTATAGCAAAAAGGGTCAAAAATTCAAAGTAATTCACAGCTGTGTGTGAGAAAATATTTGCAGACATATCCTCGTACTCATTCCTCTCTGTCAGTTAGTACGATGTGTTGCATTTGGGACTCTGTAATAGCTGAAGGATTTATTTAGCTATATACAATTTATTTATTTATTTAGGTAACTCCCTCTGGTACTATTTATGTAGTTGTGCATTTTCATATTCCAGTAAGTCAGTGAAATGCAACATGCCGATGCACAATTCGAATGTAAGCAAAGAAGCATTGTGTTAGGCCCCACTTCTGTTGATTAGGCCACGCTTTAATTAAGTTTTCTGTACGTCTTCATATCTCTTGCTGGACGTTAAGGCAGGCAGCAGGCTCTTAATACTGCTGCGATTTGGCACTGGGACTTCTGGGTTGCTGCCAGTCCTTGTACACAAAGGCTGTGTTGATAGAGTTGTGATAAGGACTCGGGGAGATAAGGGTTATGCTTCGGCCCAATGGCTTGACCTTGCTCTTGTTGAGCCAACAGCAAGAGTCCTATTGATTTCAAAGCAAGTGGGACACGTTAATACATTTTCATTCTTGAGCGCTGCGTGCAGGCAGATGGGAGGGACTGCTTGTGGTAATGCTGAGTGCAGTTTGTTGATATACAGGTGCCTGTTCTTGCGAGAATCAGTCCTTCTTTTGGCATGGCAGCTTTATGTATCCGTGTTTTGTGTGTGAACGCAATGTTTGTCAGGCACTCGTTTGGCAGTCCTGGAGACAGAAGTTCTCTGTGCACTGGGTGTCTGTCTTAGTGGTGCTAATTTACAAGCTATGTTGCGATGCTTGCCTGTGTATCAGAAGGCAAGTCCGAGACACTGGTGAGTGTTCACCAAGCCTGTTAATCCTGTCAGGCTCTAGCCACACAGTTGAGTTTGGTATTCTCATCACCTAAATTCCTAAATGTACTTCTAAGGCACATTCCCTTCTAACGCAAGCTGCCCAAACATCTGTGGCGAGACTAAGGAAAACATGGAGAAAAAGACCCGAAGATGAATATTTCAGCAGAAACGTGGGAAGGAATGCAATGTAGCTCACGCAAAACCTTCTGTAGTGTATGCCATAAATTAACACAATATAAATTTATACATATTTACACCACATAGACTAAAATATATAAATCCTCAATACTTAGCCTTCTGTAGTAGGTGTAAGCAAGCAGTCCATATGTTTAGTTGATTTCTGGGGAGCTCTAGGGAACAAAATGTATCTTTGTGGAACTTTTGATATTAAGGAGATTATAAACTAGGGTAATCAGTGCAGTTCTCAAAGTGGGTTGTCTTTTCTGCAGGCTGAAAACAGGCAGCAATCTCCTGATTTGCTATCTGAGGCTCTAATTCAGCCAGGTGCTAAAATACACATGTAACGTTTAAGAGCATGAATAGTCCTATTGATGTTGAAGGCCTAAAGATCAATCTATCGCTCATTGGATTTTCCTGGCTTCAGGCTGCATGAGTCTATTTTCCTCTTGAATTTGTGTACTTTCATTGCAAATACAAGCTTGTAACATCTCATTAGGTACCAGGTGTTTCCTTTTCCACCAGTTTACACTGACTATTCTAGACCAGTAGCATGTTAGCCCCCTTATGTACAGCTGTGCGATAGACACTTGGATCTCATTTATTCTGTCTCTGCTTTTTTAAATAAGGAGAGAAATTTTTTGGGTATGTTTAAGGTATGACACCAGGAGTCCAAATATCAGGATTCTCTTCCCAATTATACCATAGTTTCCAGGAATTAAGGGGAATTGCATTATTTATGAGCAATCTTTTGTGATTTCTACATCTGAAATGTTGGGAAAACTTCCATTTTACAGAGGTGCTAAGAGAAGGAAAATGAAGGAGAATGAAGGAAAATGGGGAGAAGAAAATGGAGGAATTGTTTGTAAGTTTTGTGACAAACCGTCCTACCACATGTTCTTTGGCATGGGGACAGTGGGGTTATTTGCAGCCTCTGATTTTGGCCACCTCCTCATACAGGTACCTGTGATAGCCTAGACAGTGTTTGGAGAGGGAAAGAAGCCCTTCCAAAGTGCTGTAGAGTTTTCTGGTACTGTTGTATCAACTCATCCTCCACCTCACACCAAGATCCTACTTCCATTTGCTCTTTCGTGAAGTATATGGGCACAGGACCTTTAACTGATAATTTTAGTTTTTCTGACTCTTTCCATGGACATAAGTGCTTTGCTTTAACTGGGAAGGAATCAACTGGGAGGGGTCAGAAGACAGTTCAGTCTGATCTTCTGTTTACTATAGTTCATCATATCTGCAAATTTATATCGGGCCAGCCTCGTGCCATCTGAACAGTCCTAGTTTGGTATTACAGAATTACAGAATCACAGGGGTTGGAAGGGAGCCTCTGGAGATCATATAGTCCAACCCCTCTGCCAGAGCAGGGTCACCTAGAGCAGGTTGCACAGCCTTTGACCTCCGGTGGAACTGCTAGCAAAGATGATCACTGACTTGGAAATTCTTGCAAGGCAGAGATTTTATCCCTGCCAGTTGAACTAACAAGCTTGCTTTAATGTCAGCGCTTGAATGAGGCATGTCTGGTAACCCGTTTTGGTAAGAGACTGACCAATAGAGATCAATAAAGAATGCTTATTTACAAGTCATCTAATGAAATCAGTGATAGGAGTGGATTGGTTTGACACATTGTATCTAACTGGATGCAACCTCCCTGAAGAAAAGCGAGCAGCGCCCAATGCAAATACAAAAGAGAAGGCTAAGGTGGTATATCTTTAAGTGTATTAAGGCAAACCAGTTATTTCTCATGGGGGGGGGGGGGAAGAAAGACTTATCTTTGTCGTCACTCCAGGGATACTAATGGAGTCCCAGACGAGTTAATTTCAACCCTGCAGTCTGAAGAGCTGGGCTTCCAGATGGCTATAGACAGAGGTGCTTAGTCTAAGTGTTCTCCTTACTGGAACAAACTGCCCTTGGAGTGATTCCCATCTGGGCCATAGGAAGAACCCAACATGCAAGTGTGTTCCTGTAAATGACACAGCAGCAAGTGTCAAAGGATAAGACCCGGCAGCATTCAGAAACTCTCCCCCACATGCACTTCCCTTCTGCTCCCCATCCCTTGCCAAAAGCCAGTTACAAGTGCTTCAGTATGACACTGTTACCTGTGTTTTGTTACGATTTGCTGTTCTGTCCTGAGGGAAATTGGTAAGCAGTGTGAGTTTACATGGAAAAAATGTTTTTTACATTTTTTCCTTTAGTTGAGTTCCTCCCCTTTGTTTTGCTCTGTACGATTATTACCGTATCGTTTAATTACATTGCCCTTTTTTATCCCTCAGTGCAGACCAAGCACGCTGAAAATGAAAGGCAGCATGTAACCTTCTGAAGTCACTAATTGTAGTACTGCAGGTGAGTTGAATAACAGACTATTGTAAATTTCGGTCTGAAGTTCTTTGCTGTTTAAATTGGACAACAGCAGGAGAGAGAACAAAAGCTATTTCCTACCTGATGTTCTTGGAAACCAGTTCCCAGTTCTTCGTGGAGGACTGCTGCTGTACTTGAATATATTAAAATAGGGACACATGAATGACATTGATACTCCGCAGTGGAAATAGCTGAGCCTTTTGTATTCTTTTTACCACTGCATGAGAGTTATGATAATCTGCTTCTTTCTCTAAATGGAAACCCTCCAGGGAAGTTTTGTGTACTCTAAATAGCATCTCTGTATGATCAGAGACTTGGCTTCATGTACATGTAATGCATAATAGATAAAGATACAAGAATATAAATGCAGATTAGAGGTTATTCAGTCAAGGCAAGCACGTTTAGTGGGGGGGCAGCACATTATAAAAATGTCAAACAATACAGCATTGCTGCTACCCTTTCTGGCAAATCTCCATGTTTTGCCAAAACATTGTTATAATTCTGAGCAGCAAATGGGATCCGTCTCATAAGTACCTATGTCTAAACCATTTACTCTCCTTATATGTATAGTCAGCAGATAATCACGTTCACTTTTCTCTAGCCTTGTTGCATTGAATTTCATATGGCTATTTTGAAGTGATCTTAGTGCTGAAAATAGTCCGCCAACAGAGAGGGATACAGACTTTCAGAAGAATACTTATATCCTCAAAACAATGCATGAATATTAATTGACCAAACCCTTTAGCAGCACTGGGATACACATAAGTAGCATTAATCTGTTTTCTGTAGACACTTTGATAGAGAAAAGGCCCCCATCTTAGCCTCAGCACAAAGTGACAATGTCTCAGCTTTGACTTTAGCAAGACCAGTGGCTTCTTAGTTGGGTAAATAAACTTTTTTCTGGTTGTTCAAGAGACGATCAGAGAATTATCTTTGCATTGGGGTTGTCTACATAAAAAAAGTTAATATGCATGACGCTGAGATGAAAGCTGATCATACTTTAACTGTGTGGACTAATTTTTCATGTAAGTGCTCTGAGAATTACCTTTTCAGTGGTAAGAAGATGACCCTGAACTGATGGTCTTACAGAAGCATCTTTGTCATCTTACTGCTACTACTTTTGTCTTTTTGTGAAAGGGAGTTTTCTTTTTGTTTTTGTAAACTGTATGACAGAAGAATCAACGACGTACTTTCTGTATGGCCATGAACATACTGTAATGAGTATGGAGGAATAAAGGTCATTTCCTCTGCTTAGGGGAAAATTACGGTACAGTTATTCAAGAAACAGGTGAGGGGGGAGAGGCTTGCTTGTTATTATCCTTAAACACTTCCCTCCTGACCCAGTTGATGTTTTAGAGGGAACTGGTGGTTACAGCAAGGAACCACTTCCTATTTCTGGGTGAGAGGCTTTGTCTGTAATAGAAAAATAAGTTCTTTTATGACCAATTGCAAGGTAATACATATCCATTCCTGCAGCAACAGTAGATGGATGTGTTTTGTTTGACCCTGAGTACATGGTACAGATTCAGGCAAGTAATGAGCTTGACAGTATTGTCTAGGGATATCTCACACTGAGCTTCCATCATGAAATCCTAAGCCTTGAAAAGTGCAAGTCCCAGCATTATGTGTAACCAAGGACCTGCCTGTATGTGCATAGCGGCCTTGCTATAGAGAGGTATATAAGTTGCTTGGAGTTTTCTGTTTAAAAAACTTCTGTAGTTTGTAATCTCAAAAAATCTGCCTTTTCGCAGTTGAAATTCTTTATGGCTTTGTTGGGGAGCTTGCTGCAAGAGAAGACCTAGGCACATCCACTTAAAAGCTTTGTCCAAATCAGGATCTCATCACAGACTGAATTTTGGATTTTCCTCCATTCTGTAAAAGGCTTTGAATTCCTATTTTATTACCGGTGCTGCCATGCTATTAGGCATTGCTGAGTGAAGGCGTACATTCATTATCTTTTCCAAGTTTGCATAAACAGCCTTGGTGGAGCAAGAACAGAAACTTAAACACACATCCCCTGGCACCTGAGCCACTGGCTAAGCTGTCAGTCTGTCCTCTAGTCCAATGAGCAGTTACATGTTTGTAAGCAGTTAAATCAAGAAGCTTCAGGAGGGCTCCAGATTCTGCTATATAAAGCAGAGGCAGAGAATTAAACTGATGAGAGAATAAAGCAACCTGATGGTTAGGGCCCTTCTCTGCAAAGGGAAGCACCTAGGTTCCTCTGCTAGTGAATGCTTATTGGTACAAAGTAGAGGAGAGTTTGAGGGTACCCCAGCACAGTGGCAACAGCTGGTAGGATAGTGGCAAAGATCCCAAACGTGAGATCTGTTGTTCTTAGCCAGAGAAATGAATTATCCTGATTGCTTGGGTAGTTTATAAATGAGGTAATTATAAGTAACAGTTTTGTGAATAGTTTACCGAAATAGGATACCCATTGCTGGATGAAACTAGCTGGTGAGCTCAACATACATTTGCAAATACTTTGGAATAATGCAAGCTGCATTCACTGGTGAATTTACTACTTGCTGAATTCCCTGCCTAATTCAGGTCCCATCTCATCTTATGGTAATTTTATGCATGGTAATATTTTGCTCTTCTCTGTCAATGCAGTTTAAAAATGAAGGCAAGAATCCAGAATGGCCTTTAACGCCCTTCATACCTGCAGACCCTACTGCCAACGCATCTTGGGGGCCAAGTTCTGCCTTCAACCGCAGTTCTTTCTGGCCTCTATAGGAGTCATGGGCTTGTATGTTGGAGAAGAATTTATCAGTGAATAACCACCTCAGTCACGGCCCCTGAGGTTACAACAGATATAGGCGCCACAAATTATGTCTGTCTTCATAGAAAACCAGGAGCAGACAGATGAACGCTAGCTGGATTTGCCACCCAGAAAGGCAGGACAAGAGTAGGGTGAGTTCCAGTTAAGAGACTCTTGGCACCAGCACAGTCTAGAATGATGAAGTCAATTATGGAAGCGGGGTTTAATCATGCGAGTGTAATCACTGTGTGCTTAAATCAGTTTTGAAGGTGGAACTTTAGCTTCTTGGTCTCATCGGAAATTTTCAAAAGAACCAACCTCTCTGAGCTACTGCCAGTTTTCCTATTGTGTGCATATACAAAAATCTCATTTTGAATCTCGATAAGCTCTTGGCTTTAATAACGTCTCAAGACTGCAAGTTTCATAGCTTATTTATCATGCACTGAATAAAAAAATTCCTTTTGTTGTTGGTAAATTCACTGCCTTTCAGTTTGCTTGAGTATCAGCTTGCTTTGTATTGTCTGAGGAGATAAAGGGGAACACCCCACTTAACCTCTCAACATCATTCTCTACTCCTTTTTCAAGTAATTTTTGTATGCCTGTAATACTGTATAACTTGTATAAATGCTACCTTTTAAGAGAAAAGAATGCAATCTCACAGTATCCATATAATGAACTATCTCTGTTACATTCCACTGCCTAATAGCGTTGTGGTTTTCTCCGTTGAGGGATGCCTTATTCGCTCGTTCTGACAAACTGCTGTTTTCTTGTAGCAAAATTGTTCAACATAGTGTTTTTACTGTTTTGTCAATAAGCAAAGGAAATAAAAACCTTATGGGATTTGAACAAGAACATTCACACTCCGTATGTGAGCAGCGTTTGAATTGGAGTGTGGTGGGGAAGCAGAGTATAGTATGCAACCTGTTTACTGAAGCGCATGCCAGCAAGTGAGATTTGCATTCCCATTTGCTAGGAGCTCACTTTGGGCCTGTTTTCTCTCTCCTTTCCTTTCCACTGCTCCTTCACAATATCTGATACTAGCAGCTTTTTTGTTTTAATTGCTGTTTTTGGACTGAACTCTTCCCCCCCTCTCCCCTCCCCCAAGGGTTTGTCCTACCAGTGGGCTTACAAGATGAAATTATGCTGCAGTAGAAAAATGTTTCTATTAGGACCTGCCATTCCTTGGGGCATTATCCGGCAACTGGGAGCTCAGTAGAAGGGAAGAAGTGGACCTGTCTATGAGCAGAGTACTCAGGATCTCTCTGAATTTAGGCCATGTCTACAACTAAATTTCAGCTTTTTGATGATGAACTAATGAATGGTATAAAAGCGTGAATTCAGTGGAGCTATTGCTTGTGTGATTAGAAAGAATGAAAAGATTGAATGCAGGAAACTTGAAGTTGATTCAAGTGACGCAGTCTTATAGAATACATATTAAGGCTGTGGAAGGCATTGCCACGAGCTATCTACAGGTGATTCTGAGGGTAAAAAAATCATCCAGAACTGCTGTAGATAAGATTCAAACTGTTTCAGAGGACTGTGAGTTCAAAATGGAATAAGCCTTTCATTGATTAGCTGCTGTTCCGATGCACCAATTATTTGTTAACTGACCACTCCAGGTAATATGACGTACTTGTTTCTGGCCACTCATTGGAAGCACACTGAATTAAATTTTAGGCCAGTTCTCTGATATGATGCTGCAATTTATGTGTTTGCTATCAATTGTGAGTTTAGATGGGTTCAAATTATGTTAATTAGTCTATTTTGATGTCAGTGTTCCCAATCTGTTCAGACTGACACAGCTCTACCCACCTATTAATGAATATGTTAATTAACTCCTATTAGGCACCTAAATGTCGCTCAGGAGCCAGGGAAATAGTGACAGCTGATGGCCCTTTGGGGCATAAATGGTTTCTCACTATGATCAATATTCTCCACTGCTGAAAATGCTCCTTACTTTTTTGGGCTTCCACTCATTTAACTCTCCCTCCGGTGGTTGTTTACAGTACTGAAGTGCAACCGAGAGTTCAAACAGGGTAGCCTTAAAAGCTGCCTTAATGACATCTATAGAAAAATCATCTAACTCAGCTTTCATCTTCAGACAGAAGGTCACAGTTCACAGATTTTGTTGTTAGGCGGCTTCCATTTCAACCCCTTTCCCCCCCGCCCCATCTAGCCAGTGGGTTAAAAGGCTGCTTAAAATATCCAGTTTCTTTCTTGATGCATCAGAAGTCCCAGATACTCTGGGGATCAAGAAAAGTACAAAAACAACATTGCAGCGCTCTCAGTTCCAGATGGACCTGTGTTCTAATGCTGTTTATTTCAACTCCACAGGCGGAAAAAGCCCTGTTTGGAAGCGGTATTTATGCTTGGCTCAGGGAGGGACAAACAGGGTTTGGTGTTAACGCAAGAGACTTCTGGGTGGGCTTTTAATTAGCACACCACAGGCGCGCTCGCAGCCAGTAGAAGGTGGGTTATGCTTTGGGTTGCCGCCTCTCCAGGCACATGGTCCTGTTTCTGCTGGGCACAGCCGTGTTCCCTCTGACTGCAAGACACATGCAAAAGGTTGTAAGGTGCAGGGAAAGGAGGCCGTAGCACACGTCGTTTTGCCCTTTCACCTGTCACAAAAGCAGACAAAAGTCAATATAGCCAGAGCAGAGTGGGCATTATTCTGAACAGAAGCTGCATGTGGGAAGCTTAAATCATTGCATCTGATTCTTTGGTGATCTCAAGGAAAAGTTTTCCAACATATTCACGTGACTTGGATTCAGAATTTCTGTTTTCAGAGAAGTCTTAGGTATGCTGGAGCAGAAGACCCACTGACAGAGAGATGTAAACTAAATTTTTATCCCTGTTGTTACAACAGATCTGATTTTTCAAGAATACTGCACGCGCAATACATAGCTCTGGTAACTTCAGCTCTAGGGATCCCTATGGAAAGTCACACACACACACACTCCGCGTGTAGCAAACCAGCTGTAGCCCACCCATCTGTGGGTCCCAGAATGCTTCTCTCTGCATGCAGTCATCTTTTACTATCTCTTAAGACTCTAAATTCAGCTAGTTTCCGTATAGCTGTGAAAAAGTCTATGGAGCTTTCTCAGGACTTGTTGCTGTATGGATGGGATATTCCAGCACAACTGAGATACATACCTTCAAACTGGCATTTGCAGGAGATAGAAGATAGTTTTCCTGGGTGTTCCTATATAGGAAACTTTATAGGACTGGCAGCACTGTAGTTGCTTACTCATTACGAGCTACACTAATACTGTGTTTAGTGTTGGTCAGTGTTAGCCTGAAGCAACCACTCTGTCATGGGAGAAGAGGTGTTAATTCCCTTTCCGTGCCATAGCAGCCCAGGCCTTGAACAAAGACACTGTGTACGCTGACCTGTGGAAACTTACAGGCTTGTAATTAGATGTTATACTATTGACAGTGATTTGGGGTTTTTTTTGGTTATCTGGTTCAGATGAAACAAACTTGTAAATACAGAAGTTAATTGGTGACTGAGAAAAGGACCCAGATACATGAGTTTTTAAAGCGTTTCGGTGGACCTGATGGACACAGGAGTTTTGGTCATTTTCTGTAGAGCTGACCTTATGTCTGAACTGACAGCTAAAGGTGAAGGAGCTGCAGATCCATGATTACTCAGATGTGAAATAAGAAAGATGATTCATTCAGGACACTTGGAAGCCAAGGAGTGCCGGTGAAAGGAGCCAGGCTTTCTTGGCTGATGTAGGCGCATTAATTGAGGAAGATATGTTTGCTTTGGGGCATGACTAGTCAAACTTCAAGCAACACGTGATTTCTCATTTGGAGGAGGGAAGGGAGAGCATTAAATATTTTCACAGAGGACAATGGAAACCCTTATACCTGTGTCAGACCACTGCGGTATTGTTTAGAGCAGGGAAACGTAAAGACCTCATTATATCTATATACTCGTGATATTAATCTCTGGGGCGTTCCTTGTAGGAGATACCTTTAGTGCCAAGGAGCAGGCAGTGATTTCAAGATTTTGGCTAAATAGACCTATCTGGGCAAAGAGACTGAAAAAGGACATAGGAAGAGGGAGCCTGGGAGTCCTGTGTGGATTACAGCAGAGGTAGGGCTTTAATTATCCAGCAAAATATGTGGGCTGAGTATTTTCAGCAGCAGTTGTTTCTCCTTTGGTGCTTCCAGCAAAAATTGTAATACTTTATGGTTAAAACAGCAAAGCTGAATGGAAGAAAACTGTATGTTGCTTTTTGGAGAAACCGATGGGATGGCATCATTTCCTTACGTACTGATCGGCTCGTGTTCAGGTTCAGTTTTTGCCTTAAGATGCCAGTGCTTAAAGCAAAAGGCATTGGTCAGACCGCAGCGTTAAGTCAAGAAAGATGCACCAGTCTGAATACCTGAACAAGGACATTAACGTTTGACCTTTTTTCAGGAGAGGAAGAGAGAGTGAGTGAATATAGATCAGTTGGCCAGCAGCAGCCAAGCATTGCCAAAGCCAAATTATAGGCAGTGAGGATCTACCTGATAAAGAAAGACTGTAGTGTGCTATTTGTACATAGCAGAGAATCTCACAAAAGCAAATGTTAATTCACATGGGTATTTTTTTTTATTATGACTAAGAAGTTCCAGACCAGCTGACGGCTTTGTTCACAGAGAGAGTTTTACAATACCTCTGACCACATTTAATGTTTTTTGAAAGAATGCACATAAAATCCTAGAGACATGTCCAGTCATTACATTATTCATGTGGAGTAAGTTGTAAAGCCAGAAGACGGTGAAATTATTAAGATGTTCCAAACTGAATAATGAGTCTAGGTATAAAAATATTCTGAAAAAAAGATCTGTATTAACTGAGAATGCGAGAACTTTCATTTCCATCTATAAGGATGTGTGCATATTCTCCATATCCAGTTCTGTATGTCCTGTTGAATCAGCTGTTTAGGCAGTTGTGTCTTGGAGAAGTTCTTTGTAATGCATTTCTCTTTGCAGCCGATAGTATATCCTTAATGAAGTCTTCTAAAGAGGAAAGAAGAATTTGTGCCGAAGTCAAAAAGCTGCTCAGACTGAAAATATATAACAGCCCTTTCTGTCTAAGAATAAATCTGTAACATACTCTCTGTGTGTGGCTCATCCTGTAAAATAGGACTGTTGTAAAAACTGTGTTTGCATCAGATAATCCAATAACCCACCTATTCTGAAAAGAGTTGCTGTGAGATTTTTAACAGAGATATTGGTATGAGTCTTGAAGAGAAAATTCGGGCAAAAGATTGTCAGATGCTAAGGGTGCTCGTGTTGAAAACAACTTGTATTTTGTATCTCTTTCTTTTAGATTTGACCAAAAGTTTGGATGCATACAAAACTGAAGATTCTTTGTAAGTTTATCCTCTTGAGTCTCGGAGCTTCTGTTCAGCAAAAAGCCAGGTTTACACCTGTGTAGAGGTAGGTCAGAATCATTTTTGTGACTTCTTTGGAGCATGTCTGGGAATCAGGGTGGTGAGACTCTCCAAAGTCCTTAAAGAAGTATTTATTAGTAAGGAAAGCAGCATTTCCAAACGGAATGAGTTATGCTCCATTTCTCTTTGTCTCCAGAAACCACTTCCTTTCCTGAAAGCATCACAACAGCCAAAAGGCACTAGTGACCAAACAACAAAATTACAAGTAGAAATAATTACACAAATTAGCCTTCTGAGACCAGTTGTAGACATGAGGAATACATTTGAAGTTAAGGTCTATATTCCCAAAGTTCGGATATGTTTGAGTTTCTGGGTTTGGCATAGGCCTGTCCTACTTCCAGCTAACTAGTTTGCTAGTGTTTTCTTTGGCTATTTTTCCTGAGTGGGCTTTTTCACTGTGACTCATGCAGGATAAAGCAACTAGTTTGGAGCGTGTGAAAGCAGGCTTCCGGAAGAGTACCGAGTCAAACTATATAAATCCTAGACATACTAAAGGCCTGTTGTCTTTGAAGACCCATATAGCCATTCTCCAGATAGAGCAATGCCTACAACTCACAACTGATTCTTTTTTTTTTTTTTTTTGTGATCCAGTTAGCAAATATATTGTGTGCATTGCAGAGAAGCGCTGGCTGGAAAGAACTGGGAGAAATGCAGTTCAGTGGTTAAACAAGAAATGAATCAGCAAGGTGGGAAAACTGATTTTTTTTTTTTTTTATTTTTTTTTTTAAATTCCATTGAAGTGATTTTAGGTGGTTGGTTTTTTGGGCTTTTTTTCAGTTAGCAGGAGAAATTCATGGTGGCGTGCAGAATGACCTCATAAATGAACATTTTAATGCTGGGCAAAATGGAGTCATTCCATTAGCTTCTGATGCCCTGGCCTGGTTTTGTGTTATTCTAAATGGTGACTGCCATACTAAAACTTTTTTTAGGCCTTTTCGTTGTTAGGTAGGGATCAGGTATGCCTCTCAGTTGTTTCATCAAGAAAATATGGCTGGTGTTTTAAATTTTCATTTACAACTGAAGTAGCTGCTAGGCTCCAATCTGCTATAAGCATCATTCACTAATGAGATGTTAAAACACAAAATCAAATTACATTTAGGTAATGGGTTTTTGGGGAGGAAAAATGTGTTTGCTTTTATTAATAATATACTGATGTATTGTTTTTAGCCAAGCGAAGGCTGTAGCAAACATTGATGATTTTATCCTACTCTACCTCCAAACCCACCAATCACATAGCCATTAGGCTATGAAATTTTCCCTTTATTTTGAAAATACATCATCCCCCGTCACTGCATGGGGTGATCAGGAATGTCATGTCTTCTGCATTTGTTAGTATCCTCATCATTTTGGGAAGCCCACTCCTAGTTACTTGAATGCCTTCTAGCAATGCATGTCCACCAGAAGAAGAGAACACACAGGTTGGAAGTGATTCTTGGAGTCTTTGTTGCATTCTCCTTAAAGCTTGTACCATCTGAGATATTGTGACTGGGGAGAAAAGCAATAGTTTAAGAAGTGGCAGGGGGAAAGGCAATTTCTAGGCCTCATCATTCTGGTGAAAAAGCCCTGAAACATAATGACCCTAAGGCTTCAAAATGCGGGGGGCAAAAAGTCAAGAACTCAAAAAAAGCCCCAAACCTTTCCTGATTTAAACCAGTCTCGTTATTTGAGGCAGAGTGTAACTCATGCTTGTTGAGTGCTTCAGATTAGTGGTTCTGAGGTTTTCTAGGTTGTATTTTTTGGTTGTATTTATGCAATTAATTACTTTATAGCTTGTTGGGGCTCTTGGAGGTGGGAGGGTTGTGTTGTTTACATGCTGTGGATTGATTGCGAACAGTTTCCCAGAGAATATTCAATATCCGAAATTTCAGCTGGGTTGATTAGCTGTGAATGCTTGCATATGCTGTGTGGCATTGTTCCAGTTCCTGGATTCAATGAGCATAACAACTTTGGCAGTCTGGATTTTGTAAAGTACTGATGGTGTCTGGAAGGCACCAGGTTCCTTCAGCTCCTGTTGGCAGAGACGGAGGGGTAGGTCCCATTCAGGGACCTGGATGGATAGGGATATAAGGAAACCAATGACACTTCCCTCTTCTTTCTCAGGTAGCTGTACAAGCTCTCCCAAATACCTTGAGCAGCAAAACGGGTTGATGCTGCCACTTGCTGCTGTTTTCCAGGGCTTACTCAGCTGTCACAGGTGAAGCTCCAAGAGTGAATTTAAGCAGGAGCAACAGTGGGAAGGGGTGGAACTAGGGAGAAATGCTATAATGAACACAGTACAGATTATACTTCAAACCTTTTAAGCACGTGATATTCTTTCAACGTAGAGGGCTGCATTTGTTTAATTTTTTTACTGTCACGCTTTGGTGTGATTGGCAGCATATCTGTTGAGAAGAGTCAGAATACCAGGCAGGGAGAGGTTTGGCGGGTCAGAAGAGCAGGCAAGCAAAGCTGTCCAGCATATGGAAGTCTGCAGTGTCACAGCACACAGCCTGGGACAGGCGCTGCTCTCTTAACTCCCCAGAAATCGAAAAGTCAGTGTCATTCCTTCGGTCCAACCAAACCAGACGTTTGGCCCAGACGGATGGGACCTAACCATTGTAATCAGACTATTTGTGGATGTATTTTCTTTTTTGGGGTTACAAGCATATGTGTTGACACAGGCTCTAAATGACAAGTAAATGTTCTCTAAGAGGGGGCAACAAAGAGCTTCTTATTAGAATCAGCAATGTTCTCCTTATTTCGGTGCAGAGCTAGTTGCATTTTCTTTTGTTCTTTCAACAGGTTAGTAATTACTGTTGCAGTAATTAGGCTTGATGGAGAGTATATAAGACGATAAATGGTTATTCTGTGCAGTAGTGGGGGATATTTGGTGCCAAGCTTATTATTTTCAGTCAAAGCTAATTATCTCTATTATAATACATGACTCTCTTTCTTGAATTATGAGTGGGAAACTGCTGAATAGATTTTATTTTTTTTTCAAAGTGCCCTCAACCATGGAGAGAAATGAAAATTAAAAACAATGAAAAGCTTGTTAGACAATGAGAAGACTCATCTGTAAAGCTATTTCTGACAGATTTTTTTTCTCTCTCTCATCTCTGGTTATATAAATATCAAATGCTTATCACGAAATAAATTGTTGCATTACACATGATACGGGTATAAAAGTTTAGTTCAAACATCAGAGAAACCGCTTGGGATTCATTGGATGGCAAGCAGCGAGCTGCATGGCCAGTCGGGTGCGATGGCGCTGGCTGAAGGGAGCGGTGATGTTGTTGCCCCTGCCACGCAGCTGTGCTGCCCGCAGCCTGGCCGATCTCCAAAATACCGAGGTGATCAAGGGATTTACAGATGTTCCTATCAAGCGCCTTTGAAAAATATTGGCTGCCCAGAATAGGCATCTGTTTTGCTTGTATTTAGGGCCTGCCCTGGAAATTTGGACAGGGAAGCAATGTCAGAAGGGATTATACCCTCTGGCTGGCTTACCTCGAGCGATAAGGTCAGCGGAGAGAGCGCAGCTTTGATTAGTAGGGTTTGTCTACGCTGCAGATGCTACCCTGTCATTTATTAATAATGCTGTCATCCCCTCCTCTGCTTACATCATGGTTTCAATTTGTAGCAGTGACAGGGCTGATCACCTTTCGAGTCCTAGCCGGCTGACGACATACCCCGGGTTTGCTTTGCCCCACACAACTGAATCATGCTGTAACTTGACTCTCTGACTGGTGAAACATGTAGTAGGGCGGCAGCACGGACGGCAGCAGCTCAGCTGGGCTCCCGGCACCCCTTGCCCCAGCCCTCCCGACCTCATGCCTGAATTTCCTTCCCACAGGAATCGGGGAGCGAGGCTGGGTGGGAGGAGGTGGTGCACGACCATGCTTCGTCTTAACGCACCGACAGCCGCTGCTAGCGTGGGCAGCTGGATCCGAGAGCTGGGAAGTGCTCCCGGGCTCTGGCCATGCTCGTGAAGCAGTCACTGAAATACCCTCGTCAGGCCGTGTAGGGTGATTGATGGGGCAATGGAAAAGGCAGCTGGTTGCTGTTGAATGTAAATACTCCTGTGTTAAGAAGGCATGGGGCAGGGGGGAAGCTTCTGCTGTTTCCTGCTTTCCATATGTACTTTTCCTGATTTTTAAAAAATTGTGACTTTTAGTTGAATTTAATACCCTACAGAAGAGAATCAGTAAAGCTTTCCTGCTTATTTACCAGGCAGCTTTCCTTAGAAATTCTGTAGCGTGCTTTTTTCCATGTGCTACACAACAGATGTTTGAAGCTGATCGGCGTCATGTGTTGCATTTTGCGGTACTTTAATACGTGCTTTTGAGAGACAAGCAGTACAAAGAGGAACCGAGTTACTAAGATGGATAAAATTTTCACAGTGCTAGTATTTGCCTGTCTTTGATTACTGCCAGTAAAACCACATCAAACTATCACTGCACTGTTCATCTGTAGTCTATGCTAAAAGCTGCTCAACTCCCATTGGAAATTCCATCCTTTACCTTCACACTTATTTTTCCATCAGTCCTTTGCACCACACAAAAGTTCTGTTTATTGCCCTTACAGATTTTATGCCTCTCATAAACTCCAAATCAGACTTTCTCAGTTTTCTCTGGTAGTGCCGTTCTTACACAGAGGTGGTGTAAGTGGTCTGCTGTTTTGATGACATAGGTATTGTTTATTTAAATTTATGGTGCAATACAAATCATCTTTCTCAAATTAAGCCTGATCTTCTGGATTCTGTACAGGGAACTTACCCTGGAGATTTCTATGTCTGATGTTAAGTTCCTCATTGTACTGTCCCAAATCTTAGTTCAGGTTAGAGATAGCGTTTCAAGAGCTGCCTCTCAGGGGTGACTAAGCAGAGCCATAGCAAAGATAGTTTACTAATTCCAATTCCTGGTGTCACTGAAAGTCCAATTTGATGAAAAGGAAAGGTGCTTTCCACCAAACTGCTTATAGATCCTATTAGGCAGTAGCCATATATTCAATAAGAGTGGCAGAGAATTAAAAAAGAATAATAAAAGCAGACACTATTCAAAGGTGTTGTTTCAAACCTTTTCATAATGTCATTATCAATTAAGGTAGTCACTGAGTGAGGAAGAGTTCACATGTATTAGCATTTGATAACGGTTATTTGCATGAAAGAGGATTGTAAGATAGGGCCCTGGACTGCCTATAGGCTAATAGAGGCTGTGTAAGAGCTACCAAGAAGGCAATCATATGTAAAGTTAAGACAACACAATCATCTGTACTTTAAATTGCATCTAAATAGGGATATTAAAATATTTATCTGAGATGCAGGAGAAGCGTAAGCCTCCTGACTTTCACAAGGCTAATATATCTATAGCACAAACAGATGAAAATAGAGACAGTTTTCACATAATCAAATCAAATGTGTAGCACTCACTCCTTCATTCCTTGGTCTGAGAATCCAAAATTTAGTAGCTAACAAGTAAATATTGTAAAACATAGTATTAGCTGATTAGATCTGGCAAGAAGCAAAACTCCAGACTAGGAACTTGCAGTACCGGAGAGCAGGAAAATCCATTAAACATACACAACAGTAACTCATAACTATAATCTTGTATAGATGTGTCTGTTATTTATAACTCAAAAAGCCAAACTAGCCCATTTCCAGCCACAGACATCTCAACAAAATAGCTTTAGATGCTGTTAAACTATTTTTGTTTTATGTCTCTTTTTCGTAGCTGCAACTTAACTGTTTTAAAGTGTATCTCTGTGGGAATTGATGGGTTTTATTATGTATATTTCTGTACTATAAGAACGAGAATGATCGATTTTGTTTATGCTGGTTGTTGTTTGTTTGGCTGCGTGACAAGGTTGCTATCAACAGAAGGGATGAAGCATGAGGTAATGACTACAACTTAAATGAGAACACTTGTCATACCTGCTTTTTGCTTAGTCTGATCAGCAAGTATCAGGGCATAGTCAAATGCCATGTGTGTTTTCTTTCATGTTTACAAACTGGCAAGCTTAATGGAAGGTAATCTTTGACATTTCTTAACAGTCTCCTTCACCCTTGAAATCAAAGCTACTAGTATTGTGCTAAACTACTTAGGATCTGCTGAGAGTTTAAGAAAAATGCTCTGTGAACTAAGCACAGAGACCATTTCTTACAAAGGGATTTTAATTTTTTTAACTTACTTATAATCTGGAAGAAATTAAATTCAGCCTTCTACATATTCCTATTGGTGAAGCCATGCTGACTACTCCTGATGATTTTCTTGTCCTTAATGTGCCTGGAAATGGTTTCCAGGATTAGCTGCTCCATCCACCTTCCCAGGCTTAAGGTGAGGCTGACCAGCCTGTAGTTCCCTGGGTCCTCCTCCTTGACCTTCTTGAAGACAGGAGTGATGTTTGCTTTCCCCCCATCTTCGGGCACTTCTCCCAATCATCATGATTGATCAAGGATAATTATCGAGAATGGTCTTGCAATGACATCTGCCAGCTCCCTCAGCACTCATGTGTGCATCCTCTCATGGCCCATGGACCAGTTTATATGTTCAGTTTGCTTAAGTGTTCCTTGACCTCTGATCCTCTTTCACCAAGGGTACATCTTTGTTGTTCCAGCCTTTCCCCCTGGTCTCTGGGACCTAGGATTCCTGAAAGCTGGTCTTGCTCTGAGGCAAGAATGCATTCAGTACTTCAGCCTTTTCCATGTCTTGTGTCACCAGGTCCCCAGTCTTGTTGATCAATAGGCCCGCATTTTCCCTCACCTTCCTTTGTCAAGGCTGACCTTGATCTTCACATCCCCAATGAGCCCCTCCTTGTTGGTGAGTATAAGGTCCAGCAGAGCATCTCTCCTCATTGGCTGTCCTGTCACTTGAAGGAGGAAGTTGTCGCTCATGCTCTCCAGGAACCTCCTGGATTGCTTATCGTCCTGCTGTGTTGTCCCGCCAGCAAATACTGAGGTGGTTGAAGTCCCCCATGAGGACCAGGGTCTGCAAATGTGATGACACTGTATAAAGTTGCTAGGGCAATCTTATGAGGGAAAGGAAGGAACTATACTGATGATAGAGAATATTTATCTTAGTCTGTGCAAACAGACTATTTATCTTAGAACTGTGCAAACATATTCCGTCTTGCATATTGCCCTGTCAGCTGAAAAGGTTACTACTAATACCCCTCTCCTAGCTGGAGATTTATTACCCATACTAGAGATTACTGTCCTCTCTGACCTGTGGCTCAGCATCATGGGGGCCACTCATAAACCTGCTGAAGTCTCATAAGCCTGTTCAAGTCAGGATAAACTTGAGTGAACAAAAACTGAATATTTAAGCATCTTAAGTCATCTTCACTCATTTTGCCTGAAGCACACTCACAAACAGGTCAGCTTGCCATAACCTCTGGCAAGGGTGAGAGGCAGCTGGAAAGATCATCTTCAACTGGCATAGCTAGATCTGAAACAGGACTTCTATCTTTGGCTTTTTTCCACTCTGGACATACTCTGCATATGACTAATTTGGTTTTTAAAAGAAACCCACAGAACGCTTACCCAAAGAATTCTGCTGCTGCAGCATTCCTGCTAAGAGGAAGAATGAGCTACAGTCTTGTCTTGGTCTGAGAGGTGAGAAATCGGATGGCATTGGTCTAACCTGGAGAGGAATGGCCAGTCAAGATTTGTACAAAACATGAGAGAAATGCTGCTCGGAGATGAGGGCTGCAACATCCACTGGGCATTAACTTGTACCCCTGAACCTGTCTGAGTGTTGAGAAGTGGAATCATGAGGAAGAAATACCATTTGAAGAAGGCAGAAAATAAAAAAGAGTGAAGAAATATTGAATAAACTGGAGTCTGTCAAATGCAAACATCAGAGGACAAATGCTTTGTGAAAAGGTCTCAAGCTTTTTCTCTTTCTTTGACTGACAAGAGATTTTAATAAGGTGCCATCATGACTTAAAAACTTTGTTGCTGGACCCACATGGACAATAACTGCTAGTTTCTTCTTCTTTCTTCTTGACTAGCTCTAGTTTGCTGTCAGTTGCCTAAAGTTCTTACAAAGTTTATGTAAGTTTTAATTTGGGAAAGACTTGGACTCCTTTGGTGGGACCACATCACAAGCAAGGTTGGGAGAACTAGACTCAGCTGCAGGAGAACTCCTCATGTCAAGGCAACACCTGGCACTGCTGCACCAATGATTGGATGGACAGGGGCTATCTCAGGAGTCTTTGCAAAATCTAATCTAAAGAGCTGAGCCCCGCTGGCAGAAGTCCATAACAAATTGCCAGAGATGAGCAGAAAACCACCCAGGTATGCTTAAGCTCTCTGCTCTGGGCAACTGAGCACAGGACTTGCACTTCCAAAATGTACAGTTGGAGTAGGAAAAAACCCTTCAGCCTCCAATCTCTGTGGCAAACTGGGCACATTCTGGCATTCCAGTAGCCATACTTGCCCCCTTTGCTCTTCTGCTCCATTTTTTCTGGATCGTGAATGCCATGGGTCTCAGAAGTTCACTTGCAGGTTTACCATTGTGCTCCCACCACTATCACCCTCACATCTCACAAGGCTGTGTTTTTTTCAGATTTCATGACATTCTGTACTCCAAGTGAGATAATGGTACGCTTGTTTCATGATCAAACAACTGGGTCTTTATTCCACAGATTAAGTCAGACATACAGAACAGTAATAGCAGGTGAAGAGGTGCCTTAGCACACCCATTAGGTGCAGAAATTAGGTATTTTAGAGTTGGAAGTTGCTTTTCAATAGGTTCATGTGGTAGTACTAATGACGGGTGCTATTGCAGTTATTAAAAACACACATTTTATAATAATGGAAAATAAGCATAAAGACATCTCATGTGAAACCAAGGGCCAATGCTTATATAAATTAAGAAATAAAGGGAGAAGCAATAAGTATTAAAAACTCCTAATAACTCAGGCAACTGAGTTGTGCATTTCTGGATGTGTTGGAGATTTTCCACAGATATTTCCTATGGAAAGAATTTATGAATCAATGCATAAGAGTTGTCCAAGGAAGATTAGTCCCACATGGATACTGTTGCTGTTTTAACTCATCCAGATCTTCAAAACTATTCACTATGAACAGATTGTATTCATAAGTACAGGAAGCATTTGCATTTAGTATAGCTAAATTAGCCGAAGCAGAAATTAACACACTCCATGTAATGTTTAACCAGAAAATAGAATAGTTATGTGGTTAGAATGAGACATTTAGAGGGAAAAGATACAGCAGGCCAAATTTTGTTCTCAGCTGGGGTTACCATAGGAGTGCAGCAGCGTAGTTCACAGCAAAACATGGCCAGATTAATTTGCTTTCTACTTGCATTGGCCTTCTTGTGAGTTATTATTTCCTATTTACAAAAAAAACCAGCTGAAACCTACATTTTCTAGCATCATGGAAAATGGCCAAGACTATTTACCCTGTAGAGACCTATCTACTGTACATTTGGGGGAGGAGGTTGATGCCATTTATCATATTTTATTTTAAATAATGCTACCTGGGTATCAGCATATTTCCCTTCTCCCTTTCCTCTTCAGAAAGTCCAAAGTGATACCATCCTCAGAACAACTTTTGACCTGAGACTGTGAGAGTATGACCTACCTCAACTCTTCTAGAAGTAAATAGGATTAGAAGGGTTTGTGGATACCTTTGCATTCTCAGACACATTTAGCAATTCATATCACCAAAACTCATTAATAAAAAAAAAAAAAAAAGACCTGGAGTTCTCTTTTAATTATCTTCCCTGGCATAAAAATTTTGCATCCAGCTTATCTCTATTAGAAAGGTTGTACTTGTTTAAAGTGATTAGATAAGACACCTACACTTGCAAGAAGATTAAGGATGGGCAGAAATGCTACCGAAGTTTCATAATGGTTATGCACATACTTTTTGCCCAGAAATGTCCTGAGTACCAGAATACCTGTTGCTTCCCTGCTTCATCCTGGACAGATTCAGTGAAGCGCATCATATTTATGAACAAAACTTTGGAAAAGTAAATATACCTCAGGTTAGAATTTTAGGAGTTAAACTATTTATTTGTTTCAACTGGTGTTCCCATCATTACAAAGTCTACTGTTTGGAGTTGTCAAGTGATGCAGAGGATCATGTTCCAGCGTTCAAGAGAAAGAGTGCTGGGATGGGAGGAAGTTGCCTTGTCCTTGCTGAAGTGAGGGAGTTCAACTCTGCTGAACTTTGGTTCCTCATGCCATGGAACTGATCCCAAATGGCCTTTTTGCTGATCTTCTCAGTGAAGTGACTTTTTATCTGTTGTCTGAAGGGCTGCATCCTTTTACATCAATGGGATATCCGTGAACTTCTGTGGGGACAAGAATGGTTACCAAAGCCTGAAGAACTTTTCTGTTTACTTCAGTGGGAATACTTGGCAGAGGCTGGCTATAATGTCTCCAGTTTGATGCTTTCCTGGGGTAGATGCAAATGAGTTTCTCTGATTCTGCCTACCTCTGAGTGCGTCAGTCATATTTTTAATCTGCTGTCCAACACTGGGCATTTTCACTCAGGACTGAATATGCGACAGACTTTTCTTTACATCTGAACTGGGATATCTTGCAGCTACATGGATCCAAGCATATGCTAACTTCACATTAAGGGGTGTCAAAGGGTATATCCCTCCCCTGGTTCCTCCCTTCCTACACCCCCTCTCACGCTTTGATTTTCACACCCACCACGTGAGCTAGAAGAGAGTGGCAGTGCCCAGTTTCCCCCAATCTGACTGGGACTGAAAGGACCACTGCAGCATGTGCTGCCATGGTCCCCCACCTCACATTCAGTATGTCTTTTCAAAATGAGGTTCTTGAATGCTGGCACAGCGTTATGAAGAAGTGTTTACTGCTGTTGCAGTATGTTCTCTGAGACATAGGATATCCTTCAGTTCCTCAGGTTTCTCACTCCAGTATCTCTTTAAGAGGAAAAAGTGAAAGCCTGATATGGCAGTATTTGGTTATTCTTATTGCACAAGGTACAAGCAAAACATCTACCATTAATCACGGATGTTTTAAAACCATAAACTCGTCCATATTCGCTAACAGTTGGGGAAGAAAGTTGATCTTTCCTGA
Organism: Burhinus oedicnemus; assembly: GCA_008921705.1. NCBI lineage: Eukaryota > Metazoa > Chordata > Aves > Charadriiformes > Burhinidae > Burhinus > Burhinus oedicnemus. The sequence continues at coordinate 1,247,124 of VFFE01007043.1, forward strand.
AAATACTGAAGCAGATGGGAGCAGTGTGAATGCCAGAATATCCCTACAAATTCTCCTAACATGAAACAGTTTTGGACAGTTCAGGACATCTGGAGTGAATATGGGAGAGGGAAATGAAAAATTTCTTGAATGTACTTAAAGGCTGAAATAGAATCACAGTGGCGTAGACATGCAGAAACCCTGAATGAAATACACACATGGGTATGGCAGAATGCTTAAAAGGAAGTCAGCCTGCTAGGAGCAGAACTATTTTTAGTCTTCTAATGAAGAAAGCAGCTGTATTTGAGAAAGCCAGTCACTCACTGCTTGGAAAATCAGCTGGAACTCTTTCTGGGTCCTGGTGTTCTTGGTTGTGAGAGGAAAATCTTATGTGTAAGCTCTTTCAGCCCTGGAGAGCCTTAAATGGCAGTCATCTTGGGTTTTGAAGCACAGTTGGGAGCTTCTTGGGAACGGATTCACAGACTTCTGTTGGAGCCCATGGTCACTCTGCGGTGTTCAACCACTCTTGGAATGATTGTTTCTTTAAGAGACAGAGAGGATCTGGCAAAGTCCTCCGAGATGTGCATTGAACATAACATCGAATTCTGCCCTTTTTTTGTGCTGTGCTGCGCTGCTTGTTATACAATGCTTATTTCCATTCTTAATTTCCCCAGAGCTTTCCTGGGGTGTGCAGCAGTCTGTCCAGTTCATCATAAAACCTCTGTTTTCTTATCTCTATAGTGCTTGTGTTAGGTATGGGAATAGAGGAGAGCCACTTAATTTTGCTGCTGTAGCGAAACTTGAATTGTGAAAACCCACTGGTCTTTAGGTACCATCTTTGTACAGAATAAATCCTTTTGCAAGGCTTGGGGTTTTTTGGTATAAAATAGAGAGATGTCTTTTTCTGTCATATTGCTGAGTTAAACAATCAAAGTGAATTATATGTATCCTGGTTGTGACAAGAACGGACAACAGTCATCACAAGGGCAAAACCATTGAACATGCTTTCTGGAAGTAAAGAAGACAGCTTGATTTTTCCGCTGGCTTGAGAAACCATTTCTGAACTAGTTAAAGTAGCTGCATGATAAAAGGCTGAATCAAGAGAAAAAGGATTTTAGCTTAAAACCAGTGTCAGGGAAGCCTGAGTAAAGCCATCTGCTTGAGATGGCCTGGCATTTTTCAATGAGAGGGTGAGATTAGTGAAGAGTAGGGCTTGGTTTTGAAAACCTATTTCTGCAGGTGTCGATCTAGCAATTTCCATCAATGGCTACATGCCCAAACTGTCAGGAATTGGACAAGATCATAAAGGTGAGAGGAAGGTAGGATATTCAAGAAGAAATGCTGTGGAGAGGGAGCTGGGCCCTGGGCCCTGCAGGTATCCCTGCCACTGGGCAGCTTTGGCAGGCTCCTTCAGTCACTTCCAGCTCCCAGCCTTGTGTTTGGTCTGTTTAGAAATACATTCCTTTCTTGCCTCTCACGTGCTTTAATACATGAAGTGGGGAACCATCTTGTACATAGCTACTTAAATGCTCAAAAATTGGAAGGCAGGAAGGAAAGAAGGAGTTGTAAGTTCCAAGAAGAATATCCTGATCTCTCTTTTTTTAGTAAGACCATGGCCTGGGGAAGAAGTTGATGCTCTCAGCCTCTCCCCGTTTGCCTGTCACCCACCACGTGCCTGCAAAGGGCTCTCCCTCTTTGGATCTCCTGGCACAGTTTCTTGTATGATCAGTCCCTAAATCTGTTTCTGCTTGACCGATATAGTTTTAAAAAATGGCCTCTATTACAAGTATCGAAGAGAGGGAAGATCACTGAATTGCGTAAGGGGCCAATTGCATGAGTATTTACTCGGCATAAGTCAGGCAGCTTGAGGACTGTGACCAGCAGCTAGAAAGGGGCTCAGGCAGCAGGAGCCTCTTTGCCTGACTCGAGGGCAGCCAGAGCAGCAGGTCTGACCACAGCCTTTGCTTTCCACCACAAATACCTGAAGTTGTTAGCTGGTTTCAGTAGAGCCTGTTTTGCATAAACCATTTCTATTTTCCCATTACTCATATGTCCCTTTGTTAATAACATAATGTAAATAATTCTGTGCTGAATTTGGCATTCATTTAAACAGGTGTAACACTAAAGCAGTTGTAATTGGTTTCAGTGTTCCCAGCCTTCTCTCTGGCTGTACTTTCTGAAGGAGTTTACTTGTTTTTCCTTTTGAAGGCTCGTTATTACCATAATTCACCCATCAGTCTGCTGCTTTTAATGTTAATTCAGTTTTATAACTTGGTAGGAGGCAAGATGAAATGTTTCAGGCTGCATCCTAAGGTTATTCTTTGAGTGGCCAGTGTTTTAAATGGGCGTGATGGGCATTGGAAAGAAGAGGTTTGTGATATTTATAGTCTTCAGGAATCTGTGTAGAAGTGAAAAAATGTTTATCCTGATTCTGTATAAATACCACATCCAAAGCACACCTGTCTTCTGCCATGTGGGCCAGCTAATTGGTTTTTGATCTATTTTTACTGTTCTGAGCTGAAAGGCAGTTTTTTTGTTAAGTTTCACAGAAAGCTGTAGAGCTGTTTTAGGGGTTTGTAGCTGTGAAAAATAGCCGCGGTTCTGTTTTTTAAAAATCATTCTCAAGGAATAATTACAATGATTGAGAATGCTTCTTAAAAAACCAGAAGCATGTACATTTTTCATAGCTACAAAACTCTAAAATGGCTTTGTGGGTTTCTTCACATATTCAGGAAACTTTTAAAAATAAAAAGGAGCAAATCTATCTCTGAGCTTGGCAACAGCTGAAGTTTATATTTCACAAGTATCTGAGAATGGGTTCCTCCCCATTTGCAGATGCAGATGCCAAAGTTTTAAACTGACAGTGCAAAGTTTATATTGCAAGCTTTGTAAAGGAGCAAAGCAGCATTTTTCTGCTCTATGCCAGTCCTGCACTTATGCATGGCTGGGGTGAAGCCTTGTTGGACAGTTATTAGTAGCATTGTTTATGAATTCCTTGCCTTGCGGTCGTGCAGAACAGCAAGTTGGCATTGTTGAATCAGGAACTGTAGACATGAAAATAGCAAAAAGGTTGCCCCTGCTGCTAAACTTTTGGCAGTATTTTGTATTCCATTCTTGTCTGTATTAAAACGCAGAATGTAGTGAATGGGCCAAACCCTGAAATCCTTATTTGGTTATTATGAAAAGAGAGAGAAAAGGCTGTGATTCATTAGGAGGGGGATGAATAAAAGGCTGCAGAGAAGGTCTATGCAAGGTAGCTCGGGAGCTTCTGGTCCCTTAGTCTCATAACCCAGCAACACAGGGGTCGTCTGAGCACAGTGAACGGTGACTCTGTCGAAAGTGATGCATTAAATTGTCCTCGTGCTGAGGCAATCAGAGGAGTAATGTAAGGAGATGCCTGCTGCTTATGTGATAAGTCTAAGCATGTATACGCAAGGTTAATGGGAAAGGGAGGCCATTGAGACCTCCGGGTAAATGCATGCCCCTGCAAAGGAGACTCGGGTGGAAATCATTGCATGGGATGCTCATGAAACCTACTATTTCAAAAGATTAATTGGGAGATTTTTTTTAATGGGAGCACAAAATACCTGGGGTTACCTATTATCTCAAACAAAAGGGGTACAGGAAAGGGAATAAAACCTGTTATTTCAGCATCAGAGTATTCTCTAAGTGGCAGGTCACTAATCCCACTTCAGTATTTTGCCTGGAGCAGCAGGAGTTACAGATGTTTGCTTGCATCATCACAGTATAGTCTCTGATGATGGTGGTTTGTGTTGTTGTAATCCCACAGAAATTATACTTTGGCTTCAATACTTTGGCCTGTCTGGGCACGACTGATCATTATCTGCTCTTCAAGATTTGCTGAAAGTGCTTAGCTAAATGCTCTGAACTTTGTGGTAAAAGAGGATGAATCTGGGGGCTGGGTCTCCGAAAACATTGCATAAAAAAAGCCTGTTTGTTCATTCAGCTGTGCTCCCCAGCATAAAGGAAAGGAGAGGAGAGCAGTGCAGAGCTGGGTCTGTCTGCTCGGGATATATTCAGTTACTTAACTCATTGCATCAGGCCACTGCAACCCTAGTAGGCAGCATTTCAGCAGAGGCCAGCAAGTGTTGTAAATAACATCGGGAGGAGAGGTTTTTTGTTCCCTTCTCCCCACTTTTTACATTAGATGCTGAATGAGTCGCACAGGCATGTTTGTGAGGGGGGGGGGGTTACTCAGCTGATCTGCCTCATGCTCCCCAGACCTCCCTGAGCTCACGTCCCGGAGAATCTTGAAGGCAATTTTAGTAAAAGGCTGTTCTGAGTGCCGTTTGGCTCATCTGTTTACAAAGTCACAAAGTCTCCTCTCATTATTTTTCAGGGATCAGAGGGGACAAAAGTTTAAATATTAGCTCAGCTATTTAAATCCTGTGGCAATGCCAGTCTGCTTGGCACACAGTGTTGAATCCAGTGATAAGATATTCAGTCGACTGATGACCCTCACAGCATTGTAAGAAATATGCTGATAAATTCTCTGCGAGGGATAGGAGGGACAAAGCAGCTCTTACATTTTATGACAATTGCTAATGAAAAAATCTGCCAAAACCCTGGGCTTAGAGGTCTATGCTGTTGCCCTCCAGCAAACCATGATTTCCCGGAGACTTCTAGAGTATTCCTAGATAAGCAGTATTGCAGATGAATAATGAAATAAAAAAAGTTCTCCAGTAAAGGCTTGGTGCCTAAAAATATTTCCTGATCTCTAATTACATTTTTGTCCGCTAGATGGCTTTTCTCCCCCCCTACCAGCAATCTGATAGAGCAATCCGAATCAAGCAAATGTAACCTATCTAAAATGATATTACCTACAGATTAATTCAGATACTGGTAACACTTCCGTCAAAAATTTCTAATTACGTACAGCATACAGGGCTTTTGTATCCTATGATATAAGTTTTCCTGTGTGGAGCAAACCTCCAGTACATTGGCACAGAGAAAAATTCAAATTAAGATGTTTTAGCAAATCGTTTGCCAGCAAACAATGGTTGCTGATGATATGAAATTATTAAAGACCACAGAGCATATTCTGTGGTTATTAAGTCTTCAGCACTGACACTGAAAAAAACTTCCAGACCTTGTTTTGGTTTGGCTGGGGGTTTTTAGGAATCAGAAACAGAGGAGTTCCTCCCCTTACCCACCCAGCCTGTAGTATATTTTAATTAATCATGTTTGGAAGCAAATTTAGGTTCTGCAATTATTATAATTAAGTGGGACAGATGGGACAGAACTCTGCATTATGTGGCTTAAGCCAAATCAAATGGAGTGCCAAAAAAAAAAAAAAAGTTATTTACATTGAGGAAAGTCTCGGTTTTAGTGATTGTGTGAGTCTCACTGACCACTGAGATACTAGTAGGGCTGTGCCTTTCCCGTTGACTTAACCAGGTGAATAAGATAGTGGTCAAGAGAAGAGTACCGTGAATTAGTAAATGTGTGGTATTCAGGATATGACAAAAAAAATATAGTAACGCATCCCAACAAACATGTTGTTATTATTTTATAATATTTACTCGTATCAAAAGAACATAACATGGTAGAATTAAAAATAAACACCAGGCTGATGTTCACCATTTCACTGAAGAAACTATAAGGGAATTGATACAATTTTAGATCAGTAAAATATTCTCAAGAAATGTACTTATACCAACAAGGCGGCTGTGGGTACACACACTAGAGGAAGATGAGAGAACCTCTATCACAAGCTGCTATTTGTGTCTTCCCGAGAAGATCAGTCCCTTGCTCCTACCAGCACGGGATTTGGGGGATTTCTGCAAGGAAGTTACTGCAGGAGCCTGCCTGGAGATGCAGTTCCTCAGTTCATTTTATAGCTACTAAGCGTTTGTTCAGTGTGAAACTCCTATTTCTAGCTGTTGAACCAGAGCAGGTCTGTCTTTTCCTGTCAACTTCCTGATAGCCACGGGGGAAAAAAGAAGTGTGTTATCCCTCACCCTCCTTGCTTCTCTGGAAGAGGAAGCAAGTGAGCTATTTCTGTTACTCGTTCTTTCCTTCAGCCTCCTTCCTTCAGGATCCTTAGCTCTTGTCAGTCATTCCAGTGCCCATTCCTGCCCCTAATTCTAGCTTTTGCAAGCTTCAGTGTGAAATTAGGGGGGTTGTTGTGTTTCTCTGCACGGCACGGGGTCCAGCTGGAGAATAAGTTGAGATCTCTGTAATCTCCGTCAGTGGGTGCTCGCTCGCAGTGCTGGGATGGAGGAGCAGCACAAGCACTGGAGCTCTTTCTCTGCAGATTCAGGAAACCAATGTCGCATCAGTTTGCACTCAGTTTGAGCTTGGAAAGGTGAGTTTTGCTGCCATAAAGCTTAATTTTTTTATTTTTATTTTTCTTAACAAAAGCTTAGATTCAGTGGGAATTCATAACTGAGACCGGTGTCCATACTTGCCAGGGAAATCTTGCAACTGCAAAGCACCTGAGTGGATTTTTAAACCCCATTTGACTAATACCAGAAGGATTAGCATATTATTTTGTTTGGTGCCAACACAAGAAAACCTCATGTGCTTTAAATTACATTTACCTGGGTGGTGCTAAGCTAAGGTGATGAGAATCATGGTGTAAAAAGCCCAGGTACGCACATGGCCCTGGGGCATGGAGTACTTCAGGCTGAGCCAGCTGTTGTGCTACCTGTCACGAACAAATGGGATGGAGAAGCAGGCTCTTTCAGCTCACGAGTGAGCTGACATGATTTGACATTCTGAGTGTAGGAGGTGTGAAACACTAAACTAAGACTACTAATCCAATGGTGGTCAGCTAAGCAGTTTGGTCAGAAACGTCAGGGGTAATACACAAGTACAGATCTTTGAGCCTCTTAGCTACCTTCTGCTTTCAGTTACATCAGTACAAATCCATCGACTTCCCTAGAGTTCCCACATCAGACTTATTGCAGTGGTCCTGAGAGCAGAGTTGAGGGGACAGAAGGGAGGAGAAAGAGGCGAATGGATCAAAAATGCAGTCTGCGGTTTTACTGTGCACAAGGTATATTCCCTTTCATGTGTTTCAACCGTTTGGCCTAACAGAGGATGTTCTTTCTGGCCAACAACAACTGTGAAGCCACAAACAACAACCAGTAGCATCTAAGACTTCGGCAGTAGCATCAGTGGATTAGAGATGTTGTTATGGAAAACCTTCTCTAGTATGCAAGTATGTGCATGCTACTGAACACGCAATAGTAACAATCCCATTTTTTATCTCCACCCTAATCCTATCTAGCTATCTGCTGATCATAGGCAGAAAAGACCATCTGAAGTCCTCCAAGCCGAACTAGAGTATTCCAGAAACCAGAGCATCGAAAAAAAAAATGATTTTTTTAAACAGGAGAAAAGCATTAGCACAGTTTAAAAGTTGTCTGGGGAGTGATGTGTGTGGTTCCTGTTCCTGTCCCTGACACAGAGGGTATCTGGCACACTGTGAAGCCAGAGCTTTTGCGAAGTGCAAAGGCAGTTGGGGAGAGCCAGGTCATGCTACTCTGCAAACTCACTGCAGCAGCAGATCCAAAAGGCAATAAATAATAGCTTAGCACTCAGTCCTTACCTGTGCTGATCTCAGGGAACTAGGGATAAGGAAGCAAATGTTGACCTAAACCACCTTTAATCCATCTTCAATCTCGGCATTGGTCAAAGATCCCCTTTAACCAGTGTCAGTTTATTAGAGTACTGCAGCTCTTGTTCTAAAAATCCCAAACTCCGTCATGGCAAGTGCTCAGCTGGAGGCGGACAGGTCGTGTACAAACCAGCTACGTTCATTCATAGTTCTTCTGTGCCACTGTGCACGTCTGTAAAGGCCATGCTGAGGTCCTTTGCACTTCTTCACTGAGCCTTTGATCTCTGCCAGCACTGTGCATTCCCCTCTCCAGGTCAAAGAAACATGTTTTTTACCACCAAGGAAATCTGTCAGAGAGATCTTACTAACCCAGTCACCTCCACTTTGTGAAGGAAATGTAGATTCCATTCCTTTTGTGCATCTGAAATGCTGCTGCCAAACCTGTGCTATGAAAGGTCAGGGAAAACACAGTAAGCTAACAACAAATACTCACTAACACCAGAGCACATGCATATCCCAGAAAATAAATTTGGCTCTGGACTGAACATAAAAAGATTTCCCAAAATCTTTGTCTGTCTTTTCAATTGAGATCCAGGTTTACAACGTTGAAAGTAGCTGTCTAGATTCGATCTCGGGTTGGCCCAGATGAGGAGTGACTCTCTGGACCTGCCCCAGCACAGGAGCTCGGCCGGGCCTCAGGACTGATCTTTCTCTGAATGACCCTGGAGACCCTCCCAGCCTTGACTCCAGCGTGTCAGACACACAAGATTTGCTGTGGCTGCCCTGCAGCATCAGATCAGCTTCATCAACACCATATCACCTTGCTGTTGTCTCTCTCCTTTTAACTCTGCAGAAAGATTACAGCTTTCCTCCTCTGGGTTTGATGGGATCCGGTTTTGCTTACACCCTAATGATCAATCCTGAAAAAAATGAGTGACATATACCTGTTATGAATTAGCATATGCTGTTAGTTAAGCCTTTGAATGTGTGTTTAATTTTTAGGTGGATGCGTAATTACTCTGTGACCTGTTTAGCATTTCAGACTCATTCCTTTCAAAGACTGGAGAAAAAAAATAGGTTACATCCAAGCTGAAATGAAAAACACAAAAGGTTTTTTTCTGTATCGTTTTAAAAAGGTTTCTGAACAAATTTGTTTTCAAAGGAGTTTGCTCTCAATCCTAAAATGACAACTGCCAGCAGCTGGCTGGGAAAAAGCAAAAGTTAGCCTGAAAACTAATAAAACTCACATGACCTGAAACTGTACAATACTGAGCCCATTCGTAACCACAGCTAGATTTCTTTGTCATTCTGGAAAAAAATAGTGAAGAGTCTGGGCGTTTTCTTTGTTGCAATTTTTCTTAAAGGGATTTTCATTTGGGAGGCAACAGCAGAAGGGATTTTTGTTGGTTACTTTTCTTTCAAAGCTTAGAGATAATGGGCAAGCAATACGATTTTGGCAGGAGAGCATCACATCCCATGTTAGAGAATAAAGTGTTCCCTTGATTATGTACCGAGTGATAACCCCTTCTGGATTTATGGATTTTTCTATATATTTGCATAGAAATTCATTACAGCACCCTTTTAGCTGATAAAAGTAGCACATTGTTGCATGTTTCTGCATGTCTTACAGCTCCCTGGACAAGCTATTGATCAGGTAGGTTGCTCCCAAAGAAGCAGAAAGTCATTCTGTGCGCTCTTCCTTGGACAAGAGATAAGCCTTGTTGCTAGTCTACAGCATGCCGTATCCCCCTCTCTCTTTGCATAGAGAGTGATAACTTAAGAAGTCACTTGCTCCTTTCTGTATGAGATTTCACAGGGAAAGAAAGAAAAGAAGGAGAAAGCACAACTTTTCAAATGGAGGAAAGTCAGTCCTTTTCTTTGCCAGATTCAAAAAAAAAGCGATGCTTGCCCAGCCCTGCTGTTTCCATGTTGATTTCAGTGCTAAAAATGATGCACACCCGTTGTATTAGCGTGGATTTCTTCAGAGAGCATATTTTCATTCAGATTCATATAACTATTGACCAGAAGCGAGGTTGAATTGAGCCTGTTTAAAAATTAACCCAATTTTTTAAAAATTGCATAATGCAGTAGCGCTCTTCAGGCAATCCTTCAGCTTTCTAGCATCAAGTCATCTCTGATGATGTGCAGGCTGTGTTTAAAGGCAACGCATTCCTAACAGCTCCTCTGCCTGCGAAGTTTCGTGCTGTTGCTTTAAACTGCTGATTCTCTGACGGTCTTTATATTGTTACAGTGTGGAAACAAGTACGCTCACTCGTTTCTGCATTTATTTCCCTGGACACCATCTTTCAAAAATACACCTTTGAATGCGCCCATTTCTAATTCCACGCCACCAAAACAGCTCAAGCAGGGGATACAGGAAAATGCAGGGAACTTTAAGTGTTTTAGGAATCCTCTCTGTCAAAAACACATCTACCTTCAAGCCTGCGTTTTGTCTGTGAGAGCAGGGGCAGGTGAGGGAAGCAATAATCCAAAGCTTGTAGTAAACTTAAACCCCGTAATTCAGAACGAGCTGTGATTCCTGCTGTCAGGAACACAGAGCGAAGTAAAGGTTAGATTTCTTCTCCTACTGTATTTTCATTCAGATTAATATTTAAGCCGTGCTGGTGGTTGCGTCCAGGAGAACGGTCGGTCCTTTTACAGCTATAAATGGTAGGAGGCTGGGTCTGTCGGAGCGCGCCCGTCAGCTGTGTGAGCAAGGCGAGCACCTTGCCGCAGCTGGCCCCAGACCACGCGTGTTCAGAGCTCTCGGGCTCTCTCTGCTCGCACCGGCTGGCTCATTGGTTGCAGCTATCGCCCTCCTCGCAGCGACGGCTGCTGACAGCGTATCTCTCCTCAGCTGAGATTACTGCCTATGACCTACTTTGAAAATGGTGTGAACCAAGGTTCACAAATTGTCTTGGAAGGATGCCACGAGGTTGGTGTGCAAACATGCGCGGTCCGGGAGGCTTCTGGCGGAGCAGAGCTGGCTGTCTCCCTGTCCTTCCAGATGCAGCGCGCGTTCCTTCGCCAGCCCCGGCTTCACAATCCGTCTTTGTGCTCTTGAGTGCGGCATATTGATTTCCCAGGCAGGCCTGCTAGGTTAGAGAGCCTCTGGCCAATAAGTCCTCCATGCCTTTTCACTCTCAAAACAGCTGAAGTAGTAATAAAGATGAATAAAGGGCTTCAGGCTGAGCTGTCAGCTGAAGCCTAGCAGTAGTAGTAGTAGTTGTAGTAAAAGCAGTAGTAGTGGTATCAGAATACAAGTCACAAAGGAGGGCTAAGCAGCGATATTTTATTTACACAGTTCATCTGTTTACTATAATCTGCGCGTTTATAGCGTAATGTAAACTTGCAATTACCAAAGCTGCTTTCCATGCCAGATGAACAGTTTAACCTGTATGTCTTTCCAAAATACTGATAGAAGAGAAAATTCAACAGAAAGGAACGGCCTGGAGAATTGCAGCCCGAAAGCTGTATGGGTTTGGGGTGGGGTTTTTTTCTTTTTTTCTTTCTTTTTTTTTTTTTTTTTTTTTCTTTCGCTTCCTTATATAAGCTCTGTGCTGCAGAGGAAAGTTTCCACAGACTCAGAAAGATCATATGCAGTTTCAAATCTACTTGAAAGATAAGGCTTTTTTTTTTTTCCCCTCCCCAAGGCTAATATATTGCATACCTACTCAGTACAGGGCTGCCTGTTATCTGATAAGATAATTAGCATCAGACACTAGGAGAAGCATACGTACTTTTTAAAAGGAGCGTTACTGAACGTTCACACAGAGAGTTAAAGAGCGTGCTTATCAGAGCTTTTCCATGCAGAAGACTTGCGCTAGTATTTGACTTTGGGTCAAGAAGTCCTTTATTAAATTAGCAATGCAAATGCGTTTTACTTTATACACGTGGAATTTAAGTGTGTCGGACAGCCTCCCTCTAGAGCACTTTGGGGATTTTTACAGATTTAGCGTGGGCCAAGAGTTCCAAGTCAGGCTCTGAGTATTTCTTTTTGTTTGTTTTATCCTCTGTAAAGACATCTGTTCTACATGGCTCTCCACCTTGGCCGCAGTTCAATTTCCACTGACTTCCATGAACTCCATTATGAAACCCAAGTGCAAGCCTCCCTTTGCACCAGGACCAGCCCGTGACTCCTGAGCACAGACCTGCAGCTTACGGATGCCCTCAGCCACCTCTCCTGAAGCACGTGGCTATGGGGAGCAGCCACCAACTTGAGGAAAGTACACCTCACCCTCAGCTTGTCCCTCCCCTGCTGATTGACAGTCACGAGCCCTTGAAGCCATGCTATAGTAGTTTAAAAATAGGGAAAGCTGAGACAAAGACCTTTATCAGCTCTAAAAGCAGGACAACACCGATGCTTACCCTGCCTGATGTGATCTTTGCAGGTTGCTAAATGGCTGAAATGATCCATGGTGGTCAAAGGGGGAAGAGGGCAGGAGCTGAAACAAGAACTTGACATCTGACATTTGCCAGTCCCGTTCATGAAGCAGCTGGCCCATAGGCAGGAGCTCCTGTCTGAGTACGCCTGAAGGATCCTCTGCAGCAAACCCTTCTGGCCTGACAGTTGTAATAATAAATACCATAACTAGGCTGACATTTTGGTCTGGCAGGGTCTTTCATAAGTCTCAGCTGGGAGTGATTGTTTTAATGAAAAATGTTAATAGATGAATAGTTTGCCCGTGAGTTGTTGCTTCTAGCGTAGAAGGCACCGAGTTGGTTTTAGTGGTTGTTCATTTCTTTTAATAGCATATGTGGAGCTTTCTGGGGGATGTGGCAGTGCTCCTCATCTAAAAGGTGGGAGCAGGACTCTGAAAAATAGGTGGAGTTCTTGTCACTTGCATCATTCTGTGTGACTGTGTGAGGTGTGATGGCAACTGGGGGAAACTGGAGCCAAAGCGGGGAGGGGGCAGGCGGGAGGCGTTCTGGTCCCTGTTACGGAGCTGCTGGCGAAGGAGAAGAGTTCTCAGCCTACCCCATAGGGGACCGAGGTATACATATGCAGACCCAGGTTACTGCAGATGGAGCATCTACTGCACAGGAAATATTTTTCCTCAAGATGTTTTTCTAATTAATTGCAAAGGAAAAAATGGTCACTGATGTAGGGAGGAGGCAAATCCTTCCCACTCCTGATAAGTCCCGTTAGTCTGACTGAAAGATATGATGCATCAGTCTGTGGGGTTTTGCCTTCTAGGCAACCAGCCAGTCTGTTGAATGAGCAGACCGCAAAAAGGGACCGTGGCTGGAGCAATACAAAGCAGGCTGACCCAATGTTTCTTTTTTCTTTCGTGTTGCCTACCGTTTTAGAAAACATTTTGGAGTAAGAGAAAAAATCAGGGAGACAGAGATGTAACTACTGCCAGGCAGGCTCAGCCCTCAGCTCCCGCTCTTCTGTCTGCCCCCAGTCCCTCCCAGAAATGAGGGAAGACTTGAGCAGAAGAACTGAGAGAGAGCCCGTGAGTACCAGGTGGCAGAAACGTTGCCTGACACAGACATGGACTCAAAGTACTGCAACGTACTTTGTCACTGCCAGATGCCTACTTCTCCGACGTTACAGAAGGAGCCTAATGTTGCTTTATAAACCTCAGTTGACACTACTCACCTTGTCACATTTCTTGTATGAGGTATCTTATTTCACAGCCTCTGCCGAAACATCCCAAGCACTCAAGCTAAATTAGGAGAAGAAATGTAACACGGGCTTTCCAGGTTTGAACAAATGGCTATGGAAACAGGGTATTTTGGGCATAAGTCAATGGAGGTTATGATCTCCCCGTTTGATTTGAATCTTCCGTCATAGCTAATGTGTGGTCTGGTAAGATTCATTCATGGATCTCTCTTTCAAAGAGCGAGATCCCACAAGCTACCACCCAAACTTTAACTGTCCTCTGCTAATCAGGTTGACAAAAATTAATCTCTAACATCAGCTGTGAGGCAGCCAGTAACTTGATCCCTATCACTGAGGTTTCAGGGTAGCACAGGGTACTGAGACTGTCCTTGTAACTTTGGCCAGTGCAAAATGGTAGCGCATAATTATTTGGTGGATCACTCTTGATATTTGATACTGTTGATCATCAAGTGCTGCTAACCTGTGTGGAGAAGCTGTGCGTATCAGTGGAAGCTCCATGAAATCATTCTGTTCCTTCTCCTAAGGCGGAGCCAGAGAAGTCACAAGCAGCAGTTGTTTTCCTGTGTCCAAACTCCTCATCTCTGGAAGCTGACAAGGCTTCTTCCATACACATGTGAAACCCTTGGAGAGCTGGGGAGATCACATGGTGAGCTGAAGTGCCTGCTTTTCTGTAGGTGTTATCTAGGTTTTCGTATTCCTTATTGCAAACATAATTACTGCCTTCCCCTAATTATCTTAGTGACTACCTTAAGTTGGCATTGCACTGCAGAGCAAATGGCCAGAAGTGAACCAGACAAGTCTAAGATCTCAGTTGTATTAAATAGCTGCATCAGTGTTACTTAAAATCACATGTAAACAAAATCGGCTGTGCTAGCTTAAGATCATCTTACTTGCAAATACCAAACCAGCTCCTAGATAGATTTAAGCTTAAACCAAACCAGACGTGGTTTAACACTGAAATATGGGAATGTCCACTCTGTCTTCTACACCAATTTAACTAAAATGGATTTTAAATTATACCTTTAGAGAAACTAATATAAATTTTCCTAGCAGTTTAGACCTAGATGACGACTGTAGAAGCAGAGGAGTACTTTGAAATTCTTCCTTCCGTAACTGTTCCATGTGCTGAGGGCCTTTGACGTTTGTTTCACCTCTGTGAACTTTTGGGCTTTAGTACTTGGCCACAGAATATGCCCAGAAATAGGAAAGTTCCATCCGCAATTCACAAGGACCAGACTGTTGTCCTCACTGTGTTGGTGCAGTGCAGCCACGATGGTCCACATAAAATGATAACTGCATTTGAAATCAGATGCTCAGAAAACTGGAACAAATGGGAGCAGTCTGTCAGTTTATCACGCGCGCATTGCCATAGGCCTGTTGTTCATAAATGTCTCCCCATTTTTTTCTGTCTGCTATGGATGGAAGTTCTGCTTCATTGCATGGAGCCCTGGGTAGGTTTTCAGATTTGATCCTGGAAGGCTTCCAAGGAAATGGCCTTCACCATTTCTGCGATTGGCCCTTCCTTCACGATCATGATAGCACGCACGTGCATTTCACAGAAGCAATGAAACTGTCAAGCAATAGAAGGAAGCTTCTGGACACAGGACTTTCCCAGGAGCTGCATCTGGACTGAGGAAATGTATTTTTGCAATGAATAAGATGTCTGTAGACATCATCACTTTCAGAAAATGTCAAACTCCCTCGTAAGTTATAGAAACACACAAGTGCATGTATAACCCCTACAGGATTAATCAAGCTCTTTCTCCTATGGGGTGCTAAGGAAGGAAAAGTGGGAGAGATTATTGTTGCTATTTTTACATGCTTGGAAGCTGCTAAGTGATTATAATAATGGGAGTCATAAATTACTTCACCAATGCATTTGGAGATGAAACAGTGAACTGACTCCTTGGAGAAATACGGGATAGGTATCCTGAATGGCAGACGCCGCAGAGGAGTGGGCTCAGGCACTGGGAAAGGGAGACTGTATGGATGAAGCTGGATTTCTGTTCTGCTCCCCAGTTTTAATTCGTTTGTGGTGCAAGCAAAGCAGGCACCGCATTTGCATTCCACAAGTTTGGTGAAAGCCTTCGCACCTGCTACCTGAAGGATGGTTCAGCAAAAGAAATTCAAAAGTTTATTCAGTGGATTCTTTTTTTCTTTTGCTGCTCCCAAAAAAGAAGCTCATTCATATGCACTTGACAGTGAGAGGTAAATTTTCAGTGCAGTGCAAGGTGACTTAACCACATGATTCCCAGGAACAGTAGCGGGAATGCTGCAGCAAAATCCTCATGCCGAGGCATGTGAAAACATCTGTAGATGAATCCACTGCCCTGTGGCAGTGGGAATCCTGGTCAATGAATTTTGTGCTGAATGCTGAAACAAATAAAATCCATGCCACAAATCTCCTGTCTGCAGCACTGTGATTCTCCCTCTTTGAGATTCTGTGCAGACTTCTTCCTGGTGCATTGCATTAATATTAAATTAACAACACGCTACTCACATGGAACTTACATTCCAAAAAAAGCTCACATTATGCTGTAAGCCTTTTATTACAAAATAATAGCAGTCGTGAGGTTAAAGTTTGTTCATACAGTTTTCTATAGAACATCTGTACATTTTTTATGGAGGATAAAAGCTACGTTCCATGTGTAGCTTAGTCATATGAATATAGATAATGAGTAGTTTATTGAATTTCCTTTTAGATTTTACCATTCGCTTATATTCACATAAAGCATGCAAAACATACCAGATTTTTGTAAGTGGTGCTTTCTTTTCAGAAACACTAATTTCTCTGTCAGTGTTCTGCAGAGGATGTGACCTGATATGAAAAGGACCTATTCCTCTAGGATTTAGCTTGTAGCTAGAGGCATAAATCAGAGATTCTCTGAAGTGGATTGTAATCCACACTGGAGAGAATAAAGAGAAATCACTAGGTCCATATGGAGCAGGACCTTGAAAAGCTTTATGAGGACCACATTCACTGGAATAGTTATCCAGCATCCAAGCCATGGAAGCCCACACAGGCTTCAAAACCAAAATATTTCAGGGCTTTTGTGGCCTTTCATGATGCGGAAGCTGGACAGAATTTTTATTGAATCTGGCCCTAAATAAGCAAAAGAATTTTGTAATCAGTGCATGGTTTAACAGGAAGCCAGAAAAAAGTCTTTTAATATTGGAGTGATATGGTGGGAAAGCTTAGCCCTAGATACAGTCCTGGCTGCTGAGCTCAAAAGAAATTTGCCTGCAAGCAAAACTAGCTGGGAGTACAGCAAACTCCTAATTAACCTGCACGGGGAAAAAGGTAAGTATTGGAATCTCGGTTTTTTACTGCGTATATGAGCGCCATACCTTACTTTTCAAACACTGACCCTTCACCCCACAAAAATGTTTTCAATACCTTAAACAGACTCAGTTCTTGAGTGCTCATCTCCCTCCTCTTCTTCCCATCTTGTAGAAGCACTTTCAATTATTGGTAGAGAACTCTGGATACAGTGCCAGAGCTCCTTAATGCCCTTCCAGGTGTCAAACAGCAGGGACTATTAGAAAGCAATATGTAGCAATCCTCAACCCTGATGGTATTTCAGCCTTAAGCCTAGATCCTGGAACAGTTGCTTGTTGTATTGCCAAAAGTCCTAGAGATTAAAGCTTTGGTAGTATTGATATGAAACAGGCAAATAAGTGACCGCTGGATGATGGTCTAGATTCAGAAAGGACTACATCTTGAAATCATCCCAGTGCTCTCCAGTGAGCCTTGTGCCATGACAGTCAGCAGAGTTACCAGGAGGGGCAAGTATTCTAACTGTAATTGTTCTTTCTCACCTTGAAGTTTTATTTTCGTGTTTTAGATGCAGAGATTTGAGTAGTGTCAAAAATTGTCCAAAGGGGCATTAACCAACATCTGAGAGCATTGTGGAGACTGGATAAGTAGACAGGGCTCATTTGGGGTCTAGATGAGTGGATCTGAGCTCATTCCTCTAGCTTCAGAGCATACCTGTAAATGATGATGATGATTTCACCCGGAGCAGCATGTAAGCATTTCAATAAACAGGGTGCGCATTGTGTAGCAAAATCAAAGCTATGCAGTAATAACTACCCTGCAGCTAAATGGATGCTTTTTCCACAGCTGAATCCTTAGAGAGATGATGTAGTTTTTAGTCATTCATTGCCATGTGACTTATTAAAACAATTAACAGGCAAAAAAAGTGGTTATTTTGAGTGGTTTGGCAAAGGCTACACAGAGTGAAGTTCAAGCAGAGTGAGTTTCTACCTCTGTTGGTAGCAAAGCATGTGAAGTGGCCGTGGCTGCGGTTCTCTTCTCAGCTCCCCTTCTAACTCACTGTTTGACCTTGGAAAAGTCCCCTGGCCACTTTGGGTTTGTGATTCATTATGAACTTGAAACTCATATCAGCTTCTCTAAAAGATTTGCGGGCTCTCTAGGCAAACCTGGGTCCAGCTCTGGGGTTGAGCCTGATGGGTTTATAATTTGAGCCCTGTGTGCACAAGGTTTGAGGTTTTGACATGTAACCAGATGAAACATAATGGTTTCAGCTGAGTTTTGCTTTGAATTTTTGGGTTCAGCTGCACTCCTCGCTTAAAGGGAAGGCCTGAAGGTGGTGAAGCTAACTGAAGAAACTGTCCACTGAGGGCTTCTAGGGGAAAACCAGGTAGTTTCACTCAGTCTGATTTAAAATTAAAGCCCTTGGTGTATGGTTTACTGTGGTTTTTATATTCAGTGCAATTGCCTGTACTCTATTCCAGGAGGAGAATATAAGAGGCAGGTGTGTAACATTAAAAACCTGCAAGATGCCTTGGATGGAAGATCTCTGCGCACAAACATGGAAACATTGTGAGCGACAACGCAGATTTTCCCTTTTTGAACTTCCTTGCCTTGCCTCCATTTCCTCCTTCCCAACCATCCAAACAGTACAGTGCAAACAAAACTTGTAGTGATTTTAACCGTGAGCTACCCCAAGACTTGCAGGACAGGTCTTTTAGATTTCCTGCTGGGTGGCAAATATGTACTTTGTTAGTGTGCTCACGGCCTCAGTCAAAATGCACCTCGTGTCCGTTGTCCAGGTTGCCGTGCTTGGGTCCTACTTTGCTAGACCTATGTGTCTCTGTCTGGCCTTGTAGCTGTGCTCTGGCCCTGCAGATCTTTTTGAGGTCTGAAAAGCCAGTGGAGCCTGAAATCAGCTCTAGTTTGTCAGCGATTTAAAGTCATTTCCGTGCTCTAGTCCTGTGGACACTCCAGCTTGTAGCCCACGCCTTGAAACAGAGTTAGCGTAGACAGCTAAATAACGCAGCCTTCACGCAAGAGTTTTCCACAAACCATTGTTATTTTCTTAGGCAACAGATTTCAAGGGCATGAAGGCTGGGTGAGCTCTGGGCCACGGTTTGCTCAGACTGTATCTGCACCGCAAACATGGAAGGAATTGCCAACGCTGGATTTAGCTGGCCTGCATGGGCTGTGTCCCGGCTGCAGGGAGACCCGGGTACTGCCCCCCCACCCCACTCCCAGGCTGGAGGGGCCTTCAGGGGCTGGGCTGCTGGCTCAGGCCGGTGTCGTCACCCCGATTCGCACAGCGGTGGCATAGGGGAAAGGAGCATGGGGTCCTTTGGGGCTGGCCGGCTCATGGAGAGGTAGCCATCTGCTCCCCAGCACTCCGGAGGAAACTTCAGAGGGCAGAGTCTGGCACCGCGTTATGTAACTTTATTTTAAAGAACTAACTGTGATTTTTATATGGAGCGTTCGTGTGCCAAAAATACAGCTCTTTTTATTTAGTGAAATATCCTTTGGAAAACTGTAAAATCGTGACAGGTTTTCATATTTATTTTACATTCAGTTCAGGATTATACACGATCAGCTTTAGGGCCTTGTAGGAGCCAAGAGAATATAAAGGTTGTCAGAAAATTGGAGGCTTTATACCAGGCTGTTCTGATTTAACTGGCAGACCATTTAAAGTTACTGAGATCTGGGGAGAAGCAGAGCTTTTCAGAAATGTCAGTCTTGTGAGGAGAGTGCTGCATTTTCTGACTGGCACCCACTCTCCAAAGTACTGACCTCAGCACCGGCAGGAGAACGGCAGCAGCATCTTTAAGCTATATTTTGTTATTATTGTTCAGAAGTTTTCCCCCTTTCTGAATAGATAAGTTTCCCTTGGAGATGTAGTAGCATCTGGGCTTTCTTGCAGCTGAGTTTAAAGCCGCCTGGTTCGCCGAAATGAAGTGACAGCTTTTAGTCTTCCGCAGGAACGTGTGAATGTATTCAGGTTCATTTATAACACACAGAGAAGAAAATTGATATTAAGGGGGGAAGAAAAAGCAGGAAAGAGAAAAAAAAAAAATCTTTGAGGGCTTCATCTGCCCAGGCTGGGAAATAGTATAATGCATCCACACACTTCAGTCCCTGTGAGCAGAGTAGTAATGGGATACACACGCGCACATGTACACACACACACACAAGCTGGGATCCTTTTCAACCAGTCGAATTATTTTTCAAGGTATTTTTCTTAGTTCTAATAATAAATGCTGAAATCTGGGGTTAGTGCAACATACAAAGATAGCCTTCAAGGTACACAACGTGGGTTACGTCGAACTGTATCCAGTATACAATGACGACATTGTTTCTCCTCTTTTTTTTTCCCCCTACAAAAGTATAAAAGAGCATCATGCTACAGACAGCACATTTCAGTCTGAAGTGGAACTGGCAGAGGATTTCAATGGAAAGTTGATTTATTTCAAGGGATTATGGGAGTCCAGGGAT
This sequence comes from Burhinus oedicnemus, assembly GCA_008921705.1. Classification (NCBI taxonomy): domain Eukaryota; kingdom Metazoa; phylum Chordata; class Aves; order Charadriiformes; family Burhinidae; genus Burhinus; species Burhinus oedicnemus. The sequence continues at coordinate 1,267,080 of VFFE01007043.1, forward strand.
AAAGCTGGCACCCAGCCACAGGGAGAGCCCTTGACCTAGAAGCAGGAACAGTTTTCAAAGCAGTACATGTACATAACTGAGCAGAACACTTTAATTTAGTGCAGAGCATAACCTGAATTCCTTCTCTGAGGGAAGATGAAAGAAAGAAATTTTACTTCTTAGTAGGACGTTGGAAGCTGTATCCAAAGCTCTTTGCCTATTTTACATCTTATTCTGCAACATTGCAGGAAGCAATTGTTTGTGACAAAAGGCCACTTTCTTCCCTGTGTAACTGGGAAAGCAAATTGAGCTGCCACTCATAAAACCGACTGGATACAGAATTAATTTGCTTTTCCTGATAGATGAAACAAGTTAACAGGCCACTGCAGGTTACTCTCTGAATCAACATATGAAACATAATTTCATTGTCTTTCCTCCCCCCTTCCTCTAGGCCTTGAGCGGTAATTATAAAGACTTCAAATCTCCCCAGTGACATCAGCTGGTTAAAAAAATTTGGATCACAGGAATAATGTAACCCAGAGCCTGCTTTCAGCAGCATTGTTCACACTCCAGAGAAGGTAATTCCATACAAAACGCTCTTCTGTAACTATGCTCTATTAATTTTAGTGGTAGTTTTCAGTACGCTTCACATCGGGATCCACATCATCTGGCCTATTACTTAGTCGGAAGGTACAAAGCATAACAGCAACAGAACAAGTCTTTAAAACGATATTTTTGAGCATTTCATGAAGACCGCGTGCTATATCAAACATGCCATAATAATTACATTTACTAAAACTTCCTAAGCAGTAATAGGCTTCTAGCTCAGCTGGCCTTGAAATCAATCATAAACTTCAGCCGCCTAATTAAGTGCTTTATTCTGCAGCTCGTAGTCCGCCAAACATCCGCAGGCGTCTGTAGGTATCTGACCTGAATCGAGGACTCTGGGTTTGAGCCCTGTGTTTCCAGACAGTGTGTCTGACTGATACTGCAAAACCACAAAATGCCAGATGGTTTCAACATATTACATAGCTCCCTGTATGGGCATCCACCGACAGCGTGTGCCTTCCCGTAAAATTTCACATGCTGAAACAACTTCTTGCAGTGTGGAGACAACACTGCGCCTGAAAACAAAGATTTAACGACATTGGCGTTGCTCAGCCTCTTGTCAACTTCTGGTCTGGGAAAAATTGTCAGCTGTTCTAAAATTAGAAGATAACGTAACACTGGCTAGAATAGGGTATAGTCTGGGCAGGCTTCTTCATTATCGGTTTCCTTGTTGAACTTTAATCCTTATTTTATGACCCTTCTTCTGGTTTGGGTTTAGCTTGCATCAGGGGCACGAACTGCCCATCATGGCAGATTTGCACAGTGATTTTGCTGTGTGCATTAAAAAGAGACTAATGGATTGATTTCACTTGTCAACTATAATGACTGGGGACTGAGGGGCCTTCCCACCACCCCACCTGCGGCTGGGTTGGATCCCATGTAGGAGGCTTGCGGTCTGGGGGGCCAGGGCCAGGGAAAGTGGTCCTTTTGCTATGTTACCTGAAGCAATCTTGACTGAGACTGCCAGGTCCCCTGGTTTCCTTGTTAACTCGCACACAAGTACTCTGGATCTCTAGGGAAATGGGAAAGAGCCACGGAGCCAGCTCTGTGCAATGGAGGGAGCCTCCTTCCTCTGTGTACACGTACACCCTTTTGTCAGGCTCTGGAGGGCAGGCCCTGACCCTTTGCAGTTCCTGAGCTAAGTCTGTCAATGCTGTGAAGTTCTTTGGGCACCCAAACTATGCCTCTGGACATGCCCTGAACTAGCATTGGCAAAACTGATGGCATTGGTGCCTGCTTCACCACTTAATCTGGGAAGGAGAAAGAAGGTAAATTCAGCTGTCAGAGGAGAGCTGTTGGGTTATTCCTGCTTCCTTAACGCATGCAGTCAAGACCTAGATAAGGCAGATTTACCTGTGTGTACCTTTGCTTAGCTCTGGCACTTGGGATCTAGCGCCAGGTACTGTAGGAGATGCCAGCAGTGCAAATGCATGGGATAAAACCTGGCTGCATTTGTCATGCAGAGAAGTTCGAGACCACTGCCCAGGAGCCCCATGAAATGCCAGGGTATTAAATCCTGCCTGCAGCCAGCTGCCAGAGTCTTTTCTTGAGCATACCCATTTCTTCCAAAGCCATAAGAATCAGGCCTTGCAAGCCTGATCCTGAACGGAGCGACGCAGAAATGTCTCCCAGTGCATGCTGAAGAAAACAACGAACTGCTAACTCATTTTACCCCTCATGCAGGTCATGGGCAGTTGCATGCATTTGGTAAGGCCAGCTTTGTGCTCACCATCCCTGCCATGATGTTCAGGAATTCCTGAGAGGCTGCCATTCCGGGGCAGGAACCACCGTGCTATGTAACACAGGGTACATCCCTTTACCCATGCTCCCCCCAAGTCCTTCATATCCTTTCTGAAGAAGTTTTAGATTTGACATGTCGTTCCAGTTGTTGCTGCAGACTTCATAATCCAGGGTATTTGCACCAAGCACATCCTTCTGGAGAACTTTGCTTCGGGATTTCATGAAGAGATAGGGAGAACAGGAGGAATGCATTGTCTTTAAAGGTTAAGAAAAAAATCATCTTTGTGCATCGAATGCATTTTGCAGCCACGTTACCAGGGACATTCTGTGCAGAAAGCTACGCTTGAACTCATTTCAGCTTATGTTGTAACTTTCCTCATTGGCATCAGTACTACTAAGTTTGTAATCAAACACATGGCAGCTGCACCCCTGGGCCAACAAGGTCACTTTTAATTCATGGCCCTGTCTGTGGTTTGGTGCGGAAAACATAATTACGAAGTCCCTTGGGAAAGGACTGTCTTGATGTGGCCAGACATCTTAACAGTGGTATTTATATAGCATCTTTTCTACCAATAGAAATTAATAAAAAGGAAGAATAGAAACACTTTCTGTTGCTTTTACATAGCAAGGAAACACGTAACTGATTTTACTGTGTGTTGCTTATAATTACTCTCTTTCGTATCTACTAATTATGGCAAAGAACAGGAGAACTCTAATGACAGTAGTGTTAACTGAATAAAATTTTAGTTACTTTAGCTTTAGTGAATAATTTGTCCTCCTCAACTTCATTTACTAATATCTTCGTTGATAAGACTCCCCATTCTGTGTATTCATTTTGTAGTTAGAGAGAGATTGTTTATAATTTACAGTTTAAGTCTGAGTGCTATTATTTTGCACTGTCAAAGAGCATCTGTTACAGTAGATAGCTCTTCATATGTTAGTGCCACAAAAAATAAAGCACACCAGCCACGTTAGCAGCCAGTTTAAAAGCACTGTGCAATGTTCAACTATGGAAAGATTAATTTCTTTGGAAAGGGCAGAAAATGGAATTGTGTAAGTGAACTCTGTGTGGTCATCTACAGTGGGATAAGCTTGCGTTACGCGTGTAGGACTCATTCACACCAGCTGTGTGATCAGGATTCAACACTGGTTCTCTGGGTGGGGTAAAATCCAGGCTAAAATTTGTTTGCAGGCATTGGATTGTTACCCGATTATCATTACAGACATCCCAAGGTTTTAACCACAAGCTTTGCAGAAGATAGCCTATGTACTTTCTGCTTCTATAGGGCAACTTATAAGTAGCCCATATTTAGAAGATCTGAATTAGATATGACCATGTGCAGGCAAACTCTAGCATAGCTTCCTTGGTTGGCTTTGCCAGTACAGACAGGACCAAGACGTTTCAAAGCACATTGGAATTCATGTTGTTTACCTTGTGACAAAACCCCAAATGTCTTCAGTGAATCCTAGCAAGAGACCTGTCATATTTAGGGTTGGTTAAGATGCTTTACTTCTTTTATGCTTGATTATAAATTTTTATTTCTGTTTGTTTGTTTGCCTGCAGAGCACAGTAAAAATAGCAGTTTATGAGGCTCCTTTTCACTGTACCTTGGTGGAGAAGGCAAGCAAGGGCTCTTGACAGTGCAGCTGGCACCAGACGGCTCTCGTCTCATTTGCCCAAACGGTACTCTACGAGGTTTTACCACTACTGGCCTTGTTTAGTCATGCTACAGCTTTGAACACGTAGACCATACCATCACTATGAGTATTATGCCTCTTTCTACAGAAATATTAGTTGCATCCTCATAGGTCAAATCAAATCATATCTTGACTATAAGTGCATAACTGTGTTCAGCGTGGGCTTCCTGTGCAGCTAAAATTGTAGCCTAGCCAGCCTTAATGGAGCTTTCTTTTTCAGACTAAAGCTGATCATCTAAAGCCCAGAAGACTAGTAGCTCACTTCGATCTCGGCTGTGGTTGTGGATCCTCATAATTTTAAGAAATGAGGCCTTATGTTACCTGTTACAGACCACCCAGCTAGTCAGTGACGAGTGTTGTACTTTTTCCAGTACAATGCATGAGGTTTAAAAGAACATGAAAAAATGTCTTTGAATGTAATAAAGTTTAAATAACAAATAATTGCACATTGCTAGTTACATCAAGCATTTATTATTCCATTCCACCTTGCGTTTCCTTTGATCTATTTTTAAGTCATTGCAAACTTTGTTAAAATCCAAATTCCACAGTCTCCTCCCCCAAAAGTGTCCTTTTTGCCTTGGACTCACATTTTGAGAAGCTTATTTCTTTTGTGTTACTAAAATGCCAAGATTTTAATGGAATGCTTTATTAGGTTTCCAAATGCTTCTGGCCAATAACAAGCAAAGTTCAGCTCAGTAGTTTTCATCTCAGAAACATCAAATCTGTTTTCCCCGCATGTGAGAAGAGCCATGCAGCTCTTAAGAAGATTAAAGCTATAAATTCTAACGTTACAGGGGCCAATGCTTTCACAGTCCAGATCAGGCCGGGTTATTTCATGCAAGTTTTTCCTCATGTGAATTTCCAAGACTATTGATAGCCTTCAGTTTTGTCTGGGCTTCTCCCCCCACCCCGTACTCAGGTATGCTATTTGTAGAAGATGAACGCATTGCTTTTTCTTTTATTCTGCCTCTCTGCTTTATTTTAATGTTAAGAGGCAAGTTGTAACATTTTCATTATCAGTGCAGCTCACAAAACCATCTGTTACTCAAAGACATCAGGATCAGCAGTCAGCCACCCTCAAAATAAGCAGCTGTAAATCTAGAGTGCCTATACTTTCTAAATGGAGAGAGGCTTTTACATTAATCTCCTGGACTTGCTGAGTAGCTGGTACAGTGCCCAAACACAAGTAAGTAAACTCAATTAGTAAAAATAGACATGATGTGGCAGTTCAATATATGGCATTTAAGCATGTGTGCTACAAACCAGAAGTGCTCAGTTCAAGTCCCAGAGACTCTGTTTTGTACCTATGATTCAGTTATTTTCCTGGTTGCCAAATACCTTGTAAAAAAACAATAGTAGTATATTATTTTCACAAAGATGTAGTACTGCTGTCATTTACACAGGTGTAAATCTGGGGAAACTCAGCTGACTTGTTAGGACTCTGGATGTTCAGCAACTCTGAAAAATTACATTTTTCAACTGACGCTTGAAAGCTAGTACGCAAACCAGCTTTAACGCTCATGTGTTATATATGCAGAATTACGTGGAACGTACTATTATAGGCAGATAAGAAACATTTGCAAGAAATATATACTTTTTGGAGCTTTGTTCCGCACAACAGGGCAAGTCTGGGTACATTAATTTGCATCATAAGACTTAAGGGAAAGTCTCCTTTATCCCCTTTAGCAATGTAGCAGACTACACCTCTTTTTTTTTATGGCAAGCTGATCAAAGTCAAATTATTCAAGCACAAGTTCTCTAAGATCCCTGTGCTCCGCTGCGTAACAGAAGGGCTTAGGTCTGGGTGTGGTGTTCTTGACCTTCTAGTCTTTTGTCTTTTCAGCCTGTTTTACTTCCTCTGTCTGCCCGGTTTTAGCCAGGAGAGTGATCTAAAGAGACCCTGTTTGTTTTCCGTGCACATTATGATAGGCTGCCATTGTGTAACGACATACAGTATGCAGGATAAAACACCCTGCTTATTATAGCGTAGTTAAAAGGCCTGTCACTATTTCCATTTCAAATTCCTATTTTCAGGAGTTTACTACTGAGCCGTAACAAATTGCAGGCAGGAAACTTGGCAGTCACATTCCCAGCCTAAGAGCAAATTCTTTTACCAACTTTAAATAAATAAATTAATTAATATTAATGGCATGTGCTCCCAGCATGCAAAATAAAGGAGGTTTTGTTGTTGTTTTGTTTTGTTTTATCCTTGAAACAAAAGATGAATATTAAGGAGAGTATTTACATACCAAGCGTCCCCATACAAGAGTTATACAACAGACCAGGAGCAGTGTTACCAAGTGATGGAGATGATTATCCGGTGGGCGTTCTTAATTCTCCTAAAAGGAATATCAATACAGAAGGGCTGTTGATCGACACATACAAGAAGAAGCTGGGAAGAGCAGAATACTTACAATGCCGACAAACTACAGCTTGATAACCACGATGGGCAAGAGTGAAATTCTTTGGGGTTAACTTAAAAGGAACAAACATCAAAACAAAACAAAATAGTAACACCGCAGAGTTGAAGAGTTTGAAGTGGAATAACTAATAGGTGAAATTTTTTCATGGTAAATGTATTTTCAGTGTATTTTAACAATCCAGGTTTTAATTATACAGCCAGATATTCAGAGTTTGAAGTCCTGAAGTAAGTAAAAAACAATTTTTGGTCTGTTGTTCAGATTGCAGAGATTTCAAGCTGATAAATGCTCCTAGATTATCTTTCTGTTCACTGAAGATTTGAGCACTATAAGGAATCTAGGAACTGGTGACTGTAAAACTACCTGAATTCAACATGCTTTTAAGGGAAAGTGCTACTGCAAGAGTACAGATTCAGAGGAAGCAACATACCAGAACTTAAGAAACCCAATGAATTTCTGGCTAGTAAGAAGCATTAAAAATACGAACATGTAAGAAGATAGGCGAATCCTCAGAAAGCACAGTAAGTAGGGAATATCAGGTTACAGTTCTTCCGAGGAAGAATAAAAGGGGCTTGGTGGTTTTTGGAATTGCTTCTTTCATTTTGTTTTTGGGAAATTATAATTTTTGTAGGTTAAAATAAGAAAACACTTATTTCATCTTTGGAGAAATCTACCTTTTTGCCCCACTGATGGTTTGCTATTTCTGAAAAATCAGCTGGTCTCAAAAATGCAGTCTTATCTCAGGAGATAACTGTTCTGAGAGATACGTCAAATAATGGAGTATTTGACTGCATCATTTACTGCAGACAATGTAACCTGTGTGCCTATGTTGTAAATTGCCTGGGGAGGAAACTTGGCCTCATGTAACTCATTTGAGCATCTAGTTCAAACAGGAGAGGGGCATTGATCTGCATTTAGGGATCTGAGAGATTATTAGAATATCAACAATATTTTAGGAAATCACCAAAGGAATCACTTTCATGAAAAGGCTTTCATTTCAGGCTACATCACACAGATTTTGTGATCTCATTGGAGAGACCTTAAATGTGTGCAAGGTTGAGATAAATGTGTCTTGGTTCAGATAAATGTTTTTGAAGGCCAGACCATGACTCGTGTACAAGTCGAGCCTTTTAGGGACTCTTACAGAGCCTGCAAGCTCCTCTTCTGCAGTTTTCAGGATGATCACTACAAGGGACTCAAAGAAACTGTTCAACTTGGCAGTGACTTGTGCTGAGCTAAAAGCTTCTGGGAGCATTCCTGGGAACCTCTGATACTCTGAAGAGACTCTAGCGGGAGACAACACTGGGGCTGGGATGCTTGCCCAGATTATAAACTATGCCGGAATTTCTGTACAGCTGATAAACTGTGCAGGACCCTGCGAAGTATATATGTCTTGTAACAATATTAAAGGCTCTCAGAAGTATCTTTGGGGCAACAACTGGTATATAGCACTCGCAAGCTCTGCCCCCTCCTCCCACACTGGGCACATGGTTTGACCATAAGAATTATTTGAAGAATTGCTTGCTCTTTCCCACCCTCCCTGCTCCCCCCACTATACTTTTTTAACCAGCAGAGGGAAACAGAGGGGCTCGAGAATGAGAGGACTCATGTTATGATAAATGATGAAGACTCTGCAAAGAATATATCCTACTATATAAACTTAAAAAAACCAGCTGAAGCCGTAATGCAGCGAGGGAGACAAGGTCTCTTAAATACGGCTTCAGTTTGCAAGATTATAAGGGTGTATTGAAAAAAACCCATATGATTTGAACTGTGTCTGGAGTTGGATCACTTTGGAGGTGAGGGAGGTAATACTGCCTCTATATGCATCTATCGTGTTTATTGCTGGGCGTGTTGTTACTGCTGGGGAACAGAATGCCAAAAGGAGCCGTATTCCGAGAATAGCAGCACAAGCGATTGTGGGGAGGCAGAGGTGATCTTGGCTGGGACTTTTTTCTGGGCTTTGCATTTACCAGCAGGCAAAGGGTGTTCATCCGTGCAGTTATTGCAGAGTAGCTGGTATCCTGTAAATCCACACCCTTGACTGCCTCACTGTAATGTGTTCGTGAAGACATACCCTCCAGCACATAGCTAACTTTAAATGTATGATTCAGAATCATTAAGACAATGGGACAACTAGTACACCTTAAGTGAGACACAAAGTTTACACACCTAGCTGAAGACGGGCCAAATAAGGGAGAGAAATGACTTAGCATGAGAAATGAGAGGTATTGTGGAAAGGGGAGAGACACATTAAATGGCAGGAAAACAATCTAGTAATCCCACTTCTGTAGCATGTCTTATTTTTTAGACCAGTTATGCATATAAGTGTGTGAAATAATATTCTCAGGTTGGTGGGAGATGTCCCATCTCTTCAGATTTTTCACACCAGAGCAGGTTGGTTGACAGAGATAGTTTATGAAATGGGAAGGGTTTTAGTCACTCTGTGTTGCTAAACAAGTATGAAAAAAAATGTAGATAGAATCATGGGCTTGTTTTTGTTTATATTAATACTGTTTTCTCTTGTCCTTGATATGTGGAATTGTTGCTTTTCTGAGTCCTTGGCTAAGCCTTGGGAAAAGAGAGTATTCTGTATTGGTTTAATAGTAATAATACTTGTACTTCACTGAGTCACCACTGTTCCATGAGATAAAAGGATAATTTTTACTATCCCTCTTCTACAGGCAGAAGAAGGGAGGGAGGGAGGATATCACAGGACTAAGATCAAGACAGAGAGACTCAAAACCAGGTTAGAATTGTGGCAGAAGCAGTGAAGTCTTTAACAGAACGGTTTGTATAACAACCTTTCCAGCTTGGAAGAAGGATAATTTAGGGGGAATATGATAGATGTCTGCAAAGTTCTGGGTAGCATGGAGAGTATGGGTAGGGACTGGCCATTCTCTGTCTCAGTGAAAGAGCTGGGAGCATTGAATGAAGCAGGCAGGATGAGGTGATTCTTCTTGCATCAGGGACGCAACCTGTGCAACATGACATAGGAGATTGTGGATGCTTACAGCTCACATGTGCTGAGGGGGAGACTGTACAAGTCTTGGGAGATAAATCCATTGAGGGTTACTAAATAGGCCAAAACCACATCCTACTCAGGAAGTCCCTTCAGCTGAAAATAGTGGGAGGCTGGAGAGTACGTGGAGGAAGTAGTATATAATGCCTATGTCTCCTTAAAATATCTGCTTAGAACGACTGTTGTCCTGTGACCACTGTGTGGCCATTCTTATGTCCTTTTGCACAAAGATAATGAGAATATAAACAGTCAAAAATCTATAGTGAGGGGCCACATCAGAACTAGTATCTCTTGAGCAGGAACAGCTTGCCATGAGATGGTCCTGCCCCCAGGTGTCTACCCCACTCCACTTGGCTATACTTGACCGCATGGCAGGACAATCCACGCAAGAGCAGTTCTATCCCTGTGATAGAACCTACACTTCACAAGGGTTTGAATTTTACAATTTTTGGAGAGGCCTTTTGGCAAAAGACACACGCTTTGGGAGAAGGCTGAAGATGTGCTTTCAGCAGGCAGGTGTTTCTGGTGTACCTGGATGCCCAGCTAAGTTCCTTTTGAGAAAGCTGCTTTCACACTGTTGTGTTTTTCTTGTAATTGCTATGTGCCAGGGATTCCAGAGCTTTGAACAGGTATCTTTCATTACCTTAAGTATAAATAAATGAATAATATCATATGGGGATGATATATGAGCAGATCCAAAGTAGGAAGACAAGTATAAATGGGAGCTGTCCTGGGGAAAAGTGGGCAGGGTGAAAGAGAGAGACATGATATGATGTTTCAGCCAATATGGGAAGAATTATTGCCTTTAGTAGAAAGGCCTCTGCTGAAGGGTAAAGAGAAAACATGAGGGTCTGGAAAATCTCTGAGGGAAAGATGCTGCCTCTGTGCAGTAAGAAGTCAAAGCAATGTGACTCTAGTTACCAAATGGTCTGCACAAGCAAAAATAACTCTAATTTAAAGTAATACCGTACCTCAGGCTTCCTGTCACTTTTCCCAGGACGTTTTTTTTTTTTAAACTACAGAGTTTCAGGGTTCTTTGAATATATCCCTGTGACCTTGCAGAAGAAACAGGAAAAAGACCCCCTCAGCTTGTAATTGGAAGGAAGGTAAATGTTTACCATGCTCACCTAGGCTGTTGGTCAAAGCCTTGCAAGCTGAGGACTTCTTACCCGCCAGGCAATTCACTGTCATGGCTGCAGTACATCTCTGCCTAAGGATTTTCCAATTGACCATAACTATGGATCAAATCTAAGGGGATATAGCAATTCCTTCATACCAAAATTCTCCTGCTTCATTTTTTCTTTGATGTTTATGCACTGTTCAGAGTTGCCATTTCTGTGCTGCAGGTGACTGCAGTTTTGTGGCATACGATACTTTTTGAAAACAAAGAAATATAGCTCTTTTCTGTGTAAAAGATGCCTACATTTCAGGACTATTATTGTATTTCTGCTTAATACTGTGTTTGTTATTAGTTTTCTTTTTGACAGTACAGTGAAAATATAGATACAAAATAACTCTGGTCTTGGACGTAAAGCAACTTGTGCTTATCTCTGTCTTGAAACCAAAGCCCAGATTTACCAATATTGGCTGTATTTGGTAAACTTCAGTTCTGAATTTGCATGAGAGCTTTGGGGCCAAGGCCCACGTGTACCATATTTTGTGAAGAGGTAGAGACAGTGAAGGTCGAAAATAGCTGTTATTCATATGTTGCACCTTTTCTCAATAAAAGATAAAGATTTTTAGCACGTGAACAAAACATACAGGCTGGGCAGCAGGATTGAGCGCATTGGCTCTGAAGGTCTTGTAGGTCAGTGATCCATGAGGTAGGAAGGATTTATTCAATAGAACAGAACAGCTCAGTTGGGGCCATTAAAGGACTTAGGAGTAAAAAATCCATGTTTTCAATTCCTAGGTCTGTTCGAACAGGTAAGCAGCCCATTATAGCCCATTCCCTTCCTCCCCTAAAAACTCGTTGCACTTGTCAAAATATGTACAGCATTGACCAGAGAGACACTAACAGGCTTTAGAAATCACACTGCCTTGTATGTGGGTAAGACGCTTTAAGAAAGGTCAAGAATTATGTCCCAACCCTAAGTGTTTACATGATAGATGCTAATCTAATCTGTCTAGACCAATAGCACCCTTAACAGACAGAAAAAAACCTGGCAAGTGAACTCCCAGATAAGTCTCTGTTCCAGGTATGATTTAAAGGGACAACACGTGTCTCTTAAAAGGGCTCGTTGCCTTCTACTGCTCCTCGTTAGCAGCCGAGAGCCCTCTCCCAGAAAGTGGCTGGTGAATTCACCTTAGGTCTGCACCATCATTTTGGTTGAATGTTAATCCTCATTAACAGTGCTGCCTTGACATCCCTGGAAACCAAGCACTTTCCACAGAGTAGAGCTTCCCCTCTGTGCCCTGCTGGCGTACTTTGACCCCAACATGAAGCGATCACTTCTAGGAATAAGACAGCCATTTAGTTTCCACTCGTGCTTGGCCCTTCTGCTCACACCAGCCATAGGGGCAACTGCAGTGTCAGAGGAGATATGTGGAGACCAGGACATGGATGGAGACCTCAGACAGCTTAAGACCATAGGCCACAAAGCACCTAACAGGCCATAGTAGTTATTACTTGAGAGGTGCCTAGACCAGTTAAGCACCTCTAGCGAAGGGTTTAGCACTTTTATTTTCCACTGGTCACTGCTAGAACAGCTTATGGGGCTAACTGTGGCTGTGATCCGTCCTGGTGTGGTCACTGGTAGGTTAGCTGGTCTTCCTTCCAGATCAATGACCTGTAACTGGCTGACAACTTATTCAAAAGACTAAATCAGCCTTGATTTTAAGACTTCAGAGCATTCATCAGTTTTCTTAATCCCTTGATGAATTGCTTTCCCTGTTTAAAAAAAGCAACAATAACAAAAAAGGCATTTTATTTCAGATCTGTATCTAAGGACCTATTGTTATTTAAAGTTATTGAAGCTATTGTTATTTAAAGAGGAATTTGATTGCTTCTTTTAAAAAATCAAGACAATGATAAGGTAAACATTTTTTACCTAAATATCCCACTACCTATGATAATGATTTGTTCAGCAACCCTACAACCCATACCTAGCCACAATGTGGTAAAATAAAGAAAGTAACAGCAGCCTTTCCTTTGAATTCACTTGCAAAGGACCTCAGCATTTTAGACCATAAGATTTTTCTCTTTGAGTCACAGTGTAGTACTGCATACTTTCTTAGTCTTCATGAATGCTTTGCTCTCATTTCACTAAATGCTAATTTGCATGAGATACTTGTGGCTTTAAAGAGACGGCATTGGCTCTCTGTGTCTACCGATCTAATTTCCTTCCATCTGAAAACAATCACAGAGTTCTGGAGAACATCATCAACATCCCTGTTCTGACAGGAGATACACTCATTTCTAAGTGAATACACAAAAAATAAAGATGTTAGTCATCTTTTATTATGTTCATACAAGTGGCACTTCAAGTTAAAGAACACATTCCAAATACATTATTGTTCAGATCATGGACATTTTTAAGTTCCCTGAGGAAAGCATACCTTAATTAGCCAGCTGTAATCCAAATTATAGTTTCTCATTTGTTAAACCTGTTGAAATACCTTAAATCAGCTGCCTATGTCTGAAATAATAATGAAAATAACTGCATTAGCAAAAATTATCTGAATGCGAGAGGGCTATAAATAGATACGAGGTGGATTGGACAGTCGGTGGATTCTGAGTTGGAATAAAAACATCTTACTTAAGCCAAAAACATGGCAACCAATATTTCCTGTTATAAAAATATTTGAGATGAATTTAGTTTTTATGAAAGCTGTCTGAAACTGAAATGAATAGCAGAAGTTCTCAGTTTATTTACAAGTCAGTGTTAATACCTGAAGCGTAAAGCAAGGCACCTTATAAGCAATGACAACAAACCTTTGATTGTACTCAAAAATCCTTTTTGCTAGGGGATAAGAACGGCTGTATGTTCATGCTCTCTCGGACTAACCTCCACCTTGATAATGCTTGTCATTTGAGCTAACTGTATGACAGGTCTGTGAAGTGGATTACTACCGTCCACTAGAGGCTGTAATGAGACCAACAATGTCACTTTATGACAAATTGAAGACTTAGACTGCAATGATCAAGAATTATGAAATTACTTTTCACACTCAATACATTGTCCATCACTGGACTTCCCTGAATGTGAATGTTTAAAAAAAATAATTTCCAGCTTATGCCTCATTCTCCCGTTTTTTGTAGATACTATTAATTGTATAAAACACACAGTGTAGATGACACAGTACAACTAGTGGACTGAAAGACAGTTTCTTCTAGACAGCGTGCATCTTGCATGACAAATTGATTAATACCTTTTGGTCAAGACTGTATTCAGCTAGGAGTCATACCAGTTTCAGTATATCATCATCAGTAAATAAAAACGCTTGAGTCGATGTGGGTTCTTGTGTCCCACTCACCACCGTGGTGTTAGAGCCCCTGTCCATACTGCGCTCAACCAGCTGAGTAGCACCTGTCACGTATCTCCGCTCTCCTCCTCTCCCCAGGGGCAGCAAGGTCTGCAACGGAAGAGTTTTGTTTTGGAAGTTTGCTGCTACTTCCGTGTACGCACCCCTTGCTATACGCCCTCCTCAGAAGGGGCAAGGTGGTGGGCTTTAGGGTGGCTCTTAGCTGCTGTGAGAGGGCACTGCAGGTATTTGGGCCCTTGCGCAGGACCTGACCGCTTCAGTGCTGAGTTGCTTCTCTTTATTCCTGTTGTCTGAACTATCCCGGTGGCAGGTAAAATCACGTCTACTTTCCACAGCAAATTACTTGCTCTTCTGGCTTAGTTCTGCACTTCTGTGTCAATAGGCTGCACTGCCTTAGTAGCTACTGAGGGACCTCCGTCCTGGCCATTCGGCAAAGGTCATGTTCAGGTGCTGTTTCCCACCCCCTCTGCCTTCACCAGCACCTCCATATTTTGTGGTATTTTTTGTGGAGGAAGTGTATTGAGCCCCAGTGTAGGCCCTCAGCAGGGGAATTGCAGAGACACAAGATGTCTTGTGACACGGTAGTATATCCTGTGTGTCAGGCAATGTCTGTGGAGGCATACTGCCCTCATCCCTCATCTGTTAACGCAACCAACATATATCAAGTCAAAATGGAGGCGAGGAATGGCTTATGAACCTGTCGTGGCTGGCGGCGGTTGTGGCACTTCCCAAAGCCACGGGTTAAGGCTGCCCGCTGGCTCAGGAAAACAATATTGCTTTGACTTACAATGGACTTACATTTTAGGGGTCTCTTTTCAACTCTGAAGCAGAAACACGGACAAAGATGTAAAAGCCTAGAGCGTGGCAAAAAATGCAGGTCCTGTGGCAAATACCATAGCCACAGACTGGAGGAACACACAAGCCTCTTACACGAGCCTGATGCAGAAGGGAAAGTTGCCCAAAGCTTGCTTCAGCATGAATGTGGCTTCTCTTTCTCTGCGCGTGCCACACCTCTTGGCAAGGTGAACGTTTGAGAAGGAAAGATTCCTTTCTCCTGAGGTAACACTCTGTACAACTGGAATAAAGAAGGTGGCAGACGGGAGAATGCTGCGTACTCAGAACTGAACCCCGATGATGGGGTTGCAGCTTCTCCAAGGCTTTCACCTGATTTTCAGTAATCTCCAGTCTCTGTCTCTCTCCCTTGGTTCCTTTTATTAAATCAATGAACCTTGCATTAGCTGGGTGAAGATAATTTTGCTGTCTGCTTTGCTGCTGTAGATTCACTGTCTCGTAGTGCTGAGCGGCACGTTTGTCCAGACATCTTGGCCTGCATCTGTCCCCAGACCACTCCTAGAACGGAAAATGATGTTGGATTTCATAGCGAACTTGAACTAAAGATGCAGAAGGTGCTGTGGTAAAAGATCCTTATGTTTCATAAAGCTAGTCTATATTACAGTATCAACAGTAAATCAAGAGCACTGCAGCTTACAATGTTATTATAACGTTCTTTAGCAATTACGGTGAACTAGTACAGTCATTTCTAGAAGGTACTACTTTGCTGATCTGCATAATGACAGGCTGAGTCCTAGGGTACTTTGCATCTAGACTCTGATGCTAGATTTAATGGTAATATATAATGGACATATAGGAGATAAACCTGCACTGGAAATCCGCTACCATGGAGCTTGTTGTTGTGGCGAGTTGGTACAAGCTGCAATAAACAGCCTGGTCTGGATGGGCACGTTGCAGGGAGCGCACATCTGGGGCCTTTCTGAGGCCTGTGACCCCGCAGGGTCCAGCTCCAGGGAGCTGGTGCATAATGGCCTTTGGTATTTATGCAACATTTTTTGCAGCGTCCTTGGGGTGGGGAGAGGCTTTCCCTGCGCTGTACCTCCCTTCCTGATGCCAAAGCAGCGAGCGGATGGCTCCTTATGGACCACTGTCGGGCTGCACGCAAGCATAGCAGCCCGCTGTCCTTTGGCTGTATTCCTCCATAATTTGGTGTATTCCTCTAAGTTGTACCTGGCGTGGTAATTTGATGTTTTGTCTTTTCTTCTAAGACTTGAAGGCCAGACCGAGCCAGTCCAGAAGGAAGATATTTTCTCCGGTTTGCATCCGAGCTTGTTATTTGCCCATCGCTGCAGTTTACGGCACTGCAGAGACCCGTGTTGGGAGAAGTAAGAGAGTAAGGAGCTGACGCTGGAGCGCCGGGGCGGTGTGAGTTGCCTTAGTTTGGGGGGAGAAGCCTGGGAGAGGCTCACTGTGGTCTGCGCACGGCTGGGAGAGCTGCGAGGGGATCGTCGATGAAATGCGTGCTGAGGAATCCAGAGGGAGTTAGTACCCAAACATGCGTGGTTCAGCCCTGCCTGTCTTGTAGTTCAGTGACGGTATGAGTCAGAGCCTCTTTGGTCTGAATGAAGTGGAAGGTACTTTCTACAAAGCAACTCAAGCATATGCCAAGGATCCGGATAAATAAAACTAATTCAGAAAAAGGGAGTGGGATGCAGGCTCTTGCTCTAAATCACTTCGCAGTTCTCCACAGCGAAACGCAATATGGCATCTTAAATAAAATCACCCTCTTCTGACTCTCGCAGAGGCTGCTTCAGAGCATTCCCTGGCTTCCAGCACAGTTTTATTTCCTCCCGTAGAGAGACGGACCAGCCTTGACTGAGCAACTGATTTTCATGCATCCCTTCAACCAGCATTCCCTGCCATTTCTGAAGGACGGCACGCTTCGCTAGCTGTCTCTTCCTTCCCCCTTAGACAACATAGGTTTGGGGTTTGGGGTTTGGTTCCCCCCCCGCCCCCCAGCTCATTTCTTTCCGCCTGCAAAGTGCTTTGAGATCCCCGCGACGCAGCCTGCCACAGGAGCCGGGGGGGGGGGGGGGGGGG
>VFFE01007043.1:1284653-1360710 GCA_008921705.1 Burhinus oedicnemus
TTGGGTTGGGTTGGGTTGGTTTTTTTTTTTTTCAATTTTTTCCCTTTTTTTGGCCTAAGGCATCGTAATCTACCGGCAGAAAACAAATAAACGACCCCTTGTACGTTTGTGGGTGGTGAATCCGTCAGTGCAATCCCCGAGAATATTAAAGTCTAAATTAAAGCATGCTGGAAAACGTTAGCTCCTACTGTAGTAGTAATAGCGATAATAATAAAATGACAGAATTGGGAGCGATTTACATGTTATTGAAGAGGAGGAATTACTGAAGAGTAATAATAGAAAAGACAACAAGTCGGAAGCCCGTTATATAATGCACTGTGTAGATAACGAGAGCGACGGGCTATTTTTATTTTGTTTACCGTATGCTGTGTAATAGGGACTCCTCCGAGCAGCATCTCTTCCCCCGTGAGCCCGAACTCCGGATAGAATTGGGGAAAAATTTTAGGCGTTCCTGTTATGCCCAGACGAAGAAATCCGGGTTTGTAAAACCTTCCTCCTTACCAGCGTTTTCTGTGTACAGATGGGCAAGGGTGCAGGTAGATGACCTTTGCTGGAGACCTTTTCCCTTTCATATGGTAAAGAAATTCATATTTTGTAACGCAGGTTACACTTTAACGCTCATGGTTATGTATTTTATGCAGTAATGGTTACTTTACGTGTCAGATGTGGTCAGGCGTAGGGAGTTACTCTGCTTACACACCGAGAAGTCAAGGACTTTTAATTTCAGTTTCGAACGAAGCCTTCCCCTAAAGGAAAATCCTGGCTTTGCGTTCATCTATTTCTGTTCGGGTGATGGAGACGGTTCACTTTTATCATACGGAGCAAGGGTTATGAATGAGGGAGAGGGAAATTGAGAATGGCCGGGGAAAATATTACGCTGTAGTTATTTTTGCGATGCTGCGAGATAATAGTAAGTTGTAATTGCATGTTATTGCACCTAATTCGTTTGTAAAACCAGCCTGCTATTTTACGGGCAGCATTTTTTTTTTTTTTGAAGGGTGGCTGTAATCTCCTCACTTTTTACGTAAGGCAGAGGTCGATAGATTTTTTCTCCGCACTCGCTTGTCTGTCTGTCTGCCTCTCTCATCTTGTAGTGACATGTCAGCGGTGCAGGCTGTCAGCGCGCTTACTCCAGCCCTGATCAGTCATGTAATTAGATCAGGCTGCCATGGCAACAGACGGTGTTCACCGTCCATTCAGGTGTGCGTGCGGCGGGCGGGCTACCGGGCGACCCACCGGGCTACCACCAGCCCTGCCGGTGCCGTACGGGTGGTGTAGAGTCCTCACCTCGGGCTTGCCCAAAATTGAAGGATGATGCCGGTGGTGGTTTCCTAATGGCTGGACTTGTCGGGAAGGGTGTTCTTTGCCTGCTGTAGTGTCAGGCAGATGGGACGGTGTGTGGCACGCTTAGTAGGTTAGCCAAATGGTCAGTTCCACTTGTGTTTGTTATTAGCAAATTAACGAAGGTGCGGTACTTTGTAAAAATGCTTTTGGCTTATAAAAGCTTGCGTAAAAGTTTCCTCAGAGTTTTTCTTTTTTCTTTTTTTGGCTGGCTGGTGTAACTCTTTGGTGGCTGTAATGGTGTTTGTGACAGTTCTCATTCCAGCATTCATGTTTTAGGCCACAGGCTTGGTATTCTCCACTCATGTACTGGACTTTACACCTTCTGGCCAGTAAAATTGAAATCAGTGATACGTGATAGTACTGTCGTCACTTAGATTTGTTAAGCCTCTTCATAGTTCTTAGCAAGGTCTAGGCCCTTTTGTGTTTTAGGTAAAAGCTGATTTCATTTTCTCTTGATAAAAAACTAAGTATATACTATTAAAAACAATTTTCTCATCGGCAAATAATTAATTTTCAATATTGGGGGGGGGGGGTTGCATTTTTTTTCCAATTTATGCTCATCAAAATATTATAGCCACAGAGCAGGAGACTTTCTGCCACAAAGTTTATAGTACCTTGAAAGGATATGCAGTCTAATTAGGTACAAACCGCATGCTGCTCTTAAAAGCATATTTGACCAAGGAACGTCTGTCTTCATTCTTAGTGTTTGGACATCACTCTTTTAAGCCACTTTTTCACAAACGGAGGTATAATTTTTTTAAGGCACCAGATTTGGTACTCTGTTCTAATGTCGTAAATGTGAAGCGACTCTAGGGGACGGGGTTGTGAGCCACTTACATGGGTGTGTAGCTAGAATAACTCCATTTATTGGACTTGATCCAGGCATGTAGTAGAGTAACAGAGCTCAGAAAGCGATCTGCTGCGTATCGCCATTATTTTCTCTCTATCTTTTTACGGCAAAAAGCACTGTGGGCTTAAATAGGATTTTTGCCTGATTAAGGAGCTGTGTTAAGCGTCTGCAGAAGTGGTTAACACCCCTATTCCAGTCACTAATCTTGCGTGCACTTACACTAATATTGAACTTGGCCCGGAGGATTTCGTGTCTCAGTGATGAGAAATCATCAGCACCCACAGCTCCCGAGCGGTTGTAGTACCAGGCTGGAACATAATGCGATCCAGAAATATCTCAGTAAAATAAGATATTTTAATCGCTCTGATGGTAAAGCACCGGAGCTGGAGGAGGTAATGAGAAATGCCTGTTGGTGGTTGAGCTCTTGCGGTGCCAGGCAGCTGGTGGTCTCGGGTTCGGTGTGACGAGTTTGCAGGTCTCAGCCTGCCTGCCGAGCAGAGGTGTTTCTCCTTGGAGGGGTGAGGCGACAGGGAGTCCACGGGTAGTTTCCTGCCCCCGAAGTGCAGCTTTTCAGTGCTGCGACTAACTTGCCCTTCTTGTTGGGGGAGAATATCCTCCGCTCGGCACGGCCGCCTCCGTTTTGGGCCTCCGTACGGAGGAGGCGGCTTGAATAGAGGAGGCTCTTAGGAGGACTGGCTGGAGAGGGTGAAATAATTGCTCGCAGGACAACTCTTGTAGAGTGAGCCTTTGTGTGCTGCATGCTGCTTGTATGTATGTTATTGTAAGACAAATTACCTGTATGACTAAGAGCATTAGAAAGTAATTATTTTCAAAAAGGCCATATATACATAGTTAAAAGACTTTCTGAATATAAACAGTGCAACTTTTCGCCCTTGCCCTTCTGGCCTGATTGAATTTATTTACAAAGGTTGAAAAAACTAGTCTTGTTTTAAAAGGCATTTGCAAGAGGCCTGGAATTTCACTTAAAAATTTTTATGTAATAGATCCAGTGGCCTAGTTTCCTGTTAATTAAGAAAATAGACACTTAAATGCAGTCACCTGAAAAGCAACTAAGGATTTAAACGTTAGAATTTAAAAATAATTGTTTTAGTAATGTAGCTAGTAAAACAAAATCGAGGCCTAATTTTCCCTCTTGCTGAAGTTTAGCAGCACATCTTAGTAGGCGGCAGTCGGGATTATCACTGTCATTGTTCGTACAGTGTGCCGCTTTTGTTGCGGTGTACTAATTGAAGGGGAAATGCAATAAAGAAGTATGGCAGGCTCTAAAGGAAACGCGCGTCAGCGTTGCACAGAGGGTCTGAAGCGCCGGCTGGCTGCAAACCTACTCACTCCAGCGTGTGAGGCAGCTCAGGCTGGTGCCGCTCGAGAGAAGTCGGGCTACGTGACAGCCGTAGTTAGCTGAGCATACAGGTTGCGGATGATTTGGCTGCTTCGGAGGACCGTACAGGTACGGTGTGTACCGTTCCCACAGTGCAGATAACAGGTTTAGTCGTAGGTCTCTTTTGAGACTGCTGTAACCAACTCTGCTTTAACCAATAAAAATATAATTAGCACGAGAAACAGGAGTGCGACTGGCTTGGCACAGGTAAACATTTCGGTGCAAAGAAATGGTGTGCTATATTCCAGTGACTTCAGTGGCCTGAGCTTTGCAAACCGAAAATCCTGACCTCATCCCCCCTTTCATTTCACTTTTATGCAAGACTTTTAAGTGTGATAAATAAATAACCAGGTATTTGGACAAAGGCACTGTATTTTGGAGTCTTGTTCAGTGGTTCGCATTCTTTATATAAAGAAGTTGAAGATTTTTACTTGGTTTTGGCTGAGCTGATACATGACTAATGTTTTAAAATGTAAGAAACTTGACTTTTGCAAAAATACAAAAAACGGGTTGATGACCATAATTCCTTTTTGATCTCAGTGCATGTGTTGAGAATGTAATGCTTCATGGGTTTTTGGGTTTTTTTTTTGCCCCCCCCCCCCAAGCTGTAGTCTGAGGTGGTTGTACAACACATGCAAATCTGTGTGTGCGCATTGGTCCCAGTCTGCAAAGTTACTTTAGTATGTGTCCCAATGAGGGTTTTGCTAAATGAGGATTGATTAAAGAACCTATCTAGTGTTAAGTATGTGTGTAAATCCTTCCATAAATAGGAACGAGAAAGTATGCTCATAAACTGAAACAACAAAAATGCTTCTCAGTGAGGGAGAAATGGTCCCAGTAAATCCTTTTATTGTCCCAAGAGTGATAAAAATATTTGGTGAGATTCCAAGTGAAAAAACAAAATGTATTTTGTTTAGCATGTGATGTCAGCAGAAATTCAATGCTGGCTCTTTGTAATTTTACTGAGTAAAAATACAGAAATAGAAAAAAAAATTCACATTTGTAGAGTTTTCCTTTGTTTATGTTACTTGGGAATTTTCAGTACTACTCATCAACTCTAGCATGTTGCCATTAATGACAAAATAGTGCACGAGGTAATGTCACATTCCCAAAGCTGATTATTTTTCACCTAATAGCAGTAGTTGCAGCAGTATGTTTTCTGGATGGTGCCCCTCCTCAAATAAAATATGTTCTGTTGGCAGTTAAGACAGTCATCTCCACTTGCTTATGATTCTTCACCTCATTAAGATCACATTTAGGAAAAGAGCACTCAGTTTGAATGAATAGACTCTGCTCTCAACTGTATGTGCTCTGTCTGCAGGATTAAATCTATAGTTTATTTGTGCTTGAGTAATAGCAAAAGCAGTCTCAGTCTTCAGTGGGATGTCGTAGTATGTTGTAGATCGTTTGACTCTTAACTGTGCTTTTGTTTCTTTTTATTTTGGTTTCCATCTCCTCAACTCCTGGATCAACAGTCACATCGCAGGCCAAGGCAGATGGGCAAGCAATACAAGCTGTGAATTTATTCTTGACCCCTGTAGGACAGTGACCACCTTCATTTTTGTCTTCACCGTATAAATATGCACTGCCAATAAGGTGAGAATGTAATGTCTTTTTTTTTTTGCCCTCTAACAAGTGTACGCTGTCTGCTCTGGGCTGTAATCAGCATGGACACCTTACCCATGTCTGTACGATTACCTCCCATCGTACGTTTGTACTTCCCTTGCCTGGCAGTAGAGGTCCTTGAGAAACTCTCGTCAGAAAAAAATTCCATTAACTCTGGTGACTCAGTTCGGTGACTTACAGGACAGTGGGTTCCAGATGAGTGATTTTATGCTCACCTCAGGTCAGAGCATATTCAGTTACTAAAAGATGATAGTATGAATGGAAAAGTTTACAGGCTTTGATTTTTGTTGTAAAATGCCAGGCGTAAAATGGTATAAATCCTTCCTGAACTTTTATGAACGTTTTCAATGGTTCTTGTTGCTTGCAGCCCGCTTGATTTTTCCAGTGTCCTGAGTTCCTCCTGTGCACTAAACTTTGTCTGGCATAAGGATGCTTCCCAGGATAACTAGTCGCTACTGATGTGCCTGGGTGTCTTTCACTCCGGTTTGAGGAATGTTTTCAGTTCTTCTGATCTTTTTCCCTGAAATGCTGTAGCCAGACAGGATGTAATAGTGTCCATATATCAGTCTCCTCTCCCTCTCCTCTCTCTCTCCTTCCCATATGGTTATGGAGAATACCTTGGAAAAACTAAGTCTCAAGGCTCAGAGATCATACTGCCAATAAAAAGAACATAAATTTTTATTTTATTTCTTTAATCTGATTGTCATTAAGTCAGCCTGGTTTTTTGGACCTGTTATGTGATTTTTGAGTGCTTGGGATTGGCAATACTGCTAATGCTTAAAAAAAAAAAAAAAGATAAAGGGTTGTAAGAAAATTGCTTGTGTCTTTAAATAAAAGAAAATGAAATGTGATGGGTACTTGAAGAAAATCAAAGGATTTTTTTTTTTCTATTTACAGCCAGAAAACTTAATTACTGTAGTGTTCTATTTATGGGGGGCTGATCAGAAAGTCTCCATTGCAGAATAACTTTTTAATCTATACAGCATGTCATAGAGAAGTATGCAGCGCATAATTTACATTTTATTGTGGCCGTGGGGAAGGGTGCTGTGCTTTAAAGGGAAGTTGTCTAAGCAAGTAGTTACATGCAAAGACATGCCTGTTATGGTTTACAAATGAGCTTGAATGATGGGGGTGGATTGTAACCACTATATCTCTTCGGAGCAATAAGAATTTCTTGAGAGTGAAAAACCAGACAAAGTGCCTGTGCGCTGACACATTTCGTCTCTCAGTTTTGGAAGAAAACTGAGTTGATAGCAGCTATTGACTTGGGAGATCGAATAGAAGGAAGCTTTTCGTTACGACATTAACATTTCCACAAAGCATTTCATTTTTTTCAGAATTAGCTTAGGTTGTATGAAATTGTATTTAGTTGCAGAAATTATTACTACAGGAAAGACTTCTATCTCTTAATTAGAAGAAGTAATTGTTGGTAGCGTATTGGTCAAATCCTGTGAATAATCAGATTGTATTATCCACGATGTATTATTGCTAAGTCACCTTGAATATTTTAGCATCTGGTATTTCCTGCAATTACATGAGAAAGAATTTATTAGATGTTAAAAAAAAATTTTGGGTAAAAAAAAAAAAAAAAGCAAAAAAAAAAAAGCAACCTAGTTAAATAAATCTGGTGCAGAGGCATGACAGGAATATAGTACTACGCTGCTTTTTTCTGTACCAGTGCAGCTTGAGGTATAGTGTTGTTTTTGTGGACCTTAGATCAGATTTGTGTAGGCTTCTTTTCTTGTTGGACATTTTAGTCACTGAGTTTCAGGTACCCCTGTTGGCCTCATTAGTTATTTCTCATTTCCTCTAGGGAACAATCAAAATCAGGCCCACTGTAAAACGAAGTAAACAAAATAAAAGTTACTGGGGTAGAGACTGCCTGCTTACAAATGTTCTCTCTGTCACTGGATGTAACATGGGAGAGCTCGCAGTAGTAACACGTGAAAGAAACGTGACGCAGCACCATGCAGCGAGCAGCCACAGATAGGTTTCACAGCTCGAGACAGAGCATCGCATGCTAAGACCCATCATCTTTTCTGGCTTTCACATTTGTTTCAGGGTGAAGGTGGCAACAGCCCCGCTCCGTTTTAGGCAGACCTGGGTTATTACCGCGGTGTCTGTCAGAGGAACTGCACATCAGGCACGTTTGACTGAATGCATCCAAAATCAGATCTTGGGAAGTTTACTTTAGGCCTAATGGCCACACACGTGTGTTCATAGTGTTACTCGCATGAGGAATCACAGGCTTCAGGGAGTAATGTTGCTGCTGTGTGTGAGCTCCAGGCATGCTTACCCTTCCAATTCAAGCTGCAGAGCCTGCTAAGCATCTTCCCTGAATAAGGACACGAGGATTAGTTAAAATAAAAAATAAATAAATAAATAAACAAAAAAACCCAGATACAGCTTTTTTTTAAATCATGACCTAAGTTAATTTTAGCCTACTCTAAAAAAACCTAGAGTTATTGTTATTTGTTCAGAGCATGCCCTGCCTCTTTCCACGTAGGCAAATGACTCAATGCTTTCTTTTAAACAGTTGTGTTGAGAGGATTTTGCATGAGACACTGGACATTTTAACAACTAAAGAGTTCTTTTTAATTTTTTCCACTGTCAAGTCACTTGATATCTATTAATCGTATTATAGTATTGGGTTGAATTTACAGCCACAGCCCATTTGTAAGAATTTTTTTTTTCTGAATTTTCCATATGTATGTCTGTACACTACCTAATAGGGCTTTTTATTTTATGTAAGACGTAATTTTTCTGTTTTATGCAGACTTTGGCTACTGCTGTCTGTAAATGGGCAACAGTTTGTCCTTTTAAAATACTTCGTAGTGGGGGGTAAAAAAAAAAAGAACTAATCCATCTCTATATTAGTGTGTCCGATGGTGGCTTTTTGGTTGCCATGTCAGTGTCCTTTTATCCTAGCTGGTTTTATTTCTTCCCTCTCATGCTGTTTAGTAAGGCCTACAATAGCAATAGGGCTAAAAGAAGGTATGCGATGGAGATTTTGAATGTATTAAGAGCATGAGTGAAACAGAGGTGTGAACTAGGTATAACTGGATAGTAATTAGTCTACATGAAGACAGAAGGCTCACGTTCGTAATGCGATATAAGCCAAGACCTGAAGTTTGATTCATCTTCCAACTTCTGTTTTAAAAAGATGCATCTGCAAATGGAGTAAGAGACTTGCTGTGCCACGCACCGTAACTTGTTAGCATTGCTTTAAAGTATGGGCTTTCGGATGTTAGCATAAGTATTAGAGAGATAGAGAACTTCTACGTGCTGAGGGCTGGAAGGGGTGAGATGACTAGATGCAATGTGCAGTTGTTTATAAGCCTCAGCATCTTTGCGTGCCCTGCTCCTGCCCTCTCCCTTGACTGTGTGTGTTGGGCAGGGACGTGCCGGTGGGTTTTGCCGTGCCTTGATACCAGGGGTAGGCTTTTGGTTGAAGTTTAGCCCAAGTGGCAGTGTCTGGATTTGAGTGTGTTAGCTGAAGGGTTTCTTGTTGTGAGATACTGCGATGGAGGCAACCCCCAAGTTTGATAATTCGTTCATTTTCTGATCAGTTACTTAGCAGTGATCAACTCATTTTGGGACTAGATGAAAACCTGACTTAAGGATTTATCGAGTTGCTCTTTGCTCTTTAAAAAGTACAAATGTTGAAGTGTTTCTCTCTCGTATTGGAGTGTGGTTGTGACTGTTACCACATTTTGTTTGTCAGGTACCCACGCGTGAAGGTCCTTGTAGTTTTGTAAATTTAGCATTTCTGTGAGGCCAACTACTTAAAAGACAGTTAGGCTTTAATGGAGAAGGATAATTACAAAAAGCAGGCTTAATCCTCCTTTACTGTGCTCGGAATTTTTGTGCTAGTGAATGTTTTCTCATTGGTGCGGTTCCTTTTCAGTGCCATGTGCAGTAGCTGAGTAGAGAGTGATTTTTCAAATTAATACAATAGTAAAAGCGTTTCTCCTCCTCTTTAGCCCCTGAGCACATCCCCTTCCTGGTACTGTGCTGTGTCTGTAGCTTTCCCCAGATGGTCTGATGGCAAGTAGATCCAGGATGGTTTGAAAATTCACTGTATGCAAGAGAAAAAAAAAAAAAAAAATTCCTAGTTGATTATTGCACCAGAAGTTGTAAGTTTATTCTCCATGTACCACTAGCAGTTAAAAACCCATAGCACTAATGATATGTAATGCATTTTTATTTACAGATTAGTAGGCTCTACTCTGACATATGACTAACAGTGAAGCCCCTCCCTTTAACAGTTGTATGTCATCTGCTTCAGAGAACTAATTACTTGGCAATTCCCATTTGATAATTCCCTCTTTATTTTCTGATGAGTTACTTAACAGTGATGAGCTTGTTGAGCAGAATACCGTGCTTAATCTGTGCTTCAGAAACTACAGTGCGGGCCTGGGAATATCATTGTTTTCTAAATGCTGTTTAGCCTTGCCATAGGAACATTGAAACCACACTAAGACATGTTAACAGTTCACAGTTAACGGTAAGCTTAACATGAGTGATGCGCAGCATGTGCCAAAAAATAAGAGAGGGGTTTAGATTACCGTTGCACTGCAAACAGGATGTTAAATACATAATTTCTCCAAAAATCAAAGCAGAGCCTAGCACAATTTAGACATTAGGAAGTAGAAGCTTGTGTCAGAGGTATCTTCTGTGTATCATTTCTTCCCTCCACTGAAATAATCCATTTTAAAGGAAATTTTATTCTTTAAAAAATAAAAATAAAAAAATCACTCTTTTCTTGTAATATCTCTTTGACAGTTCAGCTGATACTGGTGATTGTTGTGTTGCTTTAGTATGAGATACTTAAATAAATTATCACTGTGTTTTCTCTGCTGTTACCTGTCTGTCTTTATTCTTTCCCAATCCCTTTTCACATTCTTTTACTCTAGTGGCCACAGCAACCCTTGTTTCTGGCAGGGGAATGCATTACAAGCCTCACTGCTAATTACAACATCGCAGTGTTCCTAGAGGGTACCTGAGTTCAGCGGCGCTTAGCTACAGCACCAGGCAAGGGGATTTATGGGGTGAAGTGACATCAGTCTGCCCGTGGTAGTCCTGGTAAGGTCAAAGTGAGTCTCTCCTGCAGACCAGGGGTCAGATGGATCCTGTTCAGACCCAGCGTCTCTGAAATTCAAGCGTGTGAAACCATGCTATTGAATCCAATTAAAATTTTATTATTGACTTCAGTAGAGGAAGGTTTGTGGATCAGCTACAGTCACTTTGACTAGCTGGTGGCATTATCCCACAGACACTGATACCTGAAGAACTGCATTTTAGCAGATCCAGTGCTATAAACTGAGAACTGGGCTATTTTTTCTTTTACTTGAGTAAGAAGTGTAGTATTTTGAGTATTAGCTCACATGACATTGCATCATCAGGCTTGCTGATTTATTAGATGTTCACAGTGATATCTCTTGGCCGGTACTGGAAGCTGTGTCACAGGCTTGTTTTATCAATGAGAAGAATGCATTTGTACGTAGTTACATGTGTTCTTTGTAAAATTAATCAGAGGAACAGTAATTTTATGAAACATAGAATTCAGAACAGATTAATCTACTTTAATTGTGTTCATGAAGTACACGAGCTATAAAATCTTTTGAAAGGAATATTAATCAAGTTGATCAAAGGTGGCTTGAAGTACAGAATTCAAATATGAACACAATTACTTTCTATGTGTATGTTTGCTGCAGCTTGGGTGATTTTTTTTTTTTTTAAATTTACTTAATATAAAAACAAGTTCCATTTTGCTTTTTGGATATTTTTTTCTACCGTATATGTCATGTTTTAAAAGCAAAGATGCAAGAGGGTAAGATAGGTAAAATTTTGCATTTTATAAAATGTAATAAGTAGGGAGCACAGTAAAATAAGCAAGTAAAACCCAACAGAAAGTCATTGAACCATTTTTTTCTTTTTTTTCTGGTTTGTTTTTTTTTTTTCCTATTTACATTCTTTTAATGCCCCAAGGTATCTCAGGTAGTGCTGTATTGGCATTACCGAAAACAGAAATCCTTCATAAGAATCAGAAAAGGAAACTATGACCACAAGCAGAATGCCCCACTCGTGATCTGAAAAGTTCACTTACACACCTGGGAGTTGTACCTTGACAGATCCTCCTACAAACCGTTATAGCTGTTGTGGAGGGATCTGCATCCTGAGCCCTGGTGTCGCATTCATTTTACAGAGGCAACCAAAGAGTTATTAGATGGTGATTTGGGCTGGCCTTCAACCGCCTGCTCAGAGACGAAAGGTTGCAGTGGTCGTTCTCCAGCTGTGAATTGTCCAAACCACCCTCTCTTCACCTTTGTCTTTGGGCTTAGTAGCATTTCCCCAAAGACTGAAACTCTACACAGGCAGCATTGCTTATGATTTCAAGAGAGATTGTGCCTAAGGACGTACAAATTTGGTCCAAGGTATTTTCTTCCCTCAGCAGGGGGGGGGCAATGTTGCTTGTTATTAAGATTGAACTTTTGAGTAAAATGTTCGGCCCCAGACACACCTATGCTGGTATTTCTATCAATATTTATGCAAGTAAAAGACTACCGTATGAATATTGTGAACATCATCTTTCCGCTAATAGAAGTTTTTGGTTGCATACTAATGTCTTAAGATTTGAGCATCTGGTTTAAAACAAACAAAACTGAACTTGTTAACATATGGTGGAGGTTTCTCAGCTGATAACTGCTGTTTTCTCCCTGACGCCCAAATGAAAATGGTACCTTCCCCCCCTGCTTTGTTACAAATGAGGGAACTAATACATCCTAGATTTTGTATTTCTTTTCTCTGGATTCTCTCTCCCACACACCAGCTACCCTAGCCTGTGTTAGCACGACTCCTCTGTGAGCCATGCTTGCTGATGGAATAGCCAAAGACGAACTGGTGGATCTGGGCAAACGCTTTGCCTTTGCATTTCCTAGCCTGCAGAACTGAGAAGCTGCTTCACCTCTCTGCTTAGGTCTCATCTGTGTCCTCTTTGAATCAGGGATGAGTTTCAGGTTTCCTGTTTATCAGTCTTGCTAAATTTTCTTGGGTCTCTGCTGTGATCTGGCCTGATACTTTTGTTGTTGATGACACAGTCTTGGAAATCACTTGTGATTTCCTTTGTGAACTTGACAGTTGATTAATTAAATTGTGGGGAGATAAGTGACATGGCAGTGCTGTCTCTGTAACATGTTTTGAGGTCTGTGTTCTATTTTATGGGAAAAGAGGGTGATGGTGGATCTTACGGGCCAATAATCTCTAGTTTAAAGTTGCACTGTGTGTTTGTGTGGACAGTGCACAAGTATATTATATATTGACTTAAAATATATATGATACTACAATACCAGAAGGATCGAAGAAGGAGTAAAAGTCTGTATTTTGTTCCGTATTTGCTCAAGCTGACAGAATAACTCAGTCCCGGTGCCTAGTCTTCAGGTATGAGAATGATACAAGCTGGCATGGTACCTCCTACCACGTGTTGGTCACCACCGGTTTATTTTGATTGCAGCTCAGTGGCAGATTCGGGCGTGATACAGTATGTAGTGACTGAGTGAATTAAAGTAATTTCTGAGTGGAAGTATGACATTTGTTACATGACACTGCTATCCAGATGTTATCTCTTACAGTACAGCCAGAGAGGGCCCTAAGGAAAATTGGGGTGGGTAGAAGGTTTATAGTAAGCATCTGAAATACATTAAACAGGAGCAGTCAAGTACGTCCCTGTTACCTAAGAAGTCGAACTTGTTGAATGTCACGCTGGCTGTATGGAATGGGAGAAATGCAAACTAAGACACACTTCTGCTACGTGTGCAGCTCTGCGATGAAGCGCGTTCATCTGAGCTGTCAGCTGGCTGGCTGCAGCGTTTGGTGCTGTTTATACAGCTCAGCCAGAGCGTCTCTGTGAAACCAGTAGCGATGTGCAGCCTGTGCTGCAGCAACCAGGTTTTTCTGCTCCTTACCTTGTTTCGTGTGAACTGTGCGCTTTGTGCGTTGCACCGGGGTGCTCAGCCAGCCAAAGGCAGCAGTGGAATGAGGGCTCTGGTCCCCACCTCCGTTACTTGGATGGTGTAAATGGAGCCACGTGGGTGTAAATGTGGCGTGACGGAGCATAGGAGCTGGTCTGGGGTGTCGGGGCCCTCTGGACTTGGAGCTGTCACCGGCAGGTCGGCACTGCTGATCAGGCACTGCTTGGTTGGTGCTGCAGCAGTTGAGCATTGCCTTGGTTTTTTCTCCCGAGCGAAAAGGGAATGAGAACTGTTCCTCAGTCAAAGTGTCATTGGTCGTCTTCCCATGCTTCAGGTGGATGTGGTGGTGAATTAGACTAATCTTTATATAGTCCAAGCAGTATTTTGCTCGTTCATCCTTCTGTCCCGTTTTAACCTTTTCCAGACTTTATTCTTTTGTTGCTGGCCAATGAATTTTTCTCCTCACCCCCTTCTCTACTGAGATTCTTCTGTGCTCAGCAGTTCTCGCTGCTGCGTATCTGACCTACTTGTACGACTCCCTCACCAGGTTTGTTACTTGCACGATACTTTGATGGTGTGTTGGCCCTTTCTTCAGCCTGATTTTTATGTGTGTTTCTATGTGTCTAAAATCCATTTCTGCTCAGAGGGTTTCAATACCTCAGCAATTTTCTGCAGAACTGCAAATTTGAATGTTGTTTCATCTACCGCTCTTCCTTCCTCGTTAGTCATAGCTGGATTGTGAGCTTTGCAACCCTGATGATCTGCCTGGACAAGCCTTTCACTCCATACAGCCTTCCCCTTCTCCTCCTGGGAAAAACCCTGTCTGTCTTCTCTGCAGCTTCACTGTGGGTGCCTGTTTCCCTGGCCAAACATTGGATTTTCAGTCCCACGTGCCCCTGCCAGTCTTCCCTGGCTTCCAGCTGCAGTGTCTCTTCAGCAGGCATCTTGCTTTTCAGGCTTGTCAGCTGGTCTTTAACAAAACAGTTGCATATATTTGTTTGCATAATATTACATGCTGACGGGGAGGGGGGGACATAAAAAATCAGTTGTTTTCTCTGTACCTGAGCATGAGCTGGGAGGCACCCCCTTTGGGTCATTTGTTCACAATTTAATGGGGTCGTTTTTTCACTTTATTATCATATCGTGTGGTCTGCTAATCAAAGGATTCTTTTACTGTGTTAATAGCAGCACTTCAAATTGTTAAGGTTACTTAGCTTTAAAAATGTAATATAATTTTCACGTATCATGCTGGTGAGACAAAAGTAACAGCTTGGGCAGTTTTCCTTGGATTTCTCATCATTTTCATACCGTGATTCTGCTCCAGTGGCAAAGTTCTGTAGTAGCAGGTTGCAGAACTTTCAAGATAAAACGTAAGCTAAACCAAAAAAGAATGTTTGAAAAGCACTTCATTCAGAAAAAGAAAAGAAATTGAACATGGTATGCATTTTGAGTGAGGCTCTTCAGTGAGGGGAAAAATTCCTGAACTGCTATGGAGAAGTACAGGAATGAAGCACCGTACCACTGAATGAGTGAAGTTCACAGAAGGTAGGAAATGGAAAAAATGTGAGTTCTTTTTTATTTGTGTATCACTGTGTTTTGCCAACAGCTGACTATTGGAATGATAATGTAATTATAGTAGATTTTAAAAAAACCCAACAAGTGTTTTGGTTTGTAATTTTGGAGATGATACGTTTTCTCAAAAAACTAGGCTTTTGACTGAAAGGAATATTGTCAAAAATAATGTTTTTATCTGAAAATTGATAACCCCTTCTTGTTATAGATAACCAAAAAAGATACAAACTAAAGGATATTAGAGAAAAATACACATTTTCCAAATGGATTTACTCAGTGTATTTAAACAATAGCTTGCATGTATTTTCACTTTTCCCGTATGTAGACAGTTTCCTAAGGTGAGAGAAACATCTGAAAAAAAAAAAAACCCAAACCCCACATGTTTGCAAGATCATAAAAATTGGTGCAGTCAGCTCGGAGGTAGGAGTTACTACTTTTTAAACCTTCCATTGAAAACAAGACTAGACTCCATATTGATGGAGTCCTTTTAAAGGCGATGCCCTTTTAATCAGCAAACAGGTCCTCTGTGCATCAAATAATTAAAAATAGAGCAAAGTTTCTGAACAAGGCGTCTGGCAGAAGCGTCTGTACTTCCATCTGTGCATGATTAGCAGAATGTTTCATGGTATTTAAATAGCACAAGCTTTGCTCTCTTTTTTATTATTTGTTGTGCTGAAGACCTGTTTGCTTGTTAAGTGGTCTTTTTTGAATAGTTACTGGCAAGGAATCAGGAAAGTGTATGAAGACATCTTGTACACACTGCAAATGCCAAATTGTCCCTTTTTTTCAAAGAGACACTGCCCTTACTATTTTTTTGATAGGAGTTTTACCACATCCTTCACTTGGTTTTTAAAATTTCTTACGGGCCACTTCATTTTGGAGGGAGTTCAGCACGTGTTGTGGTCACTGCCCATGGACTACGGTTTCACTGATACGGCTATTATTTTTCTAACAGTGGAGCTCGGAGGCATGTTACAGCGCGAGTACGCACCAGGGTCTATTTGCAGAGTACGTGCGGTGGTTCAGATCTGCAGCTTCTTGCTGGCTGCTCATGGGAGCCGCGCGTCTAATCTGCTGTGCACACTGCTCTGAAGCCTTACCCTTTCAGCAGGGATGTAATCAGCCAGGCAGCAGCTTTCCAAGTCGTTTCGATGCCTTAAACTGGGGCTCCTCCTTGCTGGCAGTCATTCAGCATCCAATTGTGCGCTGGTTGTCTCTGGCTAGCAACACGGCGCTTTGCAGTTGCGGCCACTGATTTCCCTCCATACTAGTAAAGTTTTCATGTGTGTGTTTTACAGAGACCCGAATGAGTAGGTATGCGATAAAAAGGAGCTGACGTCTGGATGCTAAGTGTGTGGCTGTAGCTGGCTGAGGGCAGTTTTGCTACGTGCAAGTGCCTGGTTGTTCAGAGCCGGCGGGGAGCTGAGACACTCCGATGGGCTCGGAGGTTCTTTGTGGAGAGACGGTATTCAGTCTTGGGACAATTTGTGTTCTTGGATGGGCATGGAAAATAAGAGCTTTTGTGGTGTGTGTAAGTGGGGTTTACTCTGTAGCTGGGCTTTTTGCTGCTGGTTTTTTTTTTTTTGTTCTTGTGTTTGAGAAAGGCTGTGGTGTGTGATGTGTGAAGACTGACCTGGGTCATCTCTTAACTTCGGTTCAGGACTTCAAAAGAAATCGTGGTTACTACTGAGAGCAAAGCTGTTCACCTGTCAACATAAGTATATAAACTCTGTGTGTTTGTACCTCAGACAAAAGACTGAGAAGCTTTGGCCTTGGAGAAAGAGCCCACTACAAGCAGGTTCAGCTCACCTAACTAGTGTCGTGTAACTGGTGTCCGTCTTACTGTTTCTGGCCCAGCTTCTGCAGAGCAGAGTCGTCCGGGGTCTCAGAGCAAGCTCTCCTCAGCAGGGTTATATCTTACGTGGGCAAGCGGTTGGAAGTTCAGGGGGGACCAGTGGTAGAACCATTTTGCAAATGCCGGTCCGTCATGTGGTTCGGCTTCCAGGTGCCTGGGGAGGCCTGAAGGTGAATGAGTAGATGCAGAGGAGTCCTGGAAGGGCAAGAGAAGGAATAATCATATTTTACTGTAAAAGCTCAGTGCAACATATATGCCCGTTCCTTCAGTGAGACCTCTCAACTAGGGCATGAAGTGGTTCCGCTCATATTTTACCCACATCGCTCCTAAAAACTGTTAATATCGGTCCCCTTAACAACTGATTTCTGCAGAAAGAAGGACGATTACTTCTAGAGCTGATTCTTGATCAGTGCTGTTTGGTGGGCCTAATACTAGCATCCCTCCAGAAGCAGGAAGGAGGAGGAAGACTTGGGCTCATTTTAGAAAGATGTATGAAGTTCTGTTGGTGGCTTGGTTAAACTAAGCCAAGTTTTGTGTTTTGCTCCTAGTACTTGTTCTCAGAATATACTGTAATGGGTATTTTGGAACAGCTTCGGTTTATGTGGTGAATGTGAATTAATTAACATTAGTATGAATTGCATATTGTCGAATATAATTTGTTTTTCTGTGTCTTCTGTCATGCTCAAGGTACTTCAAACACTTTAAAATAATGAGTTCAGCTATAATAGTGCGGTGGCTCTGTAGACAAACATAGCTGTCCTTCTGGGTGCAACAGGAGATCAAATTCAAGGATGGTTTCACTGATTGGAGTGGGAAAAATACTGGTCATGATGTCAGTATTACTCCTGCTATTTTGTAAAAAGCATTTGTGACAGGCTCCTTATTTTGGCAGACTGGATTTTGCTCTTTATTACTTCATTTATAACTCTCAGTGCAGTGTAAACAGAATGATGAAGAATTGCAGGACACGTTATTCATAAGCTGTTGTTTAAACCTCATTGCTGCATTTCTAGCCCTGATTATTTCACATTGTGATATACTACATGAAAAAGCTGGTAGCGCTTGATTTCCTGAAACAAAACCAAAGCTTCCTTTTATGACCCTGCAAAAGCACATTTTAGCAAAGCAGGTAAACCCAATTTCAGCCTAAGATGGTAGGATCCTGTTGATTTGTGTGAAAAATGAGGGTTCCGTTAGTTGTCTGCAGGTCTCTGGAGGAGAAGGAGGTGCCTTGTGTCATTCAAAAACAATTCCTTTCAGCTGGCTGGAGGGAAGTATGGATAGCATCCAACATACAGACGTCCCCAAGTACAAGGATTATAATGGAAATGTTGATGACCGGTCAGTATAGAGATATTAGCAAGCATTTATATAACTCAGAGTTGTTGACTACTGTAGACATGTTGTTTTAGGCCCTGTTCCCACTGGCGTTCCTCCTGTTGAGTTTCGGAGTGTTAGGATCAGACCCCTTTGGCTCAAATTTGGAGTTGGAAGTTAATTAAGAGTGAAAGAAGCAGGCAAGTCCTGAAGTCAGCCTCCAGTTTCAGAGGGGAGAACAGTGGAAATAACTGACCTGTACAGTGATACTAAAGTACTTTATGGCATGATCAAGCCATACACTGAAAATAAAGCTTTTCTGGAGTTATTTGGGATATTTCATTTTGATCTGTAACTTGTAGTGTTGTCTGTTAATGGAAGACTCGGTGTGGTTTTTGTGCATTCCTCATAAAGCTGTTCTTTGACAAGAAGAAAGACGTATCTATCTAATTAACATGCACCTTTCTGTATACAGGAATAGGCATTCATTATTTTCAGTTTGTACTATTATATGAAAGCTTCTCCAAAACTTTGGCAGCTTGGTAGGAAGGAGTGTTCAGTGTATTCTCAGCTGTGCAGTTCTTAATGTATGTTGCTTTTAAAGGCACCTACATGTTATAATAAAAATACCCCTTATAGCCAAAGATCATGTAACCACAGCATAGATAATTACAAAAGAAAGAGACTCAACTGAGTACTGAAACAGGAAAAAAAAGCAAAAATGAAAGATTCTTTTTTTGAAGAGCAGTAGAAATGATAAAGAAGGAATTACTATTCCATAAATATGGGGGGGGGGGGAAGCTCAGTTGTTCACTATATTTTAAAGTTGCTATCAGTTAGGGAATATATGTGGAACAAAAGTCTGAAATACTAGATACTATAAATTCACTTGATATCAGTTGTGCTCCAGAAAAAGAATAAATGTGTAGCTGTGCTAAAAACAACAAAAGCCAATTTGGGGAAATGTATGAGTACTGCTAGAAAAGCTGAACAATACATCTCTATGTAAAATTGCATGTGACTGGTGTTAAGTGCTGTTCTGTCACAGCTAGGGCTGCTGAAATTGTAAGCAGGTAGCAAAAATTTACTGTTTAATATTTCACGGATAATAATTGTTCTGAGTGCTTTAAATAGCACAGGAAATGTAGTGTCACAAACTTGACATTTGAGTATTAATATTGATACTGAAACAGTCTCACCACAGAGAATGCCAGGACTGCAGGAGGAAGGACAGCATTTTGAGCAGATAAAGACAGAAAAGTTTTAGAGCCCTTCAGATAGTTTGAAAAAATGCCTTATGAAAACTGGGGCAAAATTACCTTTCAGGATTGGACATTTTATGTCTAGTTTGGGGAATATCCCTATACAGGTGAAGTTGGAAGCAAAGAGGTATTTTTCTGTCATTTCTGTCTTCCCCCTTCTTCCCCCATTTGCCATTTGATGAAGACTGTCCCAAAAAGGTTAATAGCACAGGGCTTCAAAGTGTTTCGGATTCGCTTGTACAAATATGAGTGTATCTAGGTTCAAGAAAAGACGCATGGGGATGTATAATCTTTACTGTCCATTCTCCAGCTTGCTTGAGAGGTATTATAAGTTATCTTCTGTAACATCAAGATTTGCCTACGGGTTACTTTAATAAAGAGAGACCTTTCTTTTCTAAGCATAAAGTAGGGCTGGCTTTCCCTTTTTTTTAACAAGCAGGCTTGTTCTCCCCACATCTGTGTGCAGATGAGTGTGTGCACAATCCCTTACTATAAGTTCATTATGGCTTTCCTGGTTCTTATAAAAATGTGTGGTGAGATCAGGAGAATACAGCACTTCACACAGAATGATAGAATGGTTTAGGTTGGGAGAGACCTTAAAGATCATCTGGTTCCAACCACTTTGCCATGGGCAAGGACACCTCCTACTAGACCAGGTTGCTCAAAGCCTCATTCAACCTGGCCTTGAACACTTTCAGGGATAAGGCCTCCGCAGCTTCCCTGGGCAACCTGTTCCAGTGCCTCGCTACCCTCAGAGTGAAGAATTTCTTCCTGAGATCTAATCTAAATTTACCCTCTTCTAATTTGAAGCTATTACCCCTCGTCTTATCACTACATACAAATACACAGTAAGTTGCAGCCTACCTGCATGGTGGAGCCCAAGGACCATTACCTCTTTGCATTCACAGTGTAACAAACTTCACCCAAAGAGGATGCAAAATAAAGATGGAGACTGGTGAAAATCACTAATGATACTGTACTTTGCAAACAGAAGAGGCCAGCCAAAGCCAAGCCCATCTGAGGATTTGTGTCCTGTCGCTCTGTGCAGTGCGGTGATGTTGAGGATGGTACCCCACTATTGATAAAGCTCTTGATCGCTTTTGGCAATATGTCGTTACATAGATGATTTGGTAAGTTACTTAGCTGGTGATAGTGCTGATAGGTAGGTACGTTGCTTTCCAAAATTCCTTGTCATGGAATATGTAGAGCGCGTTTTTGGCTTTGTACTGCTGGTGTAGGTTGCACCAGTTTGATTCTAGCAGTTTAGCTACGTGCAAGCTACTTAAAGGAGTTTTCTTTTTCGAGGGACAGGAAGGAAAAGTTTGTCAGCCTCCTTTCTGAAAGTGTTTTGGTACTTGTGACTTCTTTTTCCCTTCAAAAATGTATCTTGCACTTTCAGACTCTCTGATTTTCTGATGTGATTAATAGTAACTTATCTTTAGAACGCAAATGCAATTTTAGCATACTTTTGCACTGTATAATACTCCTCTCTGCACAAGCTGCTTACCGGACAATTAAAAAAGATAGATATGTATTTAAAAAACAAAGAAACACAACCAAAATGTAGTTTACTTTCTGAAATATTTATATACTGATAGTTCTAAGTGCTGCAACGTACTTTTGCCAAAGTTGCACCATTCTGCTTTGCCAAGTGTAACCTGCTCCCTTTAGCTGTGTGTTACCCACTGTAAGTAGGAGGAGAAGTCAGGCAGGTCGCTAGAACCGTTGCAATGCCTTTGTGTCTCAGCGGTGGTAACCGGCACAGAAACAACCCCTCTGAGGTACCTTTTGCAGGGGGACGTTGGAGAATTGCAGATCCTTGACAGTCATCAGCATTTCTGTCCAAAGGGTGAAACGACAGCACTTTTATTAAGAAATGCAAATACCCCTCGCTGCCACTGTGCATATACAGACCGGCAGACTCCTGACCCCGGGGTGATGCCAGTGGTGTTTTAGTCTGCCAGAGTTGTTGAATTCGTTAGGGCCAATCTCATTTTAACTAAGGACACCTGGACAGGATAGTAACACGTGGAGATCTTACAAACAGCACAGCCCTGGAGAGTAAGGTCGTTCACAGCATGTACAGAGGGGATGGAAAATGTTGCCCTGGAAGTGTTCCAGTTTGTTAGTATTTTGAAGTCATTTTGCCCAGGCACAAATGCCGATGATTGTATGGAAAGCCTCTAGAGCTACACAGAGTGGAAGGTGAACCTCCCACACCATAGGTTAGGTTGTAACTAGTAAATGACATTCTGTTTTGTGGCCAGCTATTCACCCGACTACCCAGACCTCTGTTCTAAATAAAAACGAAGAAAATAAAATAGTTGGGAGACCTTGGCCTGTTTCAAGATGGGTTGCTGTTGCAGGTGATTATATAGATCTATTTTACTGCCTGTTCATAACGCTGAGATTTAGAAAAGCATCTTGATTTTGAACTACCCAGAAACACAGCCCAAACTGCAAGTAATCATACCGATATAAATTACTCTTTTTACATCCTATGCTCACTCTGTTTCTTCAACTGTTTCCCAAAGTACCAGCTACATCTACTGTCAGTGGTAGGATAATAGGTTACGTGAATCCTTCTTCTTTTTCGTTAATGCTCTAGTATAGTTGCTCTTAGGGACACAGAAGTAGATTGTTAAGATAACATTCATATTCTGATTTAGTGCCTGAACCTGCTCCCTTGACGTTAGTGCAAAGTAATGGAATTAGGATCAGA
Organism: Burhinus oedicnemus; assembly: GCA_008921705.1. NCBI lineage: Eukaryota > Metazoa > Chordata > Aves > Charadriiformes > Burhinidae > Burhinus > Burhinus oedicnemus. The sequence continues at coordinate 1,306,571 of VFFE01007043.1, forward strand.
CCTTTAAAGAATAAGATTAATAAAAAAACCCCTAAACCCCCACAGTAGTATCTTAGATCTGACCAAGGTAAAAATATGAATGAAAAATGGTGACATACACCTAATCCTCAGTTAATTTTCATGGTGAATGGAATAATCTTCCATGGAGCTGTGAGTGGCCAGTGTGTTATTGTGCATCAGGGCCCTATTAATCCATAGATTATTGATAGAGCATATGGTACCTGCTCCAAAGCATGCCATGTACACAACATGCTTTTATCTTTGTTTAAAACTACATTCTAATGTGTCACTGGGGATATATGTAGTCTTGGAAAAGCTGTTTGCACTGTGGTATTTGCTAGCAATACGGTATGTGGCCAGGATGTACACTAGATACTGAAATTACATATGCTGCAGAATTTGTGAATTTGCATTTTAAAATAGTTGTCATTTCTGGAAATACCCTGAGGTGTAACTGTCCACAACTTCCCTCCACTAAGTAATTATTAAATATTTGCTTTCAAAGCTGAATCATTAGGCAGCTGGGGAGTGGGTTTCCCAGCTAGTGATTTTAAAACCTTACAGAAAGTTTTCTTAACATTATTGCTGTCCTGTTCATTAATACGTGTGAGGTACCGAAGCCTGTTAGCCAAATGCCCTGCCTCCCCCAGTGCAGTTTATTACCCTGCCTTTTAGAAAAAGTGGTAGCTAGGGAGAAGTGCATGCAAAATCACACCCAATTTAGCTTAATCTGGAGATACTTCACCTGGCATCAGTTGCCCAAGGAGAAAAAAGTTGTTTGTGCCTCTAGTCAGAGCCACCTATTGCAGATGTGAACCCTTGGGAGTAGGGGTTCAAACCCTGCAAGAGAAGGTTGGTGTCTGTCCTTCCTGGGGGGACATTTTGGAGGCTGGGGGGTGGGTTATGGGAGTGCCTAGGGGTCTTGTGCCTGAAACTGTGAAAGCTGGGGCCTCTGAGGGATGGGGAGCTGCCCAGGGGTGGGTGACCAGATTTTCGTTCCTCCCATCTACCCCTGCCCGCCCTTTGCCATTGTGTTTTGGTGAGGCTGCTTAGTTTTTTGTGATAAAGAGCACTGAATAGAAATACATTCATTATACCTGTAGCTTACTCCTGTAGGTATCCTGCTAACTTTAGAGATTAATCCATCCCCCACCATAAGCAAGTCCTCCACGTTTTGGGCATTTGACTTCCCCTGGGGTCTGCAGGGCAGGGCTGTGTCCTGCCTCCCCTCCACCCTTGAGTGAGCTGCACCATGGGGAGATGCTGGTGGTGGGGCCTGCTGAGCCTCTCCTGAAGCCCCTGGGGTCAGGGATGGTCCTGGGCTTGCCCCTGGCTGCCAGGCTCCCAGATGAATGCCAGCACCCCTGTCTCCCTGAGCACCTGTGGGCACACGCTCGAGGCCGGCCGCTTGCCCTGCCCTGCCTGTTTTCCTGAACCCCAGCCCCGCTGCGCTTCCCGGAGCGGTGGGCATGCGGCAAGGTGCTCCCTGCTCACTGGACCACGCTGTGCTCGGTGCTTCTGCCTCACTGAGCAGTGGCTGCTCCTCACAGGGGTTTTTGCCCTGCTCCATGCTGCTGCAGGGTCTGGTTTATCCCAAGTGCTTGCTTGTGGGTGCCTGATGCCGGTGGTTTAGCCAGGGCATGGGGTAGAAAGAGGGACGAGGTATGTGAGGGCTGCCTGAGAGCCTGCACACCTTCTGCAACTAATTGCTAAGCCTGGAGTTTGTTTAAATACACCCCAAATGTTGCATAATGTCTATAACCCACATTTTTCCATCCTTTAGGAATGTTGCTCCTTTGGGGTAACTGGGTACAACATGGTACGATGGATACAGCAGTGCTGCACCGCATAGCCTTAACTGCAAGGCACATAAACACCGTTGCGGTCTCGCTGGAGGTTGCATACTGCAAAGCATTGTTGGTTACATTGGTTAATTGTTTTGCAGTGTAACGGTGGTTTTTAGTTTGTTCTCTGTGGTGGCAATAGTGACCAGTGACTGTGGTCTGTGAACCAGTTGACGGCGAGCCTGTCTCCGAAGAGCAGTGACTCGGGAAAGCAAGCTGGCTGTCAGCCCAGTTGCTCTGTGGAGGGCTTCACTTTTACTGGGAAGACCTTAGGGAGCTTGCAAATGGAAAAAAGATGGAAAGCCTGCTCAGCCTTTCCACAGGTGAAGTGAGATCATAAAGTTATCTTTTTGGCATGCGGATTGTTTTATAGATTATTAATTATATTTTTTTCATTTTCACATAATTTCTTATGCTTTTTTCCTGTACATTTTCAGTCGAATGATATTTCTTTCTCTTTGACTATGCGTGCCGTTTTTTGATATGCAAAATTCTTTGTTGCTCTAATAAAGTAATTAAATGGAGTGACTTTGAAAACATGGTAGGGTAGCTTAATGAATTTATTTAAAAATTAATGTTTAACACAACATATTCTGCGAAGTTACCAATGTTCTGTGAGTAGTGTTGTTATGGCTGTTTATGGAGAACTTGAGAGTTTGCTGGGAAAATGATCCTTTGGAGTAAAATATTTTCTGCTTGTTTTCATTATGAAAGGGAATAAATTGTTACTGTCAGTGTATGTGGGAACCCATCCATCCTTGTAGTAAATGGTAATATTGCCCTGGCCATTTTTGAGACACTGAAGCGTGGAAGTGAAAAAACCCTCATTTCATTATTAACATATATGCAAATAATCCTTTTTTTCCTTTTTGGCACTTTCTCTGACAGCTTTTTAAAAATTCCACTGCACCTCTGGTAGATGGACCCGAAAGAGGAGAAACCAGTCCTGAAAGTTCAGCCTGGTTGATACCTGAGCGTGCCGCCTCTCTTGCGTCGTCGCGAATTCACAGCAACCCACTGACATGATAACGTGGAACCAGCTGCGGAGTCATCCGCAACTTTGCTTAATCTTGAACAGTCAGGCTGGCAAGAGAGTGGAAAATGCTCTTCAGCGGGCGGTTTGGTGCTTCGAAAAGTCTGAGATGGATCAGAGAGCTGTGCCACGTGTGGGAGTAAATTCCAGCTCCTATCCCATGCCCGTTGGTGCCATGCTGTAGGGTGACAAAGGAAGGAGCAGCGGTCCTGCCCACAGGGCATGTTCCTGCCTGCCCTTCCTAGATGTGGTCCCCTGACGCTTTGGTGGGCTTTGCCCACGCACAGTGGCAGGGAGGTGCCTGCCAGGGGGTTCGCTCTGCAGTGTTCTTCGTGCTAGGACTCATGGAGCCTTGCTGGAGTTCAAGTGCACTGTATAATTAGTATCATTTTAGCTTCCAGTCGCTTGTAATAGTACCAGGAGGCTGTTTCTGCTTTGCATAACTTACTAGAAAAGATATTTTTACTTTTCTACATGTACGCCTTATATAGAAGAACATGCCGTGGGCCTTTTTGTCAGGAGACACATGAACCGTATTTTCCAGTGTCACGACCAGCAAATGTGAAATCTGCATCAAAATGCTTTTCCCAAGCATCCTTTAGGCCAACTAGGGAGAAGTACTGCTGGGTGTGCAGGATGCTCATACCTGAGCTTGGGGCAAATGCCTACTCTGGTCCCCACTGGCATCAAGGGAGTTTTTCCATTGAGTGTATTAGTAGTTGAACTGGGGAAGTGATGTGAGAAATCTTCCAGCCTGAAGGATGTGAAGTAGGAATGAATGGGAGGAACCCTAAGTGATACGAGCGAAGCAGTAGGCAAGGAGAAGGAGGGTCCAATAAAATCAATTAATAAAACACACCCATAAAACTGCAGAACATTAAGTTTGAAAGAGTAGCTCCACGCTTACGTGCTTGGCACAACTTTCATTTTTAATTTGCCTCCTTGCTTCAGGTTCCCTCCTGTCAGAGAGGTGGTCTGTGTGCCTGCCCTCTGCAGCTGGAGAGTCCCTGATCTGGTCGTGCCAGCAGTGGCTGAGGGCCGTAGCCAAGGGAGATAACCGTCTTCCCTGTAGTGGTCATTGCTTTTGGGTGGGTGTGCTTGGCTGATTTTCCAGATCATAGACTTCAGGCAGTAGGGCATTAGAAATACTACAGGCTATTAAATATATCGTTGGAGCATTTGGCTGCACTGACTGCTGCTTTTAATGGAGTTCAGATTTGAGATTTTTGGGACTGAGAGGGTTTGGACGTAAACTTTGTTAATTTGGTTTTGAAAAAGGAAGTTCTTTCATGCTTTGAAGGAAAAAAAATAAGACAGAACTGCAAGTCTCTTCCTTAAATCAAGGTTTTCTGCCTGAAATGGGAACAACTCAGCAGAACAGTTGAAGTAAACATGGCCATAACTGCTTATCTGAGATACTGGCATCCTCTCTTCTTACTATGTTACTTTTTTGTGGTATCCTGGCGTCTCTCAGTCACTGATGTGTTTGTTCTCTCAGCACCTCCTTCACAGGCATATACTTTTTACGTCCATTTGATAATTGCCACCAAGATTTGAGACTTCATCTGAAAAGCTTGCTCCAGGAGTGTAGGTTTTCTACACTTCTGTAGGGGAGATTTTTGAATTGCTGCCTGAAAGGTCTTTCCCCCTCCAGCCCCCACTTTCTCTCTGCCTCTGTTGTGGCTTCTTCATTTATTACGGGGGGGAAAAAACAGAGGCAGCTGTTCCTGAGTCATCTCAAGTTAGTGATTAGCACAGAACAGGATAAAATCTAGGCCAGAGATGGCAAGTGACTGATGATGTCCGGTTGTCGCCTGTGTGTGGGGGGTGAGTGAATGTAGTATAAACACAAGAGAATTGCTGAAAATCGTGTATGTATGCAAGAGGGCAAGGAGTTAGGTACTGTCCTCTAAAGCTAGTGCCTCAGCGTGGGATCGTGTTTCTTCTACTCAGTCAAAAAATGCACCATATTGTGAGAATGGCGTATTGATACCTAACAGTACTGCCTGCGTGGTTTTGCTTGTGTGTGTTAAAATACTGTAGATTCACAGTGGGTCTCTTATCCCAGGGTGCACTGCCACATGTAAGTAACTTTTGTGTGCTTAAGTGCTTCCACTGTACCGTTGCTTGAAACTTCACTATTAACAATAATATTTATTTAAGTTAATATTTTTCTCTTCTGACCGACTTCTAAAGGACCATCTTGTTTTAATTAGTACACGGAGCAACAACTAAAGTGTTTTAGTTACAGAATGTAGGATAATAATTTATTTGATAGGTGCAGTAAAGTAAAAAATTCTGCGATGTTTGGTAGAGTACTTCGCTATGTTTTGTAGCATATTCTTTAGAGTAATGGAAGAATAAGAAATGAGAAGTGAGAGAAGCTTTTTGTTTTTTCATGGGAATTTACAGTTGTGAGGCTTTAGTATATGTTTTTCCTCTTTTTGGCTATATTAGGAGGAATAAAGTCAATTAAAGAAAGAAAAAGAGAAAAAGAAGACTGTGCCTCTCTGCCAGTTCTGTCATGCTTCAGACAATAGTGCATTAGGCCATGGGAAGTTATCTCAGCCATATTTTTAGTCGTATTTTAAAAAAATTATACTTCTTGGTGAAATAGTCTCCAAAATTACAAAGCTAGTATACATGCAAATGTAAGTATATTGCACTGCCAGTGTCAGTCTAGTACATAAAGAGCTTCATAACCGTTTGGATCTGCTCTTCTTTCATAATGGGCTGCAACTTGTTTACTAATGCTTGAAAGCATGTACACATCAGATAAATCTCTGGTATTTGGGCCATAGTGTACCAGCATTATGCAAAGGGAAGATTAACCACACTCTATATTAAGCTATGATCCACTCTACTCTTGATTTCTAGCTATACTAAATCAACCAAACCATCAAAGAACAAAATTAGTGGAAGGGTTCCTCAGACAATAGATTTATTTCCATGTTTATTTGCATTATTGTTAAGAAAAGGGCAATCACAAGATCAAATCTCCTTGGGGCTCAGGGCATTATAAATTAATCATAAGACATGAAGTGAGCTTTTGGGTGTGGAAAACTAGCAACAGATGCAAATACTACATAGCTGCTTCGTATGGCGCGTACGGTGTTGCTGCAACAGCTGAGAGACAATAAGCTCACTTTGACTGCTGGTGCTGTTAATAGATAGTCTTTAGCAGGCATTATGTTGGCAAATCTGACACAGAATGAATTTGCAACAGTGACTCAAAAGACTTTCCTAATGTGAAGCATCTTTATTGCATATCATTTTAGCTCTTTCCTGTTTTTACTCTGCTCTCTTTCAGCGAAAAGGTCAAGAAAAGCAGTAGCTCGGTGGCTGAATTTTTCAGAAGCTCTTTACAGCAGGGAAAGTGGGGAAACCTCTTAACGTGGTGTCTTATTCAGTAAGTTAAGCTTTTTGTTCTTCAGTTAATTTATTTTCTCTTTTTTTTTTTTTTTGTTGAATCTTTTGTATCAGATTAATTAAAGTGACTTTTAAGGTGGTTCCAGGCAGGTGTAGAACTCTTCATCCCCACCTCAGCTTTCCCCCTCCCCCAGAGGTAGCCTTTGCTGTATGAAACCTGCCAGCCCACCTTGCTAGACATGGTAGCATTGAGTCAACTGTGTATTTTCATAACGTGACTGTCCATCTGCTCTGAATGTGCTTTGTTGCCATATTCAGGTTTGGAGAATTACAATATAGAGTGCATGCCTCTTTCTTCTTCACTTTTGCTGCACATGTGTGTGCATGCACCCACACACTTGAATAATGCGCTCCCTTTGTCATTGCACTCCGAAAACCACCAGCTGCATTAATGAGAGATTTTCAGAGCCCAAAACAGGAGTTTTTGGGCTTTCCCTAAAGCAGTAAGATACGCATATTTGGTATTTCTATCACTATAAGGAATTAAAAAAGAGAGAACTGCATCCTTTATGGTAACAGATAGAAAGGGAGGCATGCAGGAAGATTTTCTTGATGTAGCTAGACCTTCAGCCAGTGCTGGTGCCTTACTGTTGGTTCAAATTGAAGGTCTGAGCCTTAAAAAGTTAAGTGCTGAATATTCAAAATTAATTTATAGCATTAAATTAGGATGGCTTATAAGTTTAACTAGCCTTAAGGGTGCTGAGTATTTCCAGCTTAGGCCAAAAGGACTTTCAGCTGGCCAGCAGTTCTTGAGATTGGGCCTGATACTACTTACTGTAATTTTCTTGCACACCTGATATTTGCTGCATTTTTCATAGGTATGAATTTCTTTGCTCACATCTTTTCATGCCTCATTTGCTAACTCTTCTGTTCTGCAAAATTGGCAGGATGACAGCAGGCAACTCCCTCATCCTTTTGTGTTAGGACTAATCCTCAGGGTTCTTTCTGATGTGTCTCCAGAAATATGTATTCAGCTTAGGCTGAATGCTGGTTTGATTTGTAATACTAAAATGTGGACAGTGCAGATCGCTTTCTGAGTATTTTCTGCCTCTTAAAAATAAATTGTTATAGAGGTGTACATGAACAGTTCTAGAGTTTTAAGCTCTGTCACATAAAAAATGTTTTTAAAATACAGATGTACTTTGGCACATGCCTGAGTACTTTGCTGAATCTCTACGTTTGGCTTCGTTTAGCATACTTGGAGCTTTACAAATAACAATTAAATGAATGGTCATTTAACAGGTTGTAGTATTTTAGTGCTCTGAATTGTGTTTTTCTGCTTTGGCATGATAAACAGATTTTTATTTTGATTTCAGATTATATGGCTTGGTTTTACTTAAGTCTTTTTTTTACTTAACGTATGATTTAATTAAAATTTTTGTTGCAGTGATTGATAGTTGCTTTATTTGATACCTGTTTATAGGCATTTATTCATTACTTTTTCAGTGTACTGATATTTGTCAGAATAGAATGATATTATTTCTTTTGTTAATGAAAATGAGGCTATAAATTACTGTAATTCTGGGGTACATTTCTGATATGAGCAAACAGTATTCCCTCGGTGAGTTTTCCGCTATGGAAAACTGGGTTATGCATAATATATTTTAGAAAAGACCTGCATTCTTCTAAAGAGGAATGGCATTGTGCACCTCCTGGAAACTATAAGAAGAATCTAAATGTATGTATATTTGTATTTAAAGTATGCCTCAGCATCTGCAGTGTTGTTCCTCATGGTTCACGTAGGGGACTGGGAGTGCTTGTTTGTGGGTTCTGTTCCTGATTTTTTTTTTTTTTTTTTTTACCCCAGTTCTGTAGGACATTAGGTGAACGGTTCAACTCTGCACACCTCGGTGCAGTCACCTGCCAGGTTCTTCCCAGAGCTGCCCTGTGACTGCCGCTGGTGCAGCTGCGTTAGGTCCTGAGGTGATGATACCCACAGTCACCAAAGATTAAAATGAAAGTCACAGAGATGAATGCCTTCGTATTTTACTGAGAAGTACAAAAGGATTTAGCAAAATTACGACTCAAGAGTAAGCTGTGGGAGGAGGGAGGATATGATATATTCTTCCCTGCTAAAATCATAGCGTTAACATTCTTGGCAGTGTCACTGAGCTCCGCAGTAACTTCTGGTTTACATTTTAAAAATGCACCAAATAGCATATACTGTTTAATTCCGGGTTGCATTACGCAACAGAATGCGATTGCCTCAGTGAAGCACATCTGCATTGCGAGAGTAAACTCTCCTGGGAAGCAAGCGCATCTTCTGCAGAAGTCGGAGTGAGGCGTGGGCAGGGCATTGCTATTTTGGCAAGCAGAGGGAGGAGCCAGCGTTGGAAAGCTGCCTCACCTTTCACTTTCCATGGAACTTACCCTTTCTCCCTGTTTCAGGCACCAGCCGCTGCCACTTGCTTCTCCTAGTGCTGCTGTGGGGCTGGGGATGCTTTCAGTAGTTGATTAAAACATTAATCTGGGTGCTGGGGGCCGTGGTCTTTGCTGTCTGGCTGGCTTGTGATCCCTGAGCAGGACAGGGTATTAGGGAGCAGTAAGGAATGCAATTCAAAAAACATCTCGAAGAGCTAAGAAAATGGGGGGGTTTTGTTAGGAAAAAAAACAACCAACCCAGACCCAAAACCAAACCCACACCTCTGTGATAGTATCTTCTTTAACTGATAAGTTGGCAGCAGATGATGGCAGGTACAAAATTCCTGTCATTTTTATACTGTGTTTCAGTTTGCTTCTTCCAAGCCTCTCTTGCTGGAAGCAAAGTCAGGCTCCTGCTGTCTCAGGTCAGCTGAAGTTCTTCCTGTCATCCTGAAGCTTGGTTATCAACCCTCCTATTCCTCTTATCAGCATGCATTGCATTTTTATGGCAGTGTTTAGCAAAGACTTTCCAACAGCGCCTGTGACAATGTAATTGGACTTCTCTGTCTGATAGAAATTACTCCCTCCTTAATGGGGGGCTCTGGATGCTTTCTAACATCGCTTGTTTTGAAGCAGGCTGGGTGTCTGGTCGGCCAGTCTGTAATGTGGGTGCACAGAATATCGCCAGGCACTATTCAAAGTAGTTATTCATGGTTTGCTGTTAAACTGCAAGACTGGAGTGAGTGAGATTCCCCAGGGATCTGTCCTGGCTGTGGTAATACTCATTGTTTTCATTATTGAAATGATGGATGGAGCAGAGAGAGCAGTTATTAAATTTACATAGGATAAGAAGCATGGAGGGGGGCTGCAGTTTCCTTGGAGGGCAGGATTAAAGTTCAGAGCTGCCCCGGCTAACTGGAGGAATGGTTTGAGGGGAAAAAAAAACAGGATACAAACTTAGAAGTGGTGCACAGGGATAGAAATACCCAGTTGCATGACACAGGATGGGGAATGGCTGACTCAACAGTGGTCCTACAGAAGAAGGTCTGTGAGCTGGAGTTGGGCTGCGCTGGAGGCAGTTTGGCCTGGGTTAGTTGAATAGGGTGTTAAAAATCACAGCTGGTTCCCAGACCACCAGAGAAAACCAGCCTGCAGCATGTCCTGCTCTTCTGTCCCCTGGGAACTGGGCTGCAGTGCTCTGCTGAGTGGGCAGCTTTTCCTTCCCTCCCGTGCCTGCTTCGGCTCCGACCCTGGAGCTGGCGACCCTGCAGCTCCATTGTGAGCGCCTGCAGGGAAGAGTCCCAGCTCAACTCCTCCCAGGCCTGATCCGTCTGCGCAGGACGGCGCATCTGAGAGTGAAGGGGATCACAGGCCTGAGACCGTGGCTGTCATAACATTATACAAGGAACTAAGCCTCCCCATCCCCACCCCTCGAAAAAGCACTCTTTTGGGGTGTGTAAAGAAAAGGCACAAAATAACCCGTCCGCTCCACTCGGTCTTGGAAATGGCTCAATATCTAGTTTGGGGCACAACGTAGTCAAGAGCCAGCTGGATGGCATCCAGGGAGAAGGCAGTGAAAATGATCAAAGATTTGGAAAACATGACCTGGGAAAGAAGATGAAAGAATTGGGATTGTTTAGTCTACAGGGGAGAAGGCCAGTAACAGACATGATAGCAGTGTTCAAGTATGTGGAAGGTTCCTACAGGGAGGAAGGGAATAAACTGTACTGCACAACTGCTGGGGTTAGGATGAGAAGAAATGGGCTTAATTTGAAGGTGGCAAGATGTAGGTAAACTTTTATGAAAGCTTTCAAGTGATAAGGGTATTTTGGTGCTGCACTCGTTTGCCTTTGAGAAAGCCGTGGAAGCATCATCACTGGAGGTTTTTATAAAACAGACAAACCTCCTCCGGGAATATTTTAGGCATTGCTTTGGGGAAGGAGGTGCAATACAGGCTTCTGAAGGTCGTCTCCCAGGAAATAATGAAGGTGGGGTGTTTTGGGGTTTTGTTTGTTTGTTTGTTTGTTTGGGTTTTTTATCCTGTGAACTTAGGTAATCTCTAGTAACCTGACAAATAACTCAGAAGATAATGGCAATTCATTATTGCAACATATCAGTGGTAAATAGACAGCTGATTTATGCACAAAAAACGATGATGATGATATCCTTCTGCTCTCTGTTCTAGTTTAAAAAAAATTCTGTGAGTAAGCTAATTTTACTGGAACGTTTCAAAAGGCTGTTCCTGTAAATATATTACTCTATACAGAAATAGAGGAAGTGATGTTGGTTGGCTCACTTATTGAAATATTGTGCAAACACAATCATTACCCGCTAATACATAGCGTGGCCGTAGTAAAGCCAGCAGTACTCCATGAGGCATGGGAGTTTTACACTAGAGCATGATGTTGTATTTTCAACCTAGATGTTTGTGCTCTTGTGTTTTCTTTTATGTGGAGTCGGTGAGCAGGCTGAGAAGAACTAGGCTTTAATTACCTCATTGCTATCTATATACATGAGTTATTCTTCTCTGTTGTCTTGTTACATTAAGTGCATGAGGCAGCAATTGAAGAACAAACCTCAAACTTGTCTTTTGCTTCTTAAGCCAAAAAGCACTTTGGCAACTCCTGCAGCCACCGTGATTGCATTTCCCCATGCGTTTGCCGTTCAGTGTATGGGGGTGGCACAGGGGAAGAGGAGAGGCTCTTCTCTGTAGTGTAACCTCCTGCCTTGAGAAATGGCTTGTGGTGGCCCCATGGATACTTTCCTCCTCCTTTTGTTCTCACTGGAGGATCACCTCCATGACTTTGCAAGTTTCTGCAGGTCCCCTGAAGCCGCCTAACACAGTTTCTGCTATAGAACAAAAAAGTATTTTTCTTTTTGAAACACAGTTTCCCCCGTCCTCGTTGCCGTGCAGGGCAAGGAAGAGGAGGTCTGTGCTGCTATAGCCCATGGGAACAACCTGGGTGGTGGAGGTGCTACAGGACACCCATAGGAGAGACTCCCGAGTAGGTAGGGCCAGGCAGTTTGGCTCCTTGTCTCCTGCTCAGTGCAACTCCCGACTTGACAGCCCTGAGCAGTGTTTTGTCACTGTCATCCTGGGACTATGCAGAGTCACCATGTGCCCAGCACGGATTTAGCAAGGCTTATCGTAATCCTGGCAGGATCCATGCTAACCCCGAGCGGTCAGACATCACCATGCATTCTTGTCCCTGGCCTTGCAGCTCTGGCCACGCAGTGCTGTGCTCACGCCAAGAAACCTGCTACTGAACCAATCCTGGTGCTTCTGCATCTGGAGGAACTGCCCTGAGCGCTCAAGGGTTGCTAACCATTCTCTCTTTGCAAAAGCTTTCTCCTAGTCTGCTGCTATGCAGGCCTGTGTCCTGATTGAGCATGATAACAGAATAAGGGCATGTGTTCATATGTGCACATACGTTCATATATATTTTAGCCTTTTGCCTTTTTTTGATGTGAAATACTAGCGTGCATTTGTTTCTGTCACAGTGGATCTGCCATGCATCAACAAACTAACATTCTTCGTGATCCTGAGTGTCCCATCTCACATGAAATGAATCAGCACTGCTCCTCCTGTGAAGGGTTCTTCAGGGGGATTTAAATGGCCAATTTCAATTGTGACTAAAATCAGCAAGCAGGAAAACAAATAATCAGCTTCTAAATCTTGGTTTGCATTGACTCTTTTTATTGTCCTTAAAGAAGGGAATGCTTTCAGTACTTGAAATATTTTATTTTTTTTTTAAATTAGACTACATTATATTTCTACAGATGTGCCACCAGTAATCTGGTCTGACAAATTTCTGTGGGCCTCTAATTTTTCTATTTTTTATTTTAATCAGTGGTGCATTTTCTGTTCACTGTTTACTAGATTATATTTTTGCATGTGACTTGTATCAAGCTACATTCACATGAAAATAAACATTCAGCAAAAATGCATAAAAAGGAGATTTTGAAACATTTCTGTCACGTAACTTAATGCTTCCTTAAAATAGGAGCTTGGAAACAGGAGGGAAAAAAGAAAAAAATTAAACTTGTTTTGCATTAAAATTAAGCCATTTTTAAAAGGAACAGTTAATTGTAGTTATTAAATAATTTATTCTTTTTTGTGTCACAGTATCTTAGGTAAGACTTTGGGAATCATAGATCATAGATCACTTTCGTTAAGAAATTATTAGAACTCCTATTTTCTTACTTTTACATCTTCCAGTTCCTTTCTGATGTTTGAGCTAAGTATTTAACTCAGCCTGCTAAATGCACTGGAATGACGAATATACCCTCTCTGGCCTGGCAGAAGAGACTGCTACTGCAAGCTGATGTAGGATGTCAGTCAGTCCTGGATGTGTGGTCAGTAACTGCTGTCAGTTCCAAGGTTTGATTTTCTTTGAGACTTCAGCAGCAAACACATTCTTCTTTATATGTTACTTAAAAAAAACCCCTGAATTCAAATGGTTTCGATAGATACAGTATTTGAACGTAATACGGATCATCACAACCTAGTTTAAAATATGTCTTTATTTACATACATAAACACATGAGAGAGAAGTCACTTGTATATTAGTCTGTATGCGGAAGGTGGTGACCTAGCTCCACTGTGGCCAGAGGGAGAGCAGAGGGTTGCATAGCAGACTGAGGAAAGGAACAGGGTTTGGGGCTTTGCCGTTTTGTTCCCAGTCACGTTCTTGGATCTTGCAAAAGTGACTCTGTCTTTCAAATTCATCCAGTTGTAAATGAGGAAGTGAGACTGAGCACTGTTGAGATATTTTAGGAATAAAGTTAGTAATTTTGTTTTCTGATGCGCTGCATAATCTCTCCCGGGAAAAGGCAAGCAAAATGCTGCTTTACTGTTTCCTGCCACCATCCCTTCAGGACTGCAGCAATGGCTGTTGGTCCCATGGGGGGCAGAAAGCTCAGGGTGCATATGGATCAAGTGTGATAACAATGATCGCTTGTGGAGTCTGGCAGTTTTCTTCTCAGGGAGCTTTGCAAACGTGAACTGGAAGTAAAGATAGTAGACAAACTCATTTTCTTTCTCTAGTGTGTGTATGGAAGGCGAGTTCTTGGAAACTGGGGAAGGAATTAAGGATGTGGCGCTGAGATAAATCTTCAGAGATGTGCACGAGTGGAGGATCAGGTGATTCCCCCTCTTTCATCTCTCTTAGCCATGACATCTTTTGCCGTACACACTTGTTGGCATTGCTCCTGGTCACCGTTCACCCAGGGGGAGAAGTTATTGCTCCTGGCACGGACTGTGCTGGTTAATGCTTAGCAACATGAGCTCTGTGCTCTATCACTTAGACCTTTCCCTTCTCCTCTCCTAGCTTGACACCCATCCTCGGCCACCTTTGAGGCAGGGTGTTACCCTCACCTAGCTGTGTCTTGCATCCGTCCATAGATGGATGAGTGCATTTGATGGCTTCTTTTGAAAGCAGATGTGCAGAAGTGTGTTTATTGCCAGGGGGCTGTGGCCAAGAGACATGGGAACCTTTTTGCAGAACTATCAGTAATGGTTTGTCATTGATTCGTCAACTGTTTAGCAGCCTCTGCTGAGGGCCTAAAAGCCCCTTGATGGGAGTTTCGTAGGTGCAGCGCTTTCCCCAGGCTGAGGTCAAGGGAGCCCTCACTGAGTCTGCATCTGACTTCTGATCACAATTTGTTGCGAATTGTCTTTGGATTAGTCAGCGCTCTATGTCCACATGCAAATTGTGCAGTGCATTTCAGGAATCGCCTGCAGAATATATAGAAGCTCTCGCATCATGAGTTCAAAGAAAATCAAAGACCCCATGGAGTGTGAAAACCATCAGTAAAGTGGGTATAAGGGTGTTTCTGCATGGACAGACCCTTCAAGGCGTAATGGAAAGATTAGACTGTGGGGAGAAAAAACCCAGTTGTGCATCAGCTTCCATGAATCCTGTACATTTATTTATTTATTTTTAAAACAGATTACCAGTGGAAGCTGTAATCAGGAGTAAGTTTGTTTATAGAGCTACAAGGGGGAGGCCAACACAGTGATTTGTGGTTGCAGACTGATTCACTGCTGCCGCAGCCAGCGAGGGGTGGGCAGGGTGGGGTGGATTTCAGGAGCACAAGAGACATTAACTGCAGGCAGCTGAGAAGGACCTCCTGCGAACAAGTAGAGAGAGCACTTCTGCAGGCAGGCCAGAAAATGGAAGTAGCAGCTAGCAAAGCTTCTAGACAAGATTAAAACCGACAGGAAATGAAAACTAACTTCACTGTTTTTCTTACAGGCTGACCGCCCTCCCCCTTTGCTAATGCTCGCGATGTCCGTAGGAGAGCAGTTCCTCTACCTACTTCTTGGAAGGCGCACACTCGGGTTAGAAAAGTGCATGAGCAAAGTGCAGAGACAAGCTCTGCTGTCACTGGGGCTGCATGAGCCTTGGCTCTCAGTCCAGCTTTATTTTAGACATGCCGTTACTGTCATTATCTCCATAAAGCTGCATTTGAAAGCAAGGACGTGTGTAAAGAAGGAGAGTACGGTTCTTTCCTCTCTCTCTCTTTGCCTGTTAATCTGTTACAACAGATCTGTTGCTGTGCAGAGTGTGTTAGGCTCAGCAACTGCTCTTCCTCGGCATACCTGCCAACTTTTGAAATCTATAAATAAGGATGTTTGGAGCGGCGGGGAATAGACACACCTTCTAACTCCATTGAAATACTTGGACACAACATGCTGATTTTGGCAGGATGGATTGGGAAAAATGAAATATATATATATATATATATATACATATATATATATATATATTTTGGTAGAATATGGGGACTGTCTCTCCCAAATAGAACAGCTGGCATGTATATGTGGCTAAAGCAGATTTGCTTAGATTTATGCTAGTCATACTATGAGCTGCACTAAAAGAAAATGAAACAAGTCATCTTTCACCCCCCTCAAATGTAGACCTTTGCCAAGGTTTGTTTCTTAGAAATTAGATGAACCTGATGAGGCAGGATCTTGTGTCTAAAAATAGACCATTTTACTTTCTATCTTGCCCCTCTCAGGCAGGGTATAATTTTACCTCAGGCAAGAAGTGAGATGAAAGGCGATTTGAGCTTTGCCTTATGTCTCTGTCCTCTCTTGAGCTCGTGACAGAGGGCCCTCGTCTTTCCTGGCCAGGTTCAAAAGTGCAGCGTGTAGGGGTGCCAACAGCGAAGAACCACCATTGGAGGTCATTTGTGTGGTCAGGGCAGCAGCTGCGTTTTGCCCGTAGTGTGGCCTTGCGTATAACTGTATGGTTTCTGCTACCCAAGAACGTGGTGCTTGGTCTGTTGGGGCTGGATGTTCTGCTCTTGCAGCAAAACGGGGTTTGCAATCCTGAAGGAAAAGATGGAGCTTTAAACCTGAGTTTTGCAAGGGCACCTGAGCTGCAGGTATAATGGAGCATTGCTCCGCAAATAGCCCCACCTGCCCTTCTGGCTTCTCGAGAGACACGTGTGAGTGTGAGCTGTGTGCCTTGCGGCTGCCTCCCGGCTCTGCAGGTACATGCTGGGGAGGCAGAAAGGGGTCGGGGGGCTGCAGTGCTGCAGTCTGCTGCCCTCGGCACCCACCAGGAAGGCACAGTCTGACTAGCAGGAAGAGAAAAGCTGGCCGTCGGCCAGGTTGAATGCCATGATCCCAGTGACAGCTTCCTTCCCCCTGCTTCTCTTCCTCCCCACCCCGCTGCCTGGGCGGTTTGGAGGGTGGCGTCCCAAGGCGGTCATCAGGGTGTGTGCATGTGTGGGGGGGGTGCTGTCGCTTTGCTTTTCGGTGCTTTTTTTGCATGTGGATCTCTCTGCACCTGTTTGCCTGCTGCTTTTCTAACCTCTGTGCACGGTGTGCTTTGATTCACAGGACCGCAAGTGTACGAACCAGCACGCGGCAGCTTGGCACGATGATTTCATTAGAGCAAAGGGGGCCTGTGTCCTGCAGGGTTGTTTTAGTAAAGACATGTCCCATCTGCTGCTCCTTATCAGCCTTTTTATCTGTGCTGCTGACTCATGCAGTGTGGTCTGCTCAGCTCTCCATTGCAGTCACATCACACTTTGAGTTACCTTTACTATGACTCACGCTTGTTTTTTCACTTGGCGAGTGTCAAGCCAAAAACAACCCAGTCTTATCCCTTTCTCATGTGTTCTATCCTATCCTACCCCTTACCTTCTAGTCTCGTTCCTCTGTCATAATCTCGTCCTTCCCCTCAAGTAAACCACCTGTAACTAAGTTTTAAACTGTGTCATTTTGTTTTTCGTAGCATCTCTGCACTGTGCACCTGAGGCTGGTAAGATTGCCTGCGATACATTAGTTCCTCTTACTTGCCTTCACAGATATGTTTGGTAGAGAATATTTTTTTTTCCGTCTGTTTAAAGAAAAAGCGTGTTTAGTAATGTTTTGGTGTGAAATTTTGCATTGGGACAACATGTGCATCTTTCATATCTTTATATGTAGTATATGCATACAGAGCCAAAGCCTCTTGACTTCAAATTTGCCAGCATGTTGGGCTAATGAGACCACAGCTTCAGACAACTTGTGCTGAGTTTCTCTTGCTTGCTCTTGGCCTGTACTTCCAGCATCAGCTTGTAGACCAAGGCGTGCCTCCTGCGCGGGCACTCGGTACACCAAGCTTGAAATCCCCACTTGAAGTGCTAGTGTGTTGTTTCCAGGTTGAAGAGGACGATTGAGTTGTGCTAGTGAAGGCTTGGTATTTCCTTGCTTCAGGTGAGGGGAATTTTGCCAGTGATTCCTTTGTGGACAGATTTGTGTCCTTTTGGCCCTTTTCAGTGCTGAGATCACTAAATCCTTTTTCAAAGGAGAGCCTGGTATATGCTTCACTGAGGACAGATGTTTGGCAAAGGTTGCTGTACAGTTAAACTGATGTTCTGTATCTTACTGTCCTGAGCCCTTGGTCATGTCAAACTTCTGCTAAAACTGGCAGTCTGGTTGAGATTTGTTTGCCTTGAATAAGCTTTGTAGAATTGGGCTGTTGTACTGCTGTTGTGATAACTACTTTGATATTGTAGAAACTGGCCTAGAAATGAAGGACAGAAATTCTAGAAAAAAGTTTTAGAACAGAAAGGGGGTGTAATGCCAGATTTTTTTATTAAAAAAAAAAAAAAAAGTTTTCCTCATATTCTAACAAAATACTAGGCAGGTTTAGATTGCTGTGTCAGTTTTCTGGGAGAAAAATTAGACTTTATCGGGGCACACACGAATGATGAGAATGTACATCTGTCTCTTAGACTTGTGTGTAGAAAACCCTTTTTAATGTTAAACGTGTATCCTTTTTTTGGACCAAGCTGCTTAAAACTTTTCCAAAGGATAAGTGCACTCTTGGTTGATCTGTGCTTTTGGACATAGCCTTTGAAGCAGGACCACCTGATCGAGCAGACTCTCCATTCGCGTCTCAGCTCTGTGGGATGGAGAAAAGTCCTTTCTGTACCCGATCTGCAAGGGGTTAGAGACTTGGTAGCTCCTTCCTGTGGAAGACACCAGACCGCATTTCAGCATTTCCCTGGTGGTGTGTGTGCTGAACAGTGGCTTGGATGGATTGGGCCCTTTGTTGCCAGCAGCTTGGCCTGAAAATGTCAGGGAATATGTGGTGAGTGCAGAAGCTTCACCCTTTCAAGCTTGTGGGACTGGCCAGCCGTTGGCTTTGGTCTGTGAGCTGGTATGTCATGTCCTCTCCTGTTCCTGTCTCTCCTTTCTATTTAGCTTGAAAACTTCATGGTTCTGCGAGTTGCTGTTACTGGGTGTCCCTGGTGGTGTGCTGCCAAGCTTTGTTGGTCCCTGGTGTAAATAAATGGAGTTAATAGTGATAGTAAGCAAAATATTCCATTGTTTCCGAGAAGCATCTTGTTTTCTTGGGAGCCTAAAGTAATACGCTCCATAACTCTGAACCACAAATGTATGGCCCTCCTGCCCAACATGTGGCATCTGAGTAGGAAATGGGGGTTGCTTCTTTGAGTCCTCGACCCTTGGAGGTTTTGCCTTTGCGAGAACATAACCACGTATGGGGGGGGTGTGTGTGTGCATGTACATATATATATAAGGTGCTGTCCCTGACTTGCTGCAAATGGTGCTAAGGTATGTCGTGGGCACGTGATGTGGTGCAAAGGAGATGGGTTCTTGTTGACAGAGGTCCATGTGCCTCACAGGCACATGCCGTGGCTGCAGCCCTGGGAAGACAGTGGCGTGTGGAGACTTCTCCATTTTCTGGTTTCACTCGGGGCGTGCAGGCGGCTGGTGCCGTGCTCTCCTGCCAGTTACTGCCGGGCGGCTCTCGCCTCAGCAAGAGCAAGGTAGTGCACCTCCTGCCTCAGGACACCGGGCGAGATCGGTACAGGCTTAAGTTTACTCCGCAGCTCGTGTTACCCATATGCAAAATAGATGTGTAATGATACCTGTCTTTGTTGTGGAATTGAGGCTTAATTAATTAATTAATTGATGTTCGCTAAATGCCTTGAGATCCAAGAATCACTGCATATGCCTCAGAGCAGCAGCAACACTTTGAGGTTGGAGAACCATCTCCTCTCCTGCGATGAGGTTTCCCAAAAGGAGAGGCTCCGGCCCCTCCCTCCCCAGCTCCTCTCCTGTTTTTTTGGATGAAGCAGTGCCATGCTGTGCGTTAATTGTATGGCTTGCTCCCTCTGACTTCTGCCTAAATAAATAAATAAATAAATAAACTGATGTGCTTAATGCAGTCAGCACATAGGGCACTTGCCAAAAGAATTTCACAAAGCAGCAGAGCTGGGTTGCCAAATGTCATGTCTTTTATATAAAGCATTCTTCAGGAAGCAAAGTTGCACAGGGGAGGGGAAAAAAAAAAAAGAAAATGTTAGAAAAACTCTCACTGCAGTAAAAAACATTTTCTTCCCCCACAGGGAGAATGTCTGGGCCATGTCATGGTGGGATCAAGGAAGACTATTTTTATTTCATCTTAAAGGCCCCTCTCTCATTTGTTTTCTGCACTCCCCCTCCCAAAGAGTAACTCTTTGCCATGCTGGCTCGGAGAACTTAGTTTAGATTAGCATTCAAAAGCAGGGCTGTGGGATGGTCATCTTATATGTGAAAATATTTGCCAGTGGATGTTGGGTGGAGAGAAGGCTGTTTAAACAGCGGTGGTGCCAGAATGTTTATTAGTTTAATATGATTAATGATTGAGGAAAGCCAACAGAGTTTTTTTTTTTTTTTTTTTTTGTAGGGAGCGTGGAGAAGGCAACAAAACTTCAACATCAAAAAAATGAGACTGTGTGTTGTAAATGCACGTGAATGTGTTTTTATTGAGAGAGCTTATATGTACAGTTTATATGTTTTAGGTGTGTCTGCGTTCAGGTGTTCATTGTGTGTCAGCTCGGTGAGCATGAGCTGTAGTGGCTTGACCCTGGCTCTCCTCTGACAGGTGGAGTTTGCCGTGGGATCTGCCGTGTTCAGAGAGGCTTGGAACCAAACCCCGCTTGAACTGCACCTCACAACTTGCCACGGGCTTGCAGGAGCCGAGGCAGAGGTGTCCCCGGGCGAAGGATGCTGGGGGGTGGGTGGGTGGGTGCGAGCGGGCGGCAGGCTGAATCGGGTGTTTTGGGGGTCGGTGTTGTGGCCCACGGGCTGTAGGCTGGACGTGGGTGTCCTGGGTAGCTGGGCTGAGCAGCGAGCAGGGATTTGCCTGGTTTTAGGGCCCTGCAGGGGTCGCCGACGGCAACTGGCTGCTGCTGCTCAGCTCAGCATGCTGCTTTTTGGTAAAGCCGTGGGAGGATGAGTTTTGGAAATCACTCTGTGTAGACTCATGGCATTGCTTCTGTTTATCCGTATACTCCCAGTTCCTATCTCAGGGCGGTTCTTACAGCTCCAGAGGCCAGAATTTTTTCCTCTAAATTAAAGCTTTGTTTTGGCAGCGTGTTGTCTGTAAGTGTCTGCCCTCCCTATGGCGCTCGCAGCACGGTGTACTAACCAGTTGACTTTTTAAGCCTGGTGTGCGCTTACAATGTAAATGTGGTTCACTGAATTGGTATCAATAATAGAGAATTGGAGCTATACTGAAGTTTACAAAACAGCATTGAAATTGATTTTCTGAACATCACCCCTATACAGTGTTTTAGCTCATGGGAGTATTTAATCTAATAGCATAATGTGAGATCATTTTAGGCAGTAAGACAGCCTCACAACGCAGTCCTCACATGCTATAGCTGCAAACTTGACTGAATATGGATTTAAACTATATATAATACTGTTTCTGTCTGTATCCGTCACAATTCGTTTGAACTTCCGTCAGGGTTACTACGTGGCACCGCAGAATAATTAACACAGTATGCATTAGCAGTATGTTCATTTGTCCTATATTTTGTCGGGAAGACATCACCACCAGTAATCTGAAGGGCAGCAAGAGCTTCTGCTTTTGGATTTTTAATGCCTGTATTGCAACAACCCAATAACTCATTGGCAATGAGTGTTTCTAATTTAGTAGAGTTAAATAATTTAAAACTATTGTCAGAAAAATACTTTCTTACTTCCTCCTCCTTCCTTTTTCCAAGAGGGAAATTTGAATTCTCTGTGTTGAAAAGCCCGCATCTCTGGGTATGATGTCAGTGGGGAAGTCCTTGCCACACAGTTTGTTGCGACAAGTGCTGGCGTTTCTTCCAAGTCATGCTGTCTCAGAAATAGGGACTCTTTAATCATACTTTTTCTTCCTTCTTGTAATTTCACGGTTCTGAAGTCCTGCTCTTCTGCTTGGGATGCAAGCATTGAAATTTTCATTGCTGCTGGTGTGAGTCCTCACCCACTTGTATTGTGTGTTGGGCTAATGAGCGAAGAAGAAAAACCAATTACCAGGCTAGTGCTCAGACTTTGATGTACATGATGTCTTTAAATTTATAGTGCAAGTGTTGTAACGTGATTCCCGGATCTGAAGAAGAGTGTTCTGAACAACAATTTCTAGTATATATTTGTATGACCAGTGCAATGAGATTGTGAATCAATATGGTGTGTGTTATATCAGCGTAATTTTAGATTAATTTCTGAATCAGTAAGTCATGTAGTGCTCAGAATATATGAAAGTGAATATGGTATTTGCACAAAGAAAGAAAACGTGATAGGGAACCCTTCCATTTATACTTAAGCACAGATGGTGTGGTGATGAGCATGGGAAGAGCTTGAATTGGTTGGAGTTGCACTAACGTAAGTTAGCCGTGTGCCTTCTCCCTCTCACGTTCCCTCTTGCTTACTTCTAGAGGTTTTTTCCTTTTTTCTTTTTCATTGCAGATTTATTTCTCTTCTCAGCATTTTGCTTACATTGTCATTACAGCAGTGTTTGTTCAGCTCAGACCAGGAGAGGTATTCGATTTTGCAGCTGACATTTATTTACAGGGTCACCTTCTAGTCCCTATGTTAGATTGCCACTCCTTATGAACAGTATCTCACGAGCGATATAACGTACTAGCTAAGGGATCTCGGAGAAAACCATCCCTTTCTCTGAGTCCCTGATAAAAGGCAGATGGAGGCATACACTGGGAGTTATGTTATCACTTTTTCTGGAGCTTTCATCAGTTATTTGAGACATAAGAAACCTCCAAGACTGCATCTGATTCAAGGTTTTCTAGTAGTCTACTGCTGTTACTGAAGTGTATGGCTTAGCTTGTGTGGATGGTTTTGAACGGATGGTTTTGAGCAACCTGATCTAGTGAAAGATGTCCCTGCCCATGGCAGGGAGGGGGTTGGTATAGATGAGCTTTAAACATGCCTTCCAACCCAAACCATTCTGTGATTCTATGGATCTCTAAGACTTTTTTACTGCTGTTTTTCTCCAGTGCAAGGATCTGCTTTGCATATTCCCAGTCCTTACTCCTTTACTACTAGGAGCAGAGGGTACTGTGTCTTTGAATGTTTTGACACTCGCTGCTTTAGTTCTTGAGTCACGACTTACGTAAGTCTCTTGAGTAGGTTTCAGGTTGCTATTTAGAGGTGATGATATGTTTCTTGTGGAGATACCATGGAGGCAAGGAACTTCAGGCATTGATTGTCTTGCTTTCTTTGTCCTTTTCTCATGATTTTTGATACTTTTTTGTTTGTATGAATAGTCGTGAAAGGCAAAAGGAGAGAAAATGGGTTCTTGGAAGAACGTATGTCCTTAAATGCAGATATAGGCACATAAATAGTTATACTCAGATTCCAAATTTTGCTGGTTATCAGAGTGATTAACAGAGAACAGAAGAATCACTAGGTATCTCCAGGTGAGTGGCCTCTTGAATATGAGAACATTGCTGTTAAGGTGTATATAGGAAACATAAGTCCAGGTGTTCAGGTCTGAACACTTTATGTAACATTATAAAAAGGGGAAGTGGAAAGAGGAAGAGTTGGGAACTAAGGAACAAATAATATGATGGCTTGTAGGGAAGCCTCAGATATTCAAAACCAGTTACTTTAGGCATAAGCATTTTCAGCTTTTAAAAATGTCAACTTCCTGCACCATTTTATTTGACTTTTTGTTACAATCTTCAGGCTTCTCCTTCTTTTCTTTACAGCTCTGTAAGCTAGAAACCAAAGGGGGAAGAGCAGGTGAGAGCAAGCGTGACTTAGATTCTCACTTTATCAAGAATGTGGTGGCAGAGAGGGGAGGAAGATAAATTTGTGAATAATACCATGCAAAAAAGTTCAGAACCTGGAACCACTCTAGGCCATGGGAGATCACGTAAGGTTTCATGCCTTGTTTATGTAAGGTGGTCAGAAGGTTATTTTCTTCTTGGCCCTGAAAGAAAACTGACTCCAGACCTACTTGAAATCTTGCGGAATTTGCTAAAAATCGTGACAATTGGTAACAGAAGTCTAGGGTGAATACAGCAGTTAACTCTAGACAGATGATTGTTTTGGCTCTCTGTCTTCATACTTCTAAACTTATTTCCGTTAAAATATTTGTTGTTAGACTTGTAAAATGTCTTTGGAGTCTTCATAAGGTTTCTTGAAATTGGCTGGAGGAAAAATATTAGGACCATATTCTGCATGAAAATTTTTTAGATCGTTTATAGTGTGTAAACTTTGTGTATATATATATATTCATCAGAAGGACAAAACACTTTTCATCATGAGCATTTTGCTTTGTTCAGTAGATTTCTTGTCAAATAGGAATGCAGATTTGAGATACGCTGTGACTTTCTCCTGATACTTTACGCTTGTTGTGCACCTGTGGGATGCTTGGTTGACTTGTGAGTGAAGTACCATGTATGGTTGTAGGAGGAGTTATGTTCAGCATTTTAAGAACTCTATAATGTACAAACCTGACCTTTACCATGTAGTTTATTTCTGTGTACTATGATGGGGGCATTGCTTCTGTGGTACCAGGACAGCTTTGAGTTTTTTGATAGTAGTAGTGATCTTTGCTTACCTTGCTACAAATATGCTGAGTGGGCTTTTCAGGGATGAGATTTACTGCTTACACTAGCAAGTTCCGTGGACAATATCTGACTTAATAATTTTGCTTTCTGCTTGTAATTACTTGTTACTTTTCTTGGTTAATGTCTTCAGAATATCTCAGTTCATTATCAAGTCTCAGAACATAATTTAAGGAATAATGCGTATCCTGACTGGTCATAACGAGGCTGAAATTCCATCTTGGACTTCTGGTGTCATCACAGAACTGGGATGGAATTACAGCTTTAATTTATGTACTATGGGGGATACATTATTTATTACTGTGCATTAGAAAATGATTAATCTCTGCTTATGTTGTAAGGCTATCCTACTGCTCTGAGTCCCCAGGAAGTGCTGAGACATTGTAGAACTTCTTGTGCAAATTACAGTTTCATGAAGCTGCGAAAAAGGCCACTGCATTATTAAAAAACTGCTAGAAATGATCAAAATTTACTAAGCTGCTATGGGGTTTTTCCGAACTAGTAGAATTCCTGTAAGGCTTTAGTTTGCTAAACCTGAGCATTTCCTTACCTTTAGTCCCTTTCAAGTGTTTTGTTTCACCTAAAGCCACGATCAGATAATTGGGTTGAGGACACTGTGTTTTGAGGACCCTGATTCAACAAAGCACTTTAACTGTAGTCAAGCTCCAGCTGAAGATAACAGAAATTAATCATGTGCTTAATTGGTTTGCTGAATCAGTTCTTTAATTTCTACTTCTTTGGTTGTTCATAAAACCTATTTCTTAGTTTGTCCTCCACTTCCCAAAATTTTGTGTGCGTGTGTGTGCATACACACACATGCATGCAGCCATGAATACAGGGAAGCTGCAGGGGAGCAATATGAGCTAAAGGAAGATTGCTATAAAATTAACTGATTGTTCCAATTTTCATTCCAGTGCCTTTTTTTTAATGGGTTTTCCTCTGGTAACGTTCAATTTTTGAGTGTTTTCAATACTAGGAAAGTCAGTAACCAAGTTCTGGTATGTAATTACTAGTACTGTGTAACTAGTTGTAATGTCCACAACTATGGCTGTGATGAATTTGAGTCCCAGCATTCCTTCACAGCCAGTTTTCAGTGGGGTTTAGCCTTTTACAGGAACTGAGAATTTGTCTGTTTTTGTTTTACAGCTTGTGGACATGTGTTTGTATAGAGACTGAGTACCAGCCACAACACCATGCAGCTGTTACCAAGTAACATAACTAATCCATGCCTCTTCATAAA
This sequence comes from Burhinus oedicnemus, assembly GCA_008921705.1. Lineage (NCBI taxonomy): Eukaryota > Metazoa > Chordata > Aves > Charadriiformes > Burhinidae > Burhinus > Burhinus oedicnemus. The sequence continues at coordinate 1,331,847 of VFFE01007043.1, forward strand.
CAGAGTTTGAGATGTGGGGGCAGGGGGATTGCAATTTTGCATTTGCAACTGCTATGCCCTGGTTTGGAAAAAAGAGAAAAGAAAACAACCCAAACCCTAAAGGTTCGTAGGAATTCTAATTAATAAGCCCTAGCAAAATGTCTTCAAAAGTACTCAGCACTATTAGATCTGAAGAAATGAATTAGGTATTTGTAAAAGATCAAACAGATACAAATACCTTAAGAAAAGAAGTCACTGATGTAAATTAAATGAATGCTTTATACTAGTACAAAAGTATTATAAAAAATTAAATACTCCCACTTTCTAAGGTGGCATTTTTATCTAAGGCTCTGATGACATGTATAAACCACTCAAGTTTCAGTCTTGTGGGTTATATTGTCACCAGAAGCTCTGACTAATAATACAGTAAAATCTTACAAATGACAGTTGCATATAGTATGACTCTAAATGGCTTTTTTTGGTGTTTTATTATTGTCATATGTTTAAGAGAAAAAGAAGAGAGAAAGTTGCAGTGCCTACAGACTAATTGGACCTAGTGGGGAATTATTGTCTTGGATTTAATTTGGGTGGCCATATTATAAATCACAGATGTGGAATCTAAAACACAGTGACAAAGCTGATAATCCTTGAGGTGTAAGAATCTTGCAGCTGGTGTAGAGAAAGACATACAAAACACGCCGGCAGCTCTCCCCCCCACAAAACTAAAATGATCGTCATTTTTGCAGGGAATGCCATGGGAGTCAGAATTAGAGACATTCACCCCTCTTCAGTTTGAGAGCTGAAGAGATGGCTGCAGTTTCTATGCAGTTTCAGCCCGCTAGAGCTGTATAAATAGATCGCTGGCACTGTGCAGATCTGTGTCGGACCAGTCGCTGTTCCCTTTCTACATCACAAGGAGATGCAGAAGAGCAGTCCTCTGCAACTGCCTGTCCCGTGCCATTCATACTGAACAGTTAGGCTGGGACTTGTAAGGGCAGAAAGGCTTGCCTAGATGATGCTCTCTGCTCTGAAGGGGTCAGGCACAAGGCTTATGCAGATTTAAGCTAATGTTTTAAAGCCTCATTTGGATCTTAAATGGGACATGACATTTGTGCTAGCTTTCTGAATGAGTTGCAGCCTTGGGCGAATCCAGTACCATGTGAATTGAGATAGTATAATCACATGAACAGAGAGGAAACCAGCTGTTTAGCATTGAGGCAGTTGTTTAGTTGTGTTATGATAGATACATGAGACTGGAAATAAATACTGAGCAGCATGAATTTTATACATACACCGGAATTTCTTACTTTTCTGCTTGCTAGTTCGCTACAGGTACTGTTGCCAGTTTTGTGTAGGGAGGGTGATAGGAGAGGTAGAAACAAGGATGAAGGTAAAAGTTTAAGGGTAGATTTCTCAAGGTCCTTAAACTGCCTGTCTCTGCCGGTGGTTGTAGGACAAACTATGCTGAGTCATCACAGTCCAAAAAAGTTGGATCTTGCTCCTGACAGCCAAGGGTGACACCCTGGGTGTACATTTCTGGATGCATGTGGAGGACCAGATCCTCAGTGCTCCTCTATGTGAGGAGCATAAGCTCAAAAGCAAACTGGAGTAGAGAGAAGAGAAAGAATGACAGTAGGTTTTAATGCAGGATTTGGGTCCAGTAACTTCTTGGTGTAGATGCCCAACTCTGGGAAATGAATCTTAAGGCAGCATTGTTATACATGTAGGAAAGTGTACCAGCCACTCCTTTCCTCTGCAGTTGGTTCCCTCTTACCTTGCCTGCAGAGCTAAACTGGAGAGACATGGTGCTGCTCACTCTGGTGCAGGGTTAGGACTGGTCCACTTTGTTCTCCAGAGCATGAGCTGTTTTATCGTCCGAGTTTTCTTTTAAGATCGGTAAAGATTGGGTAGTCTCATTGTGCTGTGCTGATACTTGGGGCTGGGTTGTGCCTGCCCTGGTGCATTGCGTGAGCTTGTGGAGTTGTGTAATTGCAAGTTTACTGTCATACAACAAATGACTGATGGCGTAATTTGTATTTTCAAAATACATAAGCAGCTTAACCTAATCAGGTGGTGTGGTAAATATTTCCAGGAGATAAAAAAAAAGTATCGGGGCAGGTGAATGGAGTTATAAACTTCCTTTAATGAGCTGCATATTGTTTGATCATGTTTTTTCATATACATGAGCTTCTGCATGCCAGATTCTAGTACTAATTGGCAGCTACTTCACAGTCCTGGAGAAATAATATTATAAATACTGGAAACAGTGAAAATGAGTGGATGTGTCAGTTTGCCTTTCAGACTACTGTGACTAACAGGTGATTAGTACAAACAGTAGAAGACCCACTTATCCTCCTTCTTGCTCATAGAAATACAAGGAGAGGGAGATCTCGGGGAGCAAAAGGGATATGTTCAGCTCTTCCAGACAGTGAACAGCAGTACTGCTGACTGGCTTGGATTACAGTTGTGGCTGTGCGGGTGTTTAATTTGCAAATCCGAGCAGTCCTGCTCACTTCCTGAAGCCCCTGAAGTTAAGCACATAAGTAGTTCGGGGTCTGAAAGACCCTTGTTGGCTCATTCTGGAGAATTTGCAGCAAAACCTTATGATGCAGGAAAACCCCCAAATAACAAGTATTTTACTGCTTCCAGTGGGTGGCTGATGATGTCAATGGGATATGAAGTGGAGGGAATGCATGTCTGTTTGTTCATGTGTGCCAGTAGTCTTCAATGCTACAAAAAGATGCAACAAATTAAAATATCTCATGTTCTTGCATGCAGATCAGCTGCCATTATTTTTCAAAGACACAAACTTTAAATACCAAATGTTAATTTAAGGAAGGTTTTAAGATACATGGAAAGCACTTCTGAAAAAATACTCAAATGAGAGCAGAGGATTTTTTTTTTTAATTAAACATTTTTCTATAGTACAAATATGTCAGTGCTTGGTGAAAATCGCACTGCTTGGGCGAGCAGGGGGAACAGTTCACTCTTTCACAATGAAGAACAGTTTGTTTTTAATGGTAATGAGAAGATCCCGGTAATAACTGTGAAAAGGCCTAGGAAAGTAGTACATTCACGGGTGGATGAAATTTTTCTGTAGAGTTTGGATGTCTTTCTGAAAATGCTATGCTGCAAATTTTTGAGCTCGGTGCTACTCACTTGTATGCAGTGGAAGGATGATTCCCACTACAGAGGGGATTCTAGGCTGAAATTGCATGGCCTGTCATAGGGATTTGCATAAACCTAAAGGAGCATAATGGTCCTTGGCAACTTTCAAAATCTCTTAATTTTTGCTTAAAGCCTTAAACTGATTAATGTAGTTTAATAAATATAATTTAAAATTATATTTATATTGTAATATTATATAATAAATATAATGTAATATAAATATATAATAATATAATATAAACTTACATTTAAATATATACCTATAACATACATATATATACACACACACCCCTATATAACATATAAATATATGTTGAGGCACCTGCATTTTAGCATAAAATATGAGTCTGGGGACTAGTACAAGGAGGTGTGTTTGTAGCTTTTTAGACATTGCCCTACTTCTTTTAAAGCAATTATGTAATGGTCACTGGCTTTTTTTAGTAATATACCAGTTACTGAAAGCGGGATTTTGCCCATTTGAAAGAAAGATGTGCAGTTGGTTTCTTTGCAAACCTTGGTCTGTCGTCCTGCAGAGACCGGCTGAAGGGTTACTTTCATTTTCTGCAGGACAGTGGTGATGGGAAAGTTATGTGGTGTTGCGATCGCCGACTGTAGACACCAAAGAGAAACTCTAGATGTAAGATCGAGGAATGTTGGAAAAGGCAGTATATTAGTAAAATTCACAGTAGTTAGTGCTGAAAAATGGAACTGTTGAGTGCTAGCTTTGTCATGACAAATATTTGCAGGTTAAAAGCGGTTTCATCCTCAGTCTGAATAAATGCTGGAGGGATTAGACTGCACTGCAGCCCATGTTAGCACATGCATGTGTATGTAAAGAGGTACAATATCCTAAATAAATTAGAGGTTTGGGGTTTTTTTTCTGTTTACAAACTCTGTTCACCAAAATTAGTAAGATGTATGTAGCCATATGTAGCATTGTGAATGTTTCATAAACTTAGCTTTGTTCCTGATGTTGTCGTTATCTGTCTTATATTATGAATCACATTAAGGAAAAATACCTTGTTTCGATCCTCCAGGGGAAAAACCCTTTCTCTATCTCACCTCTCCCCGAAAACCCCAGACACCTACTTGTCCTGTGTCATCTGAAGCAGATTTGAATCTGTTATCTGTACCTAAAATCTACAGATACACTTTTCCTGTCTTGCATAGGAACAAACTGTTGTCCCATTTTCTGTAGTTGCAATTTAGTGATATCACAAACAAGTTACAGTAGTAAACTGAATGTGTTAAAGAAAGGGAACAGAGGAAAGATTACAATTTAATTCCTCAGAAAATATACCTAATACTATTCATAAGCAGTATGCAATTCACAGTAGGTAAAAGTACAGCTGTGTTTCAAACCACCATAGGTAAAATAAACCTCCCTGGGCAAGACTATACTTGGATTTGATACTAATGAATCTTGGAGAACTGGCACTGCAGTTCCGAGTTTTAAAGTCAGATCCATTTGTTTACCTTTCTTGCCAGTCCAACATAATTTTTCATGGGCCAAGACCTATATTTTAGTTTGTTTTCTTTCTGGAGCATGCTTGCTCTCTCTCAGTCTCCCTGCAGTAACTCTGGAATCCATTGGCCAGCTCCAGCTAAATTTAACAGGCGGGTTGAGATCACAAAGTCCTTGAACTCCTGGCAGTTTTATGAAATGGGGAGATTGATATAGGACAACGACAGAAATTAGTGATCTTTCTGAAGGAGAGGTTCTCCTGTGTTACCACGGATGTGAGAGCACACTGGGGTGTGAGCCCTTGCGAGTGCTCCCAGCGCAGGGCTAGCTTTACTCAGAGTGTACGTCTTACTGTGCATGGGGTCACCTACCCACGACAGGCAAAGCCACAAGAAACCAGCCTTCATGGACTCCACTGCTTATGGGACCACTTGGTCTTTTCAGGAGGGAGACTATCCTAACTCCCTTTGCTTCTCCCACGCTTTCCTAATAAATATGATATTTTTAGGTTTCCAGCTTTCCTCTACTCTAAACCAACAGCACCTTCACTCTTGTTCCCTGTGTTCTGCAGGAGGCAAATGGAGCCTGAGACAGACAAAGTGACGTGACCAGGGCTGTATGGGAGATATATCATGGTGCTGGCCTGTGCAGCTGACCTGGGAGGTTAGAGACCAACCACTCACCTTTTCTCTCCTGTGCACAGAGTCAATAGTAAATGCAGTTTAAACACACGGATCAGTTATTAAAGATCCTGGACCTTCTTGGATGGCTCTCGAAAATGCAAGATGAGGAGTTAGGCTCAACACTGCGCTGTCTTAAAAATTAACCACATTAGAAACTGTGTCTCTGACTGGTTTGATACATAGAAACAATTATCTTTGAAGGAAATGAACACAAATCCAGGATGCTTTGAAGAGAGAGGCCTAATGGGATGATGGCAGTCATGACAGGGCCCAGCTTCCCCTGCTGACTTTGCCCTTTTCATTCATGAAAATGGACAGTGCTGGTGAAGTGAGACTGTGGATTTTATGTATACTTCCTCCGCGCTTGGGCTTCCTGCTCACAGTGAGCTCAGAGTCATCTCCTATGTGGAGGGCCAGTGGAAGGCACATGAAGGAAGACAGGAGCTTTGAAGAAGTATTCAGCTACTAGGAAAGCATTTCACTTGGCCTTGGCCAGATCCTCAGCACAATGGTCAATGTCACTCCCGCTCACAGATTTGCTGCCATGTCCAGAACAGTTTAGCAGAAGTTGAACAGATGGAGCAAAGAGGTTTAGTTGGTTTCCTGCAGCAAAAATGCAAGGAGGTTTCCATCACTAGGTATTTCTTAGCAGCTTTGAGTGAAACTCTTCAGCGTTATGTTCTTGTTACTGCTAGGGGCAAACAGCTTATGAAGAAAAGATCCTTCTCCCCTTCTCGATAATGTTTTCAACAAATGTGGTGGAACACGTAGACAGGTGCCTTCTAGCCAGTGGCCTGCAGACCTCCGTGTGGCCTGCAGACCTCCAGAGGCTCAGGAGGTACTTCTTAGTAGGTGGCAAAAGGTAACTGAGAAAGTTAGACATGACGTTATAGGATTCTTAGGCTTTCATGCACTTAAAAAAGGTGCGATGACTGTATTATTACTTGAAATAGTTATGAGAAATTTCAAGATTTTGGGGGTCTTTTTAATGACATTTGGCAAGAGAACATAAGATCTACCGTGAGAAAAAATACCGGGGGATATTTAACATACTCTTAGATGACAACATAGTCACCTTTAAAAAGCATGACTGTCTAAATTATTCTGCTGTCTGTTTATACAACTAATGTCTGAAGTTTATTTTTCATGGGGTTTAGTGGGTGAAGGGTAGTACTTTTTTTCTTTCTTTTTATCCGGTTTGTTTTAGTTTTCCCTTCTGTAACCATTCTTTACTATTTTGTGCTAGACGAAGAGAAAATATTTTGGAGAGCAGAACTCATTGTAAAACTACAGAAATTAGGTTAGTTATTGTAGCTGAAACTACTTTGATCTATTCTCCCTTCTCTTCATTGTTTGCTTCAAAATGCTCTTGCTGCTGTCACTATTACACTGATGCAATATTACAGTAGAATATAATAATATAATCTTCTTATTTGGTGGCATAAAGATGCATGACAGCAGAATATTTGGGTTTTGTGATTATGCCTACATTAGCAAGTAGTGTGGACCAACTGGAGAGTATCTGTCTAGTCAAAAACTTGGTGCTGGGGTCATGAGGTTCACACCAGGCACATTGCAGGGTTGCTTTTTACTTCTGAACAGTCTGATGCTGTTAACTGCATGCTCTGGAGAACATGATCCTTCTGGTTTAGTTCCTCCCAAGAGGGATTCAGTTCACATGCTCCAAGACCATCCCACAATGCAACTAAAAGCCCAGGCAGGACAGATTATCTGGAGACTTGCTTCAAAAGTTATGTGCCTGATCTGAACAAAAGTAGTAAGGTAGCCTTGCCCTATAGGGGCCTTGTGGGATGAAGGGATGGAAAGAAAGGTGTATTTCAGTTACCTGATCTTGTAGTTGTACCAGTTAGTAAAACATATTTCATAATTTGTCTTTCTTAATGTTCTTTCTTCCCTTTTCTTTGTAGTTACTACTGAAAGGGGAAGGTTGGTGTGGAGTAGGCTTCAGAGAAGGAAGGCTGTTTTGAGAAGTTAGAAGAAATCTTCTACCAAAAGGAGGATTGTGTCTTCTTTAAGGAGCTTATACAATGCCAAGTGCACACTAGATACCTAACCGGTAATGACCCATGTCTAGCAGTTTGTGCTTGACTTGCTGTCATGAGCGTGTGCCACTGGAGACAGTGCTCATGCCCTTAAATTAAAGAGGGTGGTCAGATGCTGCACTGAACTGAGGCTGTCAGTCGTGGTAAGACACTGGCTGGGTATCCTTTATCTAACAGTGTGTAGGCTCTTTTTGGTGTGTGTCCTGAGGCAGAGAAGGAACATATGGTATGGTGAGATGTAATGTCATATTATTGCTAGCATGACTTGGAAAAATATATGATGTTACCTTAGAGAGTAGGTGTGAGAGCTAGTCTGGCAGATGTGACAGTCCTGCTTTCTGGATTTGACAGTTGGCAGCCCAGAGAGCCTACTACCAAACCTGGTATTTGCTGAAATGCTCATGTTACGATTTGTGCTGAAGAAAAGGAAGTAGAAATAGAGACAACAGAAGCAGTAGTACAATGTTGTTTTTTAAAAAAAGAAAAGTCTGGACAAGTAGACTTATGCAAAAGCTCCTTCTTTCTCAGTGTCCTGTCTCTCCTTGATTAAAAGAGTAGATTTGGCTACAAGAGCTGGTTGGCTTTGTAGCCAACCAACTCACTGAATCCAGGCAGAGGACAACTTTTCTTCCCCTGCCTGGAAGATTTTAGTTGCTGGCCAAGCTGCTGGCCTAGTCCTGATCTCAAAAAGTAAGACCAAACAGTGGTGCTGAGCTGGTTGTGGCTTAGTCAGATTTCTGTTCTAAAAAAAGGTTATGGTCAGGCCTCCAGTTTCCTGCAATAAAGGTCACCACAGGTTTCTGCTGAAGTGTTCTGTACTCTGTGGAATTGGAGATATGTAAATGTATAAGGAATATTCATTGTTCAATATTTCTATATAGCAGCAAAAAACTACATCTCAAAATCCAACCTCATATAGCTAGAAGGTGGGTGAGCCGAAGAAAGTAAAGCAGAACGTAATGGGGGGAAAAAAATACCAGACTCATCTGTCCCAAAGAACATGAAATTTCTTCTGTTTTCTAGAACCTTTGCATTTGAAGAGCTTGGTATGTATCTGGACATTGGAAAGCATGCCATACTTCGTTTTCTTAACATCTCTTTCTAAACTATATGTGCCCTTTAGGAGAGAGAGACACTAACCTGTTGCTTTTCATGGGTAAAACATTGACATTTTACAAAAGGATGTTACTGCCCAGACCAGTTCAGCCACTGCGAGGGCAGATGGGTACATGGTGTTCAAGCTCTTTCTCTGGTGGCACTCTCGGTTTTCCGGAGCCGGGATTGCACCTCGGTGGGTACAGGCAGTCATATGGTGGGGTCCCCTGCCACAGGAGGAGGCCGCTGACGTGCAGTACAGTGGGTCTCTCCCAGGCCTTCCCGCTGTGCTCAGGCGCCGGGGGTAAGGAGGTGCCTGAGAAGAATCACTTCAGGAGTGATTACGGCTTGGGAAGACCTAACCCCCCCTCTGGGTAAGCGGGAGAGCGTGGCTCTGCAGGCCACCTTTTAACGGTAAACAGGCCGCGTCAAGGCCACAGGGGAAGCGAGTGAGGGCCGACAGCCCTTGCTCCAAAAATCATGCGATTAAAGTCACTCTCGGCTGTTAAGAAAAGAGGGGAGTTTATGGTGTTTGTGCTTATGAGCAGAAGGCAAGAAAAAGAGTAAATACCAAGTGGGAGCGTGTGCCTGAGCCTGCCAGATCCTGGGCAGAGGCAAGGGAGGGCAGCAGGCCCATTTCTGCAAGACTGGGGAAAAGAGTCTCCGTCCCCATGACAGGAGGTGCACAGAGAGCAGCCCGGTGCCGCCGTTTCTCCATCCTTCATAGCTAGTCCCAAAATGAGATCGCATCTTAGCACTCAGCTTTGCTCTGATCCGACCTTGGCTACATCCTGTCACACATGACAGTACCGTGGTGGTTTTGTCCAGGCCCACCCCAGAACCGCTTGGCCTGGGGACGGCGAGGGAGGCTGGCAGTCCTGTCTGCTGCCCAGGCTTGGAGGTAGGCAAGCCTGCCCCAAATCCAAGAATATAAGTGGAGTTGTTCTCTGTAGTTTGTCTTGGGGTTTCGTTTCTTTCTCTACTTGATTCTTTGTTTCCACTGCGGTGGTTTTTCATCGGTTTTGAGCAGAGTCATGTCACAGTAACGTAAGGTACATACAAGTTGACTAGAATGGAAAATCAGCTCGCTCTGTTCAGCTCCATTGGCCCTTTGGGAGAGGCACCACTGTGAAATGCAGGAAGGCCAGGGGGAAAGAGGGGTCCCACTGGCGGCATTTTATCAGGCTGCTACTCTTGTGATATTTAATTTTCTTAAGGTCCCAGGCTGCCAGAGCAAAGAGTATTGTCTGTCTCGGCTTTTGTTAAAAAGCAAAATATTTCTGCCTTCTGAGTGCAGACCAGCACAGCACCTGTTGCATTCCTGTGGCTCTGAAGCCAGAAGGCAGAGAACAAGACCTTATGATTTTTGTCCAGTCTTGTAACTTTTGAGGGAAGTACTGCATTTTGAGGAGATGTGTGCTGATTGACCATCATTTAATTCTTGGGGGTCAGCAGTACAGTAGGCTACAGGTGTGACATGCTGCTGTTTTCAGGGGACCCTGGCTGAATTCAGGTGCTTTGCAGCTGGCAGGGTTAATGCCACATGTATGGGAGGAGGAAGGGGGGTTTGTACTTCAGAGTGAGCCTTCATTTAGCTCTGCTGGGGGCTAGAGAAGCTGAGCACTACTTCATCTGTTGCACTGGGAAGAATGGAAGAGCTGACAAAATACTCCTATAATTTGTTTGAAGTTGCATTCGTTTCTCCAGAAGGGGGAGAGTGGAGTAGTTGAATGCTGGGAGGAATGTGCTTAATTCAGGATTCTCCTTCCTCCCTGACTTGAGTGCAGGCACTACAGAGAAAAATCAAGACATTTAGAAATGGGCTGTCAAATCTGCTCACAGGTTTTTGCAAAGTCCAGCATATCTGACTATTGAATGAGGCTTTGTACATGTGACTGAATAGTTCTGTATTAACAGTTCACAGTTTTTGATGCCATTCAGGTTACTGAGCAAATACCGTTAGTGCACAGAGGTGCAAGCCATGAGTGGACAGTAACTGCAGCAAGAGCATGTATGTGTATGGCAGGCCTGCTGCTGCTTTCTGATCGTGAAATTTGGCTCACAGTATCATGATGTAGCAACAAGAAAAAAAAAGAAAAAAAAAAAAGGAGGGCAGAACCAGTTTAAAGTCTTTTTGTTACCCTGAATATTTAGTGGTTTATCCTCTGCTGTAGAAATTGTTGCCTCTTTTTTCTTTTTTTTATTTTTTTTTTTTTTTTATTTTTTTTTTTTTTTTTTTTTTTTTTTTTTTTTTTTTTTTTTTTTTTTAGAAAACCAGAAAATGTCCTCCATCACAGTTAAATCTCTTTCATTTGACAAACCCTGATTTGCTGCTCCTGTTTCTGTAAGGATCAGATGGGTAATGGAAGCTGTACAGCAAATTAATGTATGCTACTTGAGATAGTAAAATGCAGGGCTACAATAGGCCTTTTTTCAGCAGCTGTAAAGCTGTTGTGTGACTACAGTGAATCCATTCAGTCTCTCCCACACTTGCTGGGAGCACCGAGGGGAAGAGAGTCATACTAGTGAAATGACTATCCAGCAAAACAGTTTCAGAGGGACAGGCTGATGACTCACTCGTCATTTTGGTTTACAGGGTCTTTTTCTGTGGACATGAAGTTTCAGCCTCATGTGAGTTAAAAGATCTATAACTTTGTCCGTGTTACCAGATTATCCACTAAATCAGCATGGGTGTTGTGTTCCTTGCATCAGCCCTCTGAGATGAGGGAATACTGTTACCTCTGCTGCAGAGAAAGGGGAAACTGAGGCACAGGAAAATTGGGGTTAAGTGACAATGTGCATTAGGAGCCAAACTCTCATACTTCAGTCGCACTGCAGAAGCTCAAGTGCCATTCAGAGCTATTTCAGCCCTTCAGGAAGTGTCACATAGCATTTGCCCATAGGTCATGCAAAAAGCCTGAAGGATAGCTGGGAATCGGTCCTTCAGACAACATTATTTGTCTCTTTAAATAGAGCATTAAAAATACAAGTATGTAAGTGAGAACAGGAGGATTTTATGCTGATTTTGGTCTTAAAATAGAATCCCTGGCCACTTTGTATTTGAGTCGGGGAGAAACACGAGAGCCAGAACCTAGTTGATTCAGCAGAGTGACACTCCATAAAATAATCCCTTTAACAATTTTTCTTAAATTAAGAATGGTTTCTAGGTGGCATGAGTCATGGACAGAGTGTCCTCATTTCACTTTGAACTTCCAGCCTTCTCTGGATTTGTGTCACAGCTTTAGAGGGCTTTGTCTTCTTCCTGCCAGTCTGTAGGCTTGGCTGTTGCAACCTGTGTTCCTGTTGAGTGAGAGCAGGCCCCTTGAAGCAAGCAGCAACACCACGTAAGCGAGAACAAGCATGGTGGAGTGGGGGAGCAGGGTAATTTAAACGGAGTATTTTGGATTTGTTTGTCCTGTAAGCAGTTTTGGGTAGTGGTGAGGTAGGCGCAGCCCCTGTGCAGGTGTCAAGGGAAGCCCACTTTCCCCTTTGTGTCTTGGTCTTTCCTCTGAATTTTGGGTTGTTTTCTCTGGGGGATGTGTGTGGGAATAAACTGTGATGTAGAAGCTGTACTTTTTGAATTTCTGACAGCTTTTGGCAAAAAGTTGTGTTTTCTGAAGTATGTACAGCCACAGAAGGCTGTGGATAATGTCTCCGTTCCTTAATTAAAAGCAATGGAAAATATTATTCAGAGCTGTCTGTCTGTCCTAGCTGAGGAAGAAGACCAAAGCAGTCTGGCTTCCATGTATGCAAGGTCAAATCCTCCTCTTTGCTGTGTTGTGAAAGTTTGTTTGCTTCAGTGGGGATATTCACAGGTGTAGCCCTGGGAATGGTTTTTCTTTCAGGCTTTTTACAGAGCAAGAATGACTATAGTTGTTGGTCCTAAAAACTGCTTGTAGGGAAATAACTGGGATGCCTGTAATCCGGAGGGGCCATGCAAATGCAAGACCGTGCTCTCAGAGGGAAAGTGAACTCTGCACTGGCTGGCAGCGTTTGCTTCTCGTAGCCAAGGGATTTTCCTGCTGACAGAGCCTGGTTTGGAGGCTTACGTACCCAGCCAGCTCCTGGCCTGCCTTGCTGCAGGTATGGGAGAAGGGAGGAGGGTGAAATGGGGGGTGGTGAGAGAGTGCTCTGGTAGCAGCACTCGCTGAAAATTCAAACCCCTTCAGACCTTTTTTGGTGATGCTGGAGAATGTCAAAATTGATTGTATTAGAGACCTGCCAGTTTCTCTTACTCATTTGCTTCGTCGCTCCTCCTCCCTTCCTTCCTCTCTCGTCAGCCAGGCTGGGTTTTGTAGTGCTAATGCTGCATTGCTTCTCCAGCAGGGCTACTACTTCCCCCACGCCGCTACTACAGAAATACTACAGTCACTCAGTGAAGATTTAGGGAGTTGGCCGTATACATATTATTAGTGGTAGTAACAGTGATAATAAAACTGAGGATTGCTCTTCCGTGTAATGTTTTGATACTTTACATAATGATTTTTCTTCTGATTTGTATCTCTGGGCTTTCTTCCCTTTTCACCTTCATAAATTTATGGAGTCTGGTATATACTGGATTGTGCTGTAAATGTATACTTTGTAGTGTACTATCTTGCAGATTTTAAAAATAATGTATTTTTGAGTGGTCTAAAATAGTGGGGGTTTGGGGGGGTTGTTGTTTGTTTGTTTGGTTTTTTTGTTTGTTTGTTTTTTTTAAAGTACAGCTCACAGGAGAGCTTCATGCTGCTTCAGCTGGGGGGAGTTATCACACTTGCTTTAGATAATGAAATATACATTGGAGAAAGGTCAGGGATTTCCCCTGAGCCACCCACCAATCGCTTGAAATGACATTTTCATTCTGAGTGTTTCTTGTTTTGTTTTTGTTTAAGATCCTGGAGCACAGGAAAGAGTTTTAATGCAAAACATCAGAAAAAAAAGACTGCAACGTCTTCTGTGAGAGAGGGGGGGAAAAAAGGAGATTTACAATTGCATCTTGAAACACTCATATGATTTGAGGTAAGTGGTTGGAGGGTCTTGTCATAAGTTACAGTTAGTTTGTAATTAAATTAATCATTATTCACCTCAGAGTGTCATGATATTTCTATCGAAGGCAATAAAAACAGATGGGAGAGGGAGGGAGAGAACTTCTAACGGCAAACCCCGAAACAACAGTAAAAATATGTAATGCACTTATCTTTTTGAAAATGGGCGCCATGAGGTCAAATCCTGCAAACGGGCAATCGTTCTGACATTTGTAAGGGTTAAACCCTGTTTAAATCAATGAGGCTATTCTCCCTGAAAGTTAGGCATGTGCCTAAATACTTCCAAGTTTGGAATCTATATCATATGGGAACTCTGCAGAAGAAAGCTATTGAAGAACATACAACACGCAGCCAGAAAAATGCATATACAATTCTCTTACTGTCAGTGATGTCATGAGTAATCTGATTTTACAGCATTCTTAAGTGATATTTTTGTATTAAATACATAGTTCTCATTTTTATGTTTAAACATCTCATTGAAACACCAAACTTCTTTACAGAGCCTGTAAATTCTACACCAGCTTTAATAATACATCTGCCTTAATCGCTTCGTCAGTGTGTCTTTGAACAAGAAGAGTTAAAAGTAGTTATGAAAGGGGACATTATTTTCTTTATAGAGTTGCAGATTGCAATTGGATATTTGAGTAGCAGCCGAACTAAGAGTTCCCTGACTGAGGCCGAATTGTGTTGTCCTGAGTTAATAATTCTTTTTTTTTAATAAAGGCAGACATGAGTTGCAGGGAAAAGCTCACCTTTTCCCTCCAGTCCTCATTGTTTTTGTTTTCATTTCTCATTAGAAAAGAATGAGCTCTGAGTCTTTTTTGTCTAGTGAAGAGAAAATGTTACAGTTGTAAAACTTTTAACCACTGAAAATGTTGCAGAAATGAAAACTAAAAACCACCAGCCTCTTTCTTAAATAAAAATTTAGAGTTATTTACTCTGTTCTGCCCTAGAAGTGCGCTGAAGGAGACAAAATTACTGTCAGAAACCTGCAGAATCAAAAAGACCCACATAACATGGAAGAAGCAAGGGATACAATTCAACAGATGTGTAGAGTGTCAAAATCCTTTGGCTGGTGGCATTTGCAGACATTTGTTGCTTACCAGGTTTCAGAAGAGAGGAAAGCATAGCCAGCCACTGGTGGATTGCTCTGTATTTGCTTTGTAGAAGTAGAGCTATTAAGTTTCTTTTGAAATCAACAGGCTCACTGCAGGGAGCTAAATATTTCCTTTCTGGTCAGCAGACAAGAGCCATTGCTTGGGAAATTGTAATAGTCCTGTAGGCATTTGTACTGATTTATCCAAAAAGTTTGAAACTTTTGCCAAATCAGTGTAGCCAACTCCTTTTTACGTGCAGATCTTGCAATATGGACTGTTAGCCCAAACAGGAATACAAGACTCTTTCAGTAGGAGTCTGAGGCGATTTTTGCAGTTGTGAAATGAGGTATTAATGCAAATCTGTTTGAAATCACTGCCATACGGTATGGCCTTTAGGGGCTCTGGTTCTTACCCTCCGCTCTGTTCCCCCATCCGTGCAGCTCAGGTGGGGAAATGCCTTGCCCTCTGGAGCGAGCCCTGTTTCAGGTGTAGGGTGACAGTTCTGGCCAAACCAGTAAGAGAGGGAGAAGTACGCCGCAGCGACCCGCATGTGATTGCTCTCAGCCCACCTTTGCTTTTTCTCCATCCCATGCTCCTGGTGGCAAGCATTCCTCCTCAGCTCTGCAGAGCATAAATCAAAATACTTTTATTCCTGTCTTCTTTTTCATGGATGTCAAACCAGGATAACGTGCATGATTTTCCTTTCATAGCTGCGGCCTTGTTGCTCTCTGAGGAGACACCCGTTGAAGTTCAGGGGAAGGTATCTTTGTACCATCTCTGTGGCCTTTATAATCATTCAGTCAGCTCTCTGCAGTCACAAAATTGTTGACTCTTACTTAGTTTTCTTTCTGTCGGGGAGTGCAGGAGCTCGTTGGCAGAGTGTTAAAGAAAGGGAAGTTCTTTGGCGGTGAGAAATGCATTTTAAGATATATTAAATTGTACTGCTACTCCTGCCCTTTCTTGATTATTTTTTTAGCACGTGAAGAAATAAAACCCCCTTTTACGTGCCCGGAGAAAGTCCTGTGGTGTGTGCTGGCGAGTTATGTGGGTGCTGAGCTGAGCAGGCAGAGGGACTGACTTTCTCCTGCCTTGTGTTTTTCACTGGGAGTGAATACGGGGGACTGAGCCTGCCCGGATTAAACACACACCCGTTTTGTTTGCCTTTCTCTGCTCTTCTTTCAGCTGTCAGTGTGCCATGTTCAGATGGCAGTGATCAGTCACAAATTGTCCCTCATCCATGCTCTTCAGCTCTCCTAAACCATTAGTTTCGTGGAGCTCTTCAACAAAGATGGCACCAGTTTGATATTTTTTTTCTTTTGTTTTTTTTCCATCCATAGCTAATGGAAAAAGAGGTTGTTTGTTTGTTTGTGTTTTCCCCTCAAGTCAGCTGCATTAGTTCCCAAAGCAACTTGTGTTAAGTGGAAATGAGGCTTTGATAATATGTGTGCTTGCTGGAGACTCGCTTAGATTTTTTTTATTTTTTTTTCCCCCCTGTATATGGATCTTTTCAATGGGGTGCCTCTATTGTGAATCAGAAAGAAAGTGCATGGGCTGCCAGGCACATAATGGAATTGTTCATTTGTTTCTGTAAGTGTGTGTAAGCCATTGTAAAGAGGAGGTGGTGGGGACAGAGAATAGAGACGTTTGCTGTGAGGAGCCGGGAGAGTGTGGTGGCACAGCTCAGGGCACGGTTGCGTTGGGATGCGGCTGTGCCAGCTCTGCTCAGTGCTGGTGGTCACTACCTGGGGCTTGCATTGCTTAGCATGTCATGTGAAAATGGGTGAAGCTTACATAGGCATTGACTATGCTGGCTGTAAACCACATAAGGCAAAATATTCAAAAGCTGTAACATTTCCAACGCTTTCCTTAAACCATGTGCATTGGCTTTAGAAAAAGAGTGATGTAAATATGAACCATGCCAATACTATGCTTCCTCACTGTGAGGCTATTTATTATAAAGGATGTATGGTATAAGTCATTTTAGTATGGAGTAGATAAGAGCTTGAACCAAAACCTTGGATCCAAGCCCACCAGCAGCTTTGCAAAAGGAAGGATCCAGATCTGAAGTCAGTGGTTCACGCAGTTTCTAGTAGGGAGTGGTTTTAACTTACTCCATAAAATGGCAGTAGCCAGAAGTTTTAAATTGAGGCTTTTAAACAAGTTCTTGCCTATTTCTCAGCCACCGTTCTCCTCTGCCTTAGGAAGTTACTGTGAAAGCACACCAGCCATTTTCTCCAAGCCACTGTGGCCAGGACACACCAACTCAGGGAGTGGAAAGTGGCCTCTCCCCTGTTAAACAGCCATATGCTTTTTTTCCAGAGGAGTTTTTCTTCTGAGTTAGATCTCCCTTCTGAAAGAAGGTCTTTGGAGTCACGGTGGAGGCTTTGGAAGTAGGACCTTGAAGTTTCACAGACCCCAAGAAACAGTTGATCTGCCTGGCACAGAGCAAACCAGGCCACAGTGGCTGGACTCCCCACCTATTAAAAGCCCTCTCTCGTGGTACCTTAGCTGAATTAGAGATGAAAAACTACGGCATTGTAAACAAGAAGTTCATAAAGCCTGAACTTTCCCTTCTAGATATAGGAGTCTCTTATTCTTCGCCTTCTCCTTTGCCCGTGGACACATTTTTCAGGCTTTTCAGTCTCTAGCTGTGCATTTACTAGAGAAGCATCTGGTTACGTGTTACTTTACACATCTGTTACATACGTCGGAGAGCCAAATCCAGCACCCCAGAGTCTTTATGTGGATTTGCAGCACTCCCTGTGGGACTTTGAATCTGTAAGCCAGTGAATGGCTTACAAGGATAGAAAACTGCAATATTTCCATCTACTGCATATATTACTGCAGTTTATTGCATGTATATTGCGTATATATACTACAGTCCCCCTTGTGTTTGGCAGAGAAAAGCTGGTATGGGAAAGACGAGAAGTGCTGGTGAACTGGGAAGTACTCAGGTATGGCAGTTAATTTGCTCCCTCCTAAAAACATCATCTTTCTGGTTAGGAGTACAAAAAACAGTTTTCATGGTGATTCGAACGTCTCTAAAAGATCCTGCCCAGACACCTGGTGTTGTGTATTTTGAACTTAACTTCGGAGTTGTCGAACTGGAGGGAGATACCAAATACCTGAGGTGGCATTGCTAACTGAGGCAAAGCTCAGGCTTTGCAATTTCGTCTGGAGAATCTGTACTGTTCACAGCCTGTATAGGAAGCGTGAGTTAGAAGTTAAGTATCTTTGATTTGAAAAGCGTTTCCTTCTTCACTAACCTCGCTGTTCAGGGTTCTGTATTTCTTTTCCTCTGGTTGGTAGTTCTGCAAGTGCGTGAAGTTTGGAGAAAACATGTGGCTCCTTAGCTGCTCTTTTTTCATGATCCATGTAGAAACCAAATGCGATAGATGTTATTTCTACAAATTATGAACTAGGACTACTGATTTGTGTGTTGCGCATGCCAGTAAGCAGATGAAATTAATTGTAACTTTTCATGTTCTTCTGTTTGCCCTGGTGGGACTGTGCTCTGTGGTGGCCATCCTTGGGTAGAGTGGTTGAGAAGAGCGTTGCCGATAAACTTGTGTGCACACTGTGTCCCGTTTTGCTGATGCATAGCAGAGCAACTGCTTGCCATCTAGGGAGACAAATGATAGCCATTGTAACAGCAGCGTATGTCAACTGATGCTTGGGAGCCTCTTCCTAGCCCACTGTTAAAACCTGATGGCAGAGTGTAAGAGAGGGCTGGGTAACACAGGGGTTAGCGCAAGAGGTCCTGGAATGGGGAAGATTTTGTTGAATATGAGAGACTGTGAAAATGCAAATTTGGCAGAAGACACGCGATGGCAAGTGCCCAAACACAGAGCGAGTACTGTGCTTCCCCTCTGCTAGAGTGCTCGGCAGCTGAAGCCCATGTGGGAGCCCTTTGCTGCCCAGCAGCGGCCCTTCGTGCCCTGATGGGGGTAAACCGTGGGTGCAAGGAGTAGCTGTCCCGAGGGCTCACAGACCCTATGGCCCAGCCTCCATCTGCAGCAAGGAGTCCTTCGGCGGCTGGCCACGCTCTCTTCCCCTGGCTCTCTGCGACATGATTGCTGTGGGCAGGGTGCTGCAGCTGCTTTGTTTGAAATGATAATATTTTATGCTGTTACTGTGGAATACTGCAGTATTTTTTGTAATTACGGGCTGCATGCCAGTAATGTACAATAACATTTTGCTCTTCCTGTGCTGTTGCTACTGTAGGCATTCATTCCAATTTGGGCTGCATTTGCAGTACGTCGTGTTTGGTTTTTTTCTTCTACTCTGCTCATTATCTATTGTGGATATTTTTGGATTATTCATTTCTACCCACGTCTGTCCGTACAAATCTATCTCAGAAAGCACTTCAGAAGAGTGGCTGTCTCCGTTGAACAAGCAATTGTTGTGGCTTTCACAAAATTACGTTCTTGTGAAAGTATGAGGCAAGAATGAGATAAAAATGAAGGTGAAAATTGTTTTGTAAGTTTAAAAATGGCTATGGTTTTAAAAACGTTTGAGACAGATAGGAGGCTAAGCCTTTCTTTGGCTGATGATAAGTGTATTTAGTGCTAAAGTCCTGGTCTGCACCAAGCCGTAGGTGGCTGAAACCTGTTGGATGGCAGAATCTGGGAGGCACTTACCATTGTCAGAGCCTGTAATGATTCTACATAGTTTTGTTTTTAACTGTTAATTTTTTTTGTATTTTATTTCTAGAGGAAAGTAATCATAACTTGGAAGATGGTCAGTAGTGTTCATGCCAACGATTGTTTATTAATGTTGTCATGGTCTGGAGATGAAATTTTTGTGAAAGGGAAATTAAAGTCCTAGACATCAGAGTTCACAGCTAGCCAGCCTGCACACAATTTGTTTCTGGAAGGTAGAGGTGGAGTCCGAAAGGAGATGAAGGAGGCACAACACAAAGGAGACAATTAATTTGTTTTCAGTAAATTTGGAATAAAATACAGTGTGTTATCCAAAAAGGATTGCACTTTTCTTGCATGTAATTTTAGTGTCCTTTTACTGTGCTGACTCACTGAACTGCTTCAGTTTCAAGTCTGCATTTGGTTTAAATTACCTCAGAGGCCTGCATTTTTATGCTGCTCTGTAAAGTACTTCTCGTCTGCAATCCAAATATCTTTTTTTTTTTTTTTTTTTCCCCCAACTGATTTGTCTTTTTTCATTTTCGAGGTCTCTGTGTCTCTGTTTTACTAACATTTGAAACCAATCACTGCCTGCTTGAGCCGTGTGATAGGCAAAAGCCATGTTGCAGCAACAGATAGGAGGAGTGAATCAATGCTTCCTGCCTTTCCATTAGATTACCTAAACCACTAAGCATAAATATTGCTTTATGTATAATACAGTGGCATGACTATCTCACTGCATTGACGGAACAGTGGTGGAAGTGAATATAATTCTTCTTCTATTACATCTTTAATGAGCTACAATTAAAAATAGTGTGTTGGCGTGCCAGACTAGATGTGTTATTCTCAGAATTTTATTGAAGCTGTTTTGGCTGTTAGACTTTGTTGACATCATGTTGTTCTGAAAACCTTAAGAATTAAACAGCAGAAAAATCTGCTTTGCTAGATGGAAGTTAACTGGACGGCAAAATCTGTTGACTAAAAAAATTTAGGTCTGTACTGAGTATGAAAGCCTGCTTTTTGTCTGTCTTTGAGGATGAATTTTTTACTATATAGTAATAAATAAGTCACAAAGCAGCAGGTTTCTACAGAGCTCCAGTTAGGTCCCAGGTCTCTTGACACCTGTGGCAGCAAGTCTGAGTGACAGATAGCACAAAGCTGTGAAGCCTAATACTCTCAGTATTCAAAAGCACACACATAGGACCTTAATTTCAAGTGCCTCTCTTAGCTCTGGGGTTTTTCCCCACTGCCAAACTAACAAAATTGAAGAGTCATTCTTAGAATTTTGAAGAGAAGAATTTTCTCAGCATTTGTGGCTTTGTGAAGGATTGACATCACTTACAGATCAGAAAATAGCACTGTCAATTTTAGCTTGACGGCATTCCATTCTCTGCTCCAAAAACCTGTGAACAACAATGGATGAGTCAAAGATTTCTTGGAATTTTCTTTTTTTTTTTTTTTTTTTCCCCCTCCTCCCTTGTGCAATTCCATTGCCGTTTTTAGCACGGACGGCAGTTCTCCAAAGAATGTCTGTGTGCTTGAACTGTGATTTCTTGAACATTCAGAACAAAATCAAGTTGTGTGAGATGGCAAAAATCATTGTCTATGCATTTTGGTAACATTACGTGAGCTTTATTGAAGAATCCACAGTAAAAGGCAGGAGGCGTTTGATAGAGAGCTGTTGCATCTCCACTTCAGCAGCATGGAGATCTCCCTATCATGCCCCTTCATTACGTTGTGATGAGTTTTTGCTTAATTATTTTCTGTGTTTTATCAGCTGTGTTCAGTGGAGTTGCCTGAGAAAACAAATTATCAGTGGATTTGGGAGACTTGGACCAGCTCGAAGCACTTGTTGAACCACAGCATCCGTCTGTCTTTGCCTCAGTTTTCTGTGTGAAAAACAAAGATTATGCCTCATGTATTTTAGCATCATGTTGAGAGTAGAAATACTAAGGACAGAGAATTGTGCAGGTACTACTGTTACCTAAGTGATGTGGTATGTTTAAGATAAGCAGTGTTGTCGGCTGTTCTTGGCAAAATCACTGGGGTTACAACGAGTGAAATTTTTAACTCTGAGTATTGGATTTTTTTAAATTGCAGAAGTGGCCTGTATCAGGCATATTCTGACATGTCAGAATGAATGTGTGAAGTATGACGCCATATGAAGCTGCTGAAGAGTAATGTGAGGGGGAAGCAAGTTAAAGTCGTCGTAAAGGGAGGATCTGTACATTTTTCTTCTGCAATAGGTAGCTTGTATTTTACTAAAAATTGGACAAAAAAAAAAAGAGAAAGGGAAAAAGTGCAAGTGTACCCTTAAGAGCTGCTGTGTCAAATTTGAAGAATGATTTGAATTCAGTCATTAAAGTGTGAAATGGAGGGATTTTAGTTCTGCTTTAAATTATGCATCTCAAATTAACCTTAGCTGCAGAGTCTCTGCTGACGCCCCCGTAATGACACATTATTGGTACTAATGGCTTCTTTGTGACTTGAGATACAAACAGACATTCTAGACAGAAACATTTCGGCTTTGAACTAAATAAGACACATGGCATGTATTTTCACCTTGGTTTTCTAGTGACAAAGCCCTGCTCTCCTGGTGGCTGGTGCTCATGAGCTCTTCTTTCCAGCTTCTATGTGCTGCTCCTTGTCCTGGCAGGCAAGGGCAGCTGAGTGAAAACCTGCTTCTGCAAGCTTGGAAGAGCAGAAGAGCAATAAATTTGGAGTGAGCGTGGAGCCCGGCCAGAAGCCGAGCATTGTAGGGAGCCAGGACAAAGACTGGGATGTGGGCAGTGGAGGGGAGGAGGAACTTCCAGCAGATAATAATCTCAGGAGGAAAAGGACCCAAAATTGTGAGGGAAATGGAGAAGAGATGCCAGGACCTAAGGAGGAAATTGCTAAATAAGGGAGGGGTGAGATTCATAAATAATATAAGCAGTAGTGGTTTGTTAACCCTTTATGTGCCCTGCTGACATGAAAAGGGGCTGTATTTTTGGAGCTCTGTGCACTTAAGTCTTCCTTCTGAAGCTCACTGTCATTGTTTGAAAAACTCCACCTCTGCTGAGAATTTCACTTGTGGGTTTTGCAGCTTTCTCTATGCTACTGGTGTCTCTTCTGGAACGAAAGGCATAGTTACTACCTGCACGTAGCTACTGGGTGGGCAGCCTGAACGTAGCTATGAATGAGTGAGAATGGCATAGCCTGGAGAGCTACGTACAGAAGATGCAGAGTTTTACGTGTTGATGAAAAAGGAGGAGTAACTCAGCAAGGCAGGCCCAGAATGTAGACCCTGGCTCCTCTTCCCAAAGATATTCACTAGCTCATTGTTTTATCCTCATTTTTTCAGTGGGATGTCTAGATGTGGGATATTCGCTGCCTCCTCTTTCAAGCTGCAGCTTTGGGAATTTGCTTGTTGGCTATGGCAGGAGTGATGGAGAGGTGCTCCTGCCCCGTGGTTGTGTCATGTGGTCTGTTACAGACTGTGCTACATTCCATGACTTTCTGTATGGGTCTGCTCTCAGCAGAGAGTGCTAGGGAGTAAGCTTGTGGTACTCCGGATCCAAAGCAGGACAGCATTTGAGTATGTAGAAACAAATACAAAAAAGTATTCAGATGCCTCCTTTGTATTCCTCAAAGGAACCATGTTCCTGAACTGAGACCCAAGAATTTTTTTTTCTTTTTTTTTTTAAAAAAAGCAGATATGCTATATGTCACATTTACTAATGCATTAGAGATATTTGTATGAATAATTAAAACACCATTTAGGATTGCCACAGTAATAGAACAGAATGCATTTTGTCATTTTTCTTTTCTGTTCCTTTTTGTTGATTGATGAATTTATTGATTTCTGCCATTAATTTAGAGTAGGTATCCTGAACATTATTGCAAATTAGCAAGGCTCTGCTTTACCTTAATAAGCTGTTGAGAGCACTAATGGACTGAAAAGAAGTCAGAATTCCATAATAAAGGTCTGAAAAATTGAGGCCTAGAGTATGCATATCTAGTATTTTGCATTAAATATGTTTGTAAAATATTAGAGCCTTTGTCGTAATTGTTAATTCAAAAAATACTCATTTGATATTCATTATGAATAGCCTAATAGCACGTCAGGGAAAAAAATGGAAAATAAAGGCAACAAGCTACCTCAGATTTTCAGATTGTATTCGTAGTTAGCCTTAAGCTGGTTGGATTCAGTGGGAATATGTTGTGTGAATTAGAGGGCAGACCTTCACTGCTAAAGAGACTGCAGTCCTTCTGAAACCAGGCATGAAAAAAATAAACTTCTGAAAGAGAAGTCTGAAAAACACAGGTGTGATGCAAGACACCTGAAGTAGGAAATGTATTAAATTTCACATGCATATGCACACAAAATCTTTTCATATTTCTGAGCTCAGATTTCTTCTGATTTATGTTCCTGATTTTTTGTTATTATTTATATTTAATTCATTAACCTATTTTCTGATCTTTTTTCCTAACTTCAGAAATACCTGGTTTATGACTATGATAGAGTGTATGTTAAGTATGAACACTTAAAAATTGTTAGGTCAGTGTTGTTGTGAACCTTTTTCAGGGCTTTCTCTGTTTCTCTGTTTTCCAGCTACAACGGACAAGTTGTCATAACACGAATTAGTATCATATGTTTTGTTTGGTACTATTGTTCTATCCATGCTTGGAATATGTGTTTTCATGTGTATTTTTGGGCCCAGTTTTGGATGCAATAATATGATGACTGGTAATGAATGATACTTAATCCGTTGGGTTGTGTTATCTTCTGAGTGTTTGTGACATGTCATGTCTGATGGTATGCACTGACCTTCTTGCGCGTCTTGCTGTATACTCTTGAGTTTATTTGTCATTGTATGCGTAATTAACATCACGGGAATTATAGTCGATGACAAAAAACATAAAATACAGTGGGTGTTCGGGATGCATTTATTTTTTGTTTTTTATTGTTTGATCTGGATATGGTGTGAGTTGTGTGTGTTTTGTGGTTTTTTTTAAGCTTTTTGTCTTTCCCATTGGTGAGCAATGGGAGGGGAGCAGTGCTGTCAGTCAAGGCCTCTGCTCATCCCTACATCTTGTGCTAATAGCAATACGTACAGACTTCTTACCTACCGTTTTTCCAAGGCTTTGCAAACAGGAGCTCATCTCTTCTAGCGTCTAGCAGCTCCTTCTGCATGTGTCCTTCTGCCTACCAGCTACCGGCGATGTCTGAACTTTACTGGGGAGAAGGAGTTGGTCTGCTATAGACATGGCTACTCATTAGTCTAAGTTTTAGCTCCAGTTCTAGGGAACGGTTACCGCTGCGGGCTTAATTTGAGGTGCTTTGCTCTGTTGCCATAATACAAAGTGAGCTATAGAAACTGTCTGCTGCACAGGGGGATGTAGAATAGCCGTCTCAGCATGGAAAGTGCTGTATGAAATTGTTCCACTTACTGTTGTTACATGTAACACCTACAATGACTACAAATGAAGGATATTATAGGGGAAAAAAAAAGAAGTATTATTTCAGTTAGTTTACTTTGTGCATATTTGACAGCCCTCTGTGTGTAGTCAGTTACATAATTTCCTGGGATAGTCAGTTTTCTATTTGTGTGGCTCTTTCTCTCAGCAATAGGGAAAGAAAATACATTAAGATCAGAAAATGTGGCTGTAAAGCCAGGAAAAATTGTCCGCAACCTCAAGAGGAGATCTAAGTACGTGGAACTGCTTTTGACTCATCTTCCAAAAGCAACTCAATTCCGGAATAATAGTGCCCTTTCAGGCTACATTTCAAAATGGTATGATTGTACTCAGACAGGAATTAGAAGGATCGATAGCAAGCCCAACACATCCTTTCTTTTCATGACAGGTTCTCTGATTGCCACTAAAGCAGTAATAGAACACTGGTCAGCATAAACACCAGAAGCAGTAGTCATGGATTTTTGTCTCCATCACAGCATGTGTTTAGGGTTACGCTGTTTGTTGCGGTGGGTTTGCACCCATAGTCCATGGGGAAGGAGAGTTGTTCCCCCTGTTCGCCTTCCCCTTTGTCTTGTCTTTATGCTTCCACCTTGAATTGGGGCTGGGCTGTTTCATGTCTTTCCAAGGACAGAGCAGGGCAGGGAGAGCATACCTAGCCAAAAAGATAAGAGTATAGGTCATTTTGAGATACCAGTATTTCGTGAGGTACGTGTTTTGCTGCGTATCCTGCTTAGGAACTAGTAAGGAGCAAGATTTTCCCTGGGTGTGTGTCAGGCGCCCTTCTGCGTTGGGGCTGTGGTGGAGCTAAGCGTGGGATTTCTTTTCCTCAAGGGAAGGCCCCATGCTTTTGCTGTGTTTTGGCAGCCTGACATGGCAGCAAGTCAGTAACCTGTGTGCATGTTGTTGGTTTTGGTTTGTTTTTTTTTTTTCCATCTGCCTTCCTCAGTTGACTGAAGCTCTGTGACTTTTTAACCTGCTGTCCGTAGGCCGTTGTTTTACAAGCTCATTAAGGTGGCCAGGATGGTGACGGCAGCAGTCCTGCCCTCCCTCCCCCCATGGGTACTCATTAGATGGCTTCCTTGTGCTGACATAAGCGTTGTGTAGTCGTGCTCTTAGCTAGGTCTGGGAAAGGAGCCAAGTCAAAAATAATCCCTCAAAAAAAAAAAAAGACAAAAAAAAAAGGTATGTTTTCAGCAGGATCTGTTCCTGGATCTGTCTCACCATCTCTCTCACACTGGCCTGGAAAGCATGAGGGTTTGTACTGGTGTAGGGGGAGGTGGGGATGAGCAACTGGGGCAAGATGGTCAGGGTTGCTGCTGCTGCTAGCAGCAGGAACGCTGCCTGCTTATATGGCATCAGCCCGAGGAAATGGGGCTCTCGTGAGTGTGCTGGCTGTCTTTCCTCAAGTCCGTGGGCCTGGCTGCATTTCTGATAACTTTCCAAGCTGTGAGGTGTTCTTGGCCAAATTTGCCTGAAAGGCAGTGTTTGAAGGTGTGAAGACCCCCTGAGCTCAGTGATACCTGGTGGCTGGTAGACGGACCCAAATCAACTCTCCCCAGTGATAAAAAGTTGTTAGCAGGTGCTCAGCTGACCTTGTCAGGCCTCCTCTTGAGGCACCATCCTGTCATCCCAGTTTGGGTTGAATTGCGCCTGTTTTGGGAGAGGGTCAGCTGTTAAACAGCTAAGAGGAGAGGAACGCAAAGTGCTCTCTGGGGATGGCTGTTCATCTCAAGGGATAGGAACAGTTCACCTCCTGGGTCTCGACTGTGGTGGGGGGCTGTACTTCCAGATGTGGGGTGGGGAGGTTTTTCATTTGTTTTCTGTGTTTGGTTTTGTTTTTTTAATTCCCTCTAGGGATCAAAATCTATGGAAGCCAGGAAAGTTCGGTGGTGAGACTCCCTTCAATTTTTGTTTGGGTGGCCAACTATTTAACCCTGAAGTCAAACAGGTCTTTCTAGCCCTACCTCTACGTAGCTTCCCTTGAACGCATGGTGACATCTTCGTGCCCTGTTGGGTCCAGCTTCCATCCCCACAGAGCTGAGATCCTCTTTGGCTGATATGCCCAGGTTTCACCTGCCCAGCCTGCCGCGCTGCTCGGGTAGCACTGCTCTGCACCACTGCAGAGGAGCTAATATGAAGACACATACTGTGGTTTCCTGCTGTTTTGCTTTGTAACCAGTCCACTGGTAAATATAGCTTGTGTGTGGTTATAAATTCATTCTCTCATTATGGGCGGTTGTTGAGCAATAATTATGTAGAAATTACGACCGAGGATTGTTGTGGATGAGATTTTTTTTGTTTTGTTTATTTATTTATTTCTGCGCTTGGCATGCCCTGCAGTGGGAACGGTAGGCTTTGGTATCTGCCCTAAGAACAGGGCCGCAAGCAGGTGTTGGGATTTGGCGTGGGCACAGACACCGTCTTGCAGGCTGCTGACTTTTATGTGGCTCCCTTTGCATGGCTACACGGGCGCTGCAAGGCAAATCGGGACCTGTGCTATTCAGACACCTTTGTATTCTTGTTTTACTCTGTAGGCAGTTATGCTGGCCCTCCCTGCAGGTTTGGTACTGTACATGTGTTTATTCTGAAATAAACCCCTCCCGTCTCTTTGGAGGTGTTGGTGGTACACTTCCTGAAGCCGTTGTATCTCTGGCTGCTTCTAGTCCTGCTCTCTGGGCAGGGTCCTCTGTGTCCTGCTGCCCAGCCGTGGGCTTGGGGTCTCTGCCCCCAGCAGAAGTGCTCAGGTCCTGCTCCCTGGAGGTCTTCCCTTCAGATGGGGTCCCTCCCATGATTCCTCCTTCTGTTTGGATGTGGAGTTAAAATAAGGATGGGTTTCTTGTTGATTTTTGCCCCCCTATTCCTTTATTTAAAATTCCAGTCAAGCAGATCCAGAACAACACTGCTTGTCCCTGCTGCGTTCTCATTTTCCTCCCATCCTTCCTTAATTTTACATTATCCCCTACGCTGTGTTTGCAGGCCATATGTGTCCTTTGAACTCTGAAGAAACTGTGCCAAAAGGAAGCTTTCCTCTCCTCCCTTTCTCCTATCATGGAGCTGCTCTTAGATAATTGCAATTAGTATATAATGCGGAGCAAACCCAGGAGTGAAGTTCATGGGTGAGTATCTCCAAGTTTCCCGAGAGCTTCAGAAACGCTTGTGCTCCATCTTTGCTTTTGCTCTTTAAACCTGCAGCAGTTTCTCCAGTCCAAAATGACCATTCCTGCTCTGGGAGGTGTTCATAACCCAAATTTGCCTACTGCACCCCTGTCGAGGCACAGGGATGGCTGAAGCAGCTGGTGGGGTGCCACAGCTCAGCCAGGGCCTCTGTGCGGAGGAAGATGGAGCTGCCTGTCATTGTGTCACGGAGCTCAGCAGAAGCGAGACAGGGGGAATAAGTGGCTTCAGGAGTGTGCTGTAGTAGGACAAGCCCTTCAGCAGTGTTCCTGGGGAGAGACGGGCAGGTTGCCTGCCGCATGCTGATGGGAGCAGGAAAAGCAAATCTCATTCTGTTAAACAAAAAGTGGGAGAATTACTTCTCATCATTCACGAGCTGCGGAGAGGAGGGGCGTGCGGATGGCCCAGTGTGCCCCCACAGCTGCCATGCAGGGGGCTGGCATCAGCTGCTAGCTCAGCCAAAGGTCTTGGTGTTGTGTTGGGCTTCAGTTTTCAAGGGGGAGGTCCTCTGTGGAGAAGGGTGACAGGTGCCTTTTGGGTCCTTTCCCCTTCAGCCTCCGAGAAGTGTCATGCATTAAACCAGGTTTCTGACCACATTCTCAAAGGAGTTTTAAATGAGGAGAAATAGGAGTGTTAATTAGGGCCTCATTAAGTACTTGTAGTCAAGTATGATAATTTTCTTGAAAGGATAATGTATTAGATGAATAAAAATACTCTCCATTAAAAGATGAATACAAAGTCCTGTTAAACCACAAAGATTATTGTACATTTCTGAAAAATGAATGTGATTAAAGCAAAATATATTTAATAAATTAAAAAGACCCTGTTAGGGTGTTTAACTTGTTGATCTCTAATTAGTTATTCTCAAGTCTAGTGCTTCAGGACTTCAGCCTTACCTGCAGGAAAACAGAATAATTATTCCCCCACTTCATTTTTTGGCTTGTAATTATTAGATTTGAGTTGTGGGCATGGTGGTTTTCCTTTCCCCTTTCCCCTTTCCCCTTTCCCCTTTCCCC
>VFFE01007043.1:1360730-1376953 GCA_008921705.1 Burhinus oedicnemus
GACCTAGACAGGGTAGAGCAGTGATCAGAAATGATACAGAAATATCTTTGATGGGTTTGATTAATGTGATGTACCCATGTGCTGATTTCTAGATTTGGAGCTGAGAAGAAATATTTTCAAGGTTATTTCCTCCTCTTCCTTTTGTCTGTGACATGGTATATGTCGTGCCTGCCAGGATCACATAGGCTTCCTTCAGTTACTTCATATGACTTCACACAAGTTAAACTAATTTTTTCCACACGTAGTTTGCCGCTTAGATTAGTTTTGGATTAGGCATTTCCTTAACTGTCTATTGAGCTGCTTCACATTCAACTACTTAATGAGAATTGCTCTGTATGTTGTGGAAGACAATAAAGTAAATGGTTGGACTGGAGACATAACTCATATCCATGGCTTTGCTGTAGTCACAAATGAAGTTCATGTGTATTTTTAAGGAGGACATAACCAATAATAAGAATGTACAGTGTAAAACGGAGGAGATACCAGGTTTACAGTAGCCTATTTAAAAAACTGAGTTTTGTGGCATTAGGAATGAAAGCAAGTCCCCAATAGTGTCATCACAAAGTTTGCAAGTGTTTTATCCCTTCTTGCTTGGCATGTTCCTGTGGTAGGGATATCTACAGGGCACATATCTGGTACTTGAATCCCCCCAAAAAGTTGTTCCTCATAACAGGTCTGCGGTACAGATTCAGGGAATGATAGCAGTCAGTTCTCAAGGCTTACTAGTATACTATTTTTTATGGTTTCAGTACCTGAGAGCCATATGACCTTCTGAAAATATTATTAAAAGTTGTCCCACAGGCTAAAATGTACTATCTGGGAGTTTGGCTACCAGACCGTGCTCTCTGAGGTGCCTTCTGAACTCTCAGGCTGTTTGATGATGATGACTGCCAGTTTTCTTTCATCACGAGACACATCTTCAAGTATTCTCTGTGTCTAAGCAGACAGCCTTTGCATCTGATTCTGCACCCTTGTATTTTCCTTTCAGCTTTGCTGCTTTTGTCCTGTTGCAGCTTTGCCAAACTTCGGCAATTGGGGTGATAGCTGCTGCCTTCTGGTGATAGTAGCCTTGATTTCTGTTGTATCTAAAGGTGCTTTTCTCAGCAGAGCCGTTACATACACTGTACCATGATCAGCCGTCTTGTTCAAGCAGGGTATGTGCAAGAAAGACATTTTCCTTGTCTTTGGGACACTTGCAGAGCCTGCAATGGCCAGATAATTGCCTATTGAAGGTTTTGAGGCATTTGTCCTTTTGTTTGAGAAGGTGGTGGTGGCCAGGGCTTCTTCGTGGTATATGAAAATAGCTACAGTAGATAGCTCTAGATTTCAAGGAGCCTGTTGTCTATGTGCAGCGGTGCTCTCGGACATTTATGTGAGCTCTGTTGTTATTATACAAAGTACCTCCCAAGATGAATGGTCTGTGGGGCCATAATGTTCCGATGTATGATTAATAGTCTTTTCTGGTCTTAAATGAGACCAAATCTATCCGTTGACTTACCTTGAAAATCCTCTTAGTGCAAATGATCTCATTTTCAAAACCACCTTCTAAGGTTAAAACTCTAGTGTAAGCACCCAGCTGGCTGTGGTTGCGCCTGCAGCACGGCTGCTGTAATGACACCCCCAGGTGTACCTGTGTAGATGTGCCTGTGCAAAATCCATTTTGCATGGCTCCCAGCTTGCCAATTACCTTCCCTTGTTGTTTGTGTATGTTTTCCCCACCTCTCGCAGAGGCCACAATCAGGCTATTTTATTTTATTTTAAATCGTGACATTGCAGCTATAAATCTGTAAAAATTGCAAGGGCGTGACAAAGAGTAGATCTGACTTATGGCACTGTTACCTTTTTCTTAGTTTTCCCTGGAATTCTAGCTGACATCATCCCTTAATACAAATAGGTTATTTGCAAGGAGTACTGTTTAAGCTAGCAGATTTTTGTGGCAATGTTTGAGACTAACCGTACTGGAGAATAAAGAGCAGTACAGCATTTAATGATGATAAAATAATTTCAGGTCATGTCTTTTTTTCCTTTTTGTAGTTTTTCTTTTATTACCGGCGCTAAAATGGCTCTTGCAGCGCAAGTGAGAAAACCAGACTGAACCTCCTGTTTTTTTGTTGGGCACCCAGCTGGAAACCCCTCCCTCGATTTTCCATTGATAAAAGTGTCACAAAGGGAATCTAGAGCAGAGGAACAGGCGGAAATAGAACAATATGAAGCCTTGGACTTGAATCACAAAAAGAGTTAACTAACGTAGATAGAGTACTGGACGAGCTGCTGCTCCTTTCATGACCAGGTTCATTTAACTGTGGTCTTAGCATTCGTGGCTGCCCTCAGAGCAAATCAGCTATTTATTGTCTTTTTACTGCAAAGGCTCTTTAAAAGGATATTGCAGAGCATTTTCTTCTCTCCCTTTCTATGGACTGCTTTATCTGACCTTCAAGAATTCAGAGTCGCAACAGGGGCCAAAAAGCCCCGCATACAAGAATGCTTTTATTGTTAATTTATAAAATACATCTTTCACTAATAAAATAAAGGTGTGACATTTATAGAGCTCTGATAAGGAACACAGCAGTAGAAAAGTCCTAGGTCTCCTACTGTTAAAATTAAGGGCAGCTGATTCCAATGAGAGAAGAAGCAGGCTTGTTGGATGTGCAGGTTAACGCATACACTAAGGTGTTCCCATGATGCTCAAAAAACTTCCAGGAGTATTTTACAAGTATCGAGAAGTAATTTTGTAGAGAACTTATTTAAGTTAGATTACTTAGGGTACTTAGTGCTCCTTCAGAGTATTCAGAGGGGGAAGATTACTTGGGCTTAGTTCCATTAGGTGGTAAGTTTATACTTTTTCTATGACTGTCTTAGCGCTGTATCACTAAAACAATGGCTTCTCTATTGCTGCTGTGTTTGACCTCTATGTCAGGGGAGAAGAGCTGACTGATGGTTACTACGGTGTCTGTGTGCTCACCTCCTCATTGTGCAGCGTAGGTATCTGCATGTGATGGTGGTGAGGGACAGGCCTGGAAGCACCTGTGGGTGACAGCTGGTGCATCTCTCATCGTGCTGGGTGCTGCTGGGTGCTGCAGGGAATGTGATGGTCTGTGACCCAGAAAGCTTGCTTCTGAGTGAGGCAGCAATCTGCTTTCTGCAGCTGCAGTAGGAAGAGTGGGTGCTCAGCACCCCAGATCAGTGTGCAGCACCCTGCTTGTTGCCAGCCTTTTAGATCTCTTGAGCTTTACAGCGAAGCACTGTGGTTGTCCTCTTGGCGTACCTTCCCACACAGAAGAGTAAGTGGTGTTCTTCTCTTTCTCTCCTGTTCTCCTCCTCTCTTTTTTCCCTTCTTTCCCTTTTCCTGTCTTTCTTAAACTTGCCAAAATGCCACAGAGCTGCACACTGAAGTCTGTTTCCTTGTTCTGACAGTTTATTGTGATGGGGTAACCAGAACACACACAACTATTGGAAGTACGGGATGATGATATGGCAGCAATCTGTTATGTAAAGAGCAAGTAAGTGTGATCTGGTTGGCCTGTCCGTATGCTACTGCAAGGGTATAAAGGAAAATATGCAAAATAGTAAGCAATCAAGAAGGAAGACTGGAAGTAGTGTTTGGATTTAATGGGCATTTCCAATCTCTTCATCTGACCCTATAAATCAGAGCTGTTGTATTTTGTGCTGTTTTTTTCTCATTAAATTTTTATTGGACCATCCTTCCTTGAAGCAGAAAAGGGAAATGCAAGAGGCAAAAATACTTTCAGCTGAAAAACGAGTAAGAATAAATCATGGTGTGCTACCTTAATAATGCTATTAAAAAGTTGCTTTCCAGTGAAACAGGCTGAAACCTAGGAGGAGTAACTGGTTCCATTAAATGATGTAATTTGTCTAGCATTTTGACTCTGCAGGAGTTTTTTCTT
Source organism: Burhinus oedicnemus (assembly GCA_008921705.1). Taxonomy (NCBI): domain Eukaryota; kingdom Metazoa; phylum Chordata; class Aves; order Charadriiformes; family Burhinidae; genus Burhinus; species Burhinus oedicnemus. The sequence goes on from VFFE01007043.1 coordinate 1,364,636, forward strand.
CTTGTCAGTGTAGGGGGATAAGAGTAGATAAAGTCAGGTTTCTTATTGCCGCCGCTCTGCCCAGCATGCTATTTCCATGCAGAGGGATGGACTTTTCATGCCTATACCTTATTTGTCATAATGAAAATACATGATAGTCAAAATGTGCCCTTGCCTAAGATACGTCCTCTGTGTATGAGTAAATATGACAACACAGGCCGTTTATTTTGATTGCTGTTTTGTGTAATATGCAGTAACTGCATACAAATACCATATACAGCAGAGGAAAATGCTAAAAGCCAATTCTTACTAGATACTAAATGGGATACTAGTTGGTGAATGATTAAAAATAAAGCTACACTTCTTTGTCCTTAAGAGACTGGGATTTGGGAAAGGCATGTTCTCTGTAATAGTGGGCAGAGCATCCACTGAATCAGTGTGTTTTGGTTTCAAAAAGGGATGCCAGACATCAAAGGGAGGGGAGGTATTGCTTTTTAATGCTCTTGGTGCCAAAGAAACAGAGTAAGTAAAGGGGTTATATTCCGAAGGTGTTTTTTTTCTGGTACATAAAAAATCAGATGTTTATCAGAAATTATGGCAATTTACTTGTGTGTTATGCTGTGGACAATTGTAATATTAACAGGATGGAAGCAGGATAAGCAGTAGCTACAATTATAGCTGCAGTTACTAAGAGAAATCATGTTCAGTTACTTGAATGCAGCATTCACTGTCTGCCTGAACGGCAGCAGTATCTTAAAGAGGCAGGGGAGGAAAGTTGTGTGCATGATTCATCCAAGAGGTCAAATCCAGTTTTCCCCTTACACCCAAAGCAGTTTAAAGAGTTTAAAAAGAGAGTAAGCATGCGTTAAAAAAGCGTATCTATAAAAAACCAAAGTATCAGTATGACAGCAAAATGGAACTCTTGAGTTTGTATTCCTTATATCCCACCAAGACTTATGGGTCATGCACAAATTACTCCAAGGGTAATTTCCCTTACATTTATCATCAGGTTTTTTAGTATTGTGAGCCATTATTTGTTTCCTTTCAGTGATGTGTCAACAAACAGATTTTTCTTTGTAGATATGATTGAATTTTATTCATTAGAGAGATTACAACACATGAATAGTTGTGCCTTTAATGTACTGGCATTTAAGCTGTTTATAAGGAATGTGTTTGTGCTTTGGATAGAGATCACTTGGTGCTGGTGTTAGTCAAATTAGGGCTGAAATAATGGAAACCTTGACTTTTTGCTCACTTCATGAATTCTGGCAATTTAGCATGTATGGCAGGCACCTCACTCATTGCAATTTCCAAATGTAAGCATATGGTGTATTCAGGAACACCAGGACATAAGAAGATATTATTAATACTGGTTTTGTCTCCTGTATCTTATAAATGAAAGGGACAGGTGTATGGCTGGTATAAATTGGCATATTCCGCCAAGAGAGGTGGAATGGGAATTTGTGCTCCTGGCCACTATTTTTAAAGAAAATGCTGCAAACTGCTTGTATAGTTGTCTTTGTATGTTTGTTTCTTCTGTTGTCGTATACTGTCTCTGTGGCAAAAGTTGTTCTCTAGTCATCCTTTTTTTTTTTTCCCCACGTGACCAAACACGCTTTTCCAGCAGGTCTGGCCTTCTTCCCCTTCTGTAAATACCTGTTATTTCCATTTTTCAAGTTTTACAATTTTGGATACAAAAGTAACTTCTCCCATCCCTACGTTTCCAGTTACAGCAGCAGGATAGGATGTCTTTACTCCCCTCCTTTCCTGCTCTTCTGTACCCATCCCTCTGTATTCACACATCCTGAGGAACTGCTTGAACTCAAGCTCAAGTTATGTCTTCATCCACGTGACACAGAAAGCCCAGCAAAATAGTACAGCTCTGTGAGCTGAGAAGTATTAGTTACATTTCTGTAGTGCAGAGTGGGCGGAAAAATTTGTGCAGGTTGTGCAAGGGTTTGCTGTGTGACTAGATAGATGCTTTGCAAATCCTGCTGTGCAGGCTCACAGCGTATTTCTCTCTGGACTTCCCAGTGGGTAACATTGTACCAAATTGGATGAGCCGTTCCCATTCAAAATGTCAAATTTGTGTTGCTTAATTTCCAGTGAGGATGTAATGTGATAGTAAAATTGTTCTGTAAAGGGTCATACACTGTTTTACTGTTAGTTTGTGAGACTCAGAGAGAAGGAAATGATCAAAAACACTCGATGCTCATTATTTATTAATTGAGTTCTGGCAGAGACTTTCTACATTCTGGCTTTTTGTTTGTTTCTTTGTTTACAAACAAAAAAAGAAAAGCACAGTTCACAAAAAAGCAAAAAGGGAAATTTGTTAACAAAGATTTCTGACAAGGAAGAAATGGCATTTGGGGGCGTTTGAGTGGAGGTACCTTGGAGTACAGGGAGGGCAACTTGGCATTGGAGTGTCACCCTCTCTGAGTGTTGCTCCTGAAAGAGAAGAATGCTTTAGAGAACAGCGGACCATGAATCTTCGATACAGGCATGCTGGGTTACCAGAAAATATTTACGCTGGTAAGTTCTGTGGTGGGGATATTTTACGTGCTTGTCCTTTGCTGCTTATATGGATTTACTTCCTTTAAAAAAAAAAAAATCAATTAACAAGAAGCTCTAAGTGTTTCTTCACTTTTCTGTATCTCTTCCTTGTTTCTGTACATATTCAGGTAAAGAAGAGTACGTTGAAATAACTGTGTCTTTCTTTACTAACTGGTTTCTTGACTTCAAAAGTCTCAAAGCTGCTTAGAGCTTAGTCTTTTGTTCTGCAGTGAACCCTGTGAGGACAGACCCTTTCATAGATGCTGTGGCCTGAATGGAGCTGTGTCGAAGCCTGAGGTGTGAAGTTTAGCCTGATGAAAGCTAAAGTCTGAAGACTTTAGCTGCTGATTTTTATTTTTTTTTTTCTCCCCAGGGATTTAAAATTAACCAAGTGTAGGTGCTTTTTCACAGGAATAGCTAAAAACACATCTCTGATCAGATTAACCCTTTTGACAAATTTTCAGCCTTGCTCTAGAGCTTGAACCCATTTTTATATCTCAATAAATTAGTAACAGCAGCAGAAGTGCATTTAACACAGTCAAAGCCTACTCTCTCCAAAATGACAGAAATTTTTTTACTGATGCTTTCCCACAAAAGAGAGTCTGAGACAGATGTTACCATGGAAGATTTTAATTAAAATATTTGCCAGCACTATAAAAAAAGCTAGACCCAAAGCTTTTGAGGGAGAGGGTTGAATAGTCTTTAAGTGTCATGGTTACTACGAGAATTACCTTCTTTGGGCTGCTGGTCTAAATGTGTTGTCTTCAGGTTGAAGCAGCTGCAGCACTACATACCCTGTTCTCGAGATACACATTTCTCTGCCTTTCACTTTCTTCTGCTGCTTTTCTGTGGAGCAGAAAAAACTGGACCAGGAGATCGTTCTTTTCAGGTCACTTAGATCCTCATTGTTTCAGCTCTCCTTTCCTTGTCTGCTTCTTTGACTTCGCAAATATTTCTTTCCTCCCTTTGGATTAGAGATGGAACTTAAAAAGGCAAAATATGCAGCAAGGCCTGTTGGACTTCATCATGCTCTGGCCCTATCCTCATCAGTTGAGCCCCAGGGATTCTTCAGCATTGTCCTTCCTCAAAAAACAAGAAGCCATTGGCAGCTGTTGAAGTTCCTGCTGCTTTGCTCTGCTTTTACCCTACCAGTGCTTTTTGGACAATTGTGGAAGTAGTGATACCCGATAGGGGTTTGTTTGCAGTTCCTCTTGCCTGGCTAAATGGCTGCGGTAGCTTTTTTGGGACAATGTCAAAAACAGTGAGACTCCTGCTTTCCATGTTGTGAGTCAAGGTCCTGTCTCTGGTTGTCTCTAGGCCACCCCCCTACTTCTGGGCAAAACTGATGTGCTCAGCTCTCAGCACTGGGTTTCCATAGGGAGGGAGCTCTGGCATGGGGATGGGGAAAGAATGGCAATATGTCCCAGCCAGGCCTCGTGGTTGGGGCAGCCAGGACCTGGGACGTGTCATGAGGTGCACCCATGTCTGTACACTGCCTTGTTGATTTTGGCAGTGTAACCACTCAGGATACAGAAAATGTTTGCTCATCTGTGTCTCCTGAAGAGGAAAAGCAGGGCTTCAGTTTCAGGCTCTGGCTTACAGCATGTCCAGGAAGTCAGTCAGGGCAGGACTATCTAAAGCACTTGCAGACATGCAAGATCCCAGCTTTCACTGGCTGTGAGCTGGCTTCCTGAAGCACTGCTGAAAATCCCCCTCACCATTCCTCTGTGCTCAATTTTCTCCAGTTGAAGCTGGGAGTAGTATTTGCATACCTCACTGATTGTTCAGGCTAAATTAATATTTGTAGAGCACACTGTGTTCCCCATATTGAAAGGACTACACGAATGCTGCTGTTTCTAGGCAGTTCCATCCTATTCTTGAATGTTGTAAATGTACTTAACCAGGACAGACAAGACTCATTCCATTTGTTTAGAAAAACCCTGTCAGTCCCTTGGTATATGCGTGAATGCATTTTTTTTACATAGGTGTTGTGTTTATAGTAAAGCGGAAACTCTCTTCTCTTGAAAGAGTCCTGTTTCAAAGGTTGGGGTTTGTGTTTATTTGCCATTTGTTATTCTGGTTGCCACTGCATTGCGTACTGGGGGGGAGCATATGTACTTTTTTAAGGGTCTTTCCCTGCTTATAGAAGCCTTCCAGTGCATGCATAAATCCTCTAGCAATGCTTTTTCTTAAGCTGAGAACATAAATAGAATAGATAATTGTCTGGTAAAGCTGATTGGTATTCCTTAAATCTTGATCTCATCCCTTGCTTATTCACACATCATCTGCACAGAAGATATTTCTGGTGTCTTCTGAACTCTGTTTCACACAGTTCAGTGAGATGTTAAAAAATAATAATTTTATAAATCTTTGCAAAACCAAGTTAGAGCATTAAATTTGAAAAAATAATTAGGTCAAGCTATCAAATGTTCTTCTGCTCATAGATTGTCAAAATTGTCCTGAAGCGTGTGAAAGAGGGTGCTTTCTCCAAAGGTCCTGCTCACAGAGCATATTCTGGAGATGACAGCATCAGGAAAAATAGAATCAGCTGCGGCATCAGTGCCATTGCACAGTTACCATCACGGCCTGGAGCAGCACGTTCTCCTGCAGGAAAACCTGGGCTTGTAGCTCTTAACGGCTGGGATTCTGCTTGTCGTGTCATGCTGCTGTAAATCCTGAGCAGCTCCATTGAAACGAAGGGAATTACTCCAGCTTTATGCCAGTTTTGATGAAAAGAGGCTTTCTGCTGAATGGATCTAGGCAGCCACTCGCCAGGTGGAAGGGAAAGAAGTGACTCAGCGTTCGGCAGTTATTGCTGATCACTGGCTTTTGCCAAGCACAGAGTCACAGATTTTGTTTTCTTTTTTCTTTGTTTTCTTCTTCTTCTCCCTGCCCAACCCCCCACCCCCCTCCCTTTTTTTTTTAACCTGGGTGAGTGGCTGCTTTGTGCACCCTGCAGAAAAGAGGACTTAATTTCTGATGGAAGAAGGGATGCAGGGGGCGATGGACCAACCTTAGTCCTTGTTGTGAGCAAGGAGCTTGCGGAGGGGCAGACCACCCTTTCTAGGAGCAATTGGCCCTTCATTTCAGTGTGCAGTATTGACTGCTGCTTCTTACCCCGGGAGATGAACATTTGTAAGAGGGAGTTAACTGCGTAGCTGGCCTCGTACTTCTGTCTGCGCAGTAATAACCTGGCTAAGGCCAGTGTCAGCAGCTCCTCCTGTGGGTGCACACAAAGGGGCAAAGTGTGCAACAGAGCAGAGTGAGGTGCAGCCAGGTGCTGCCTGAGCAGCCTCTTGCTTTCCCCCCCATCCGCTGCCACCCTGCTCTGTCTCCCCAGCAAGCTCACCTTCTCTGAGCCAGCAGCAGTGGCTGTTACCTGCACCCAAAAAAAGGTAAAGGAGGGGGGAGAAAAAACCCATAGCAAGGTTCTAGGGCTATGTGCTGGTTGAGTAAATATTGGGGGTTATTTTGGACTACCCAACAAGGGGAATCCAAGTTTAGAAATGGTGTTAAATTACTGCAATGAAAAACGTGATTTAAAAACTCGACATGGGGAAGACAATAGCTTACTGTAGATCTTTGAAAAACATGGGCTGATGAACTGAAGCTCCCTGAATGTTTCAGCCCATCTGTCTTGTTAGTTTCTGTGTCTTAATCACGGATTTCATGAAGTGTCTAATTTTCTTTTTTTAGCTTTCTGTCTTCCTCTTGTACAAAAGTTAAGGCAGGGAAATCATCTGAGCTGGATTTACTTTTGCATCCGAGAGAAAAGCAGTCTATAAAAAGAAGTGAGTGGTGTGTATGCTGGGAAACCAAGTGTGTCTGCCTCGGGTTTGAGGGGCAAGATTTTCCCACCCTCACTTCTGCTGCTGTGGTGGTTATCAGGACAGCTGGGGAGTGCAAGTATAGGTGCATAACTGGTAGTGGACAGTGTTTTTAATTGTCTGTCTCTGGTCCATGGTTGTCTAAACAGCGTGGACTGGCTCTGCTGAAGTCACCAGCAAAATTCCCTTGCTGTCCCTTCTGCTTCTGCCACTGTTCCTGGCAGCTGTCGAGATGTACTGGCAAGTCCCTGCTCCCTCTGGCACCTTGGGAAGCCTTCAACAGCTCTTCTGAACCAGAGAACTGCTTCCTATTCATATCTGGGGGGCAAAAAGCACAAACCAAGCAACAGAAATGTCCCCCCGAAAGTCAGAGCATTTTAATGGCCCCTCAGGAGGGTTGTGCATCTCCCAGTTCTTCTGTGTGAGTCCATCATGCAGAGCTCACTCAGTTTTTAGCAACAGTGGAAATTTTTGCCAACCCCCCCAGCACAGATAAGGCCATGTATATTTGCAGTGTGTACTATGCAGAAGACACTGATTGACATTAATTAGGAGTGGGTGGTGTGAAAGTGTAAAAATAAAATTCCTTTCTGTCAGGTTTACTACTGGAAGTGAAGTACATGGTGTGACACTGAGTGCACATGTGCATGTGTGTGGAGCAGAGGGTCTCTATTCAGCATTTAGAACAATAGTGGGAGCAAAGCATTACAGGTTTAAACGTCTATAAAGGTCTGGGATTGCAACCTTCTTCTTGTGAGCTGCTTAGTGAAATGTGCTTCAAAATTGTTTCTTTTCAGTTCTAAGTTCAAAACGCTGTGCTAAAAAACATACAATGCTGCAGATTGCAGCTTGTGTCAGTTTAACTGCCTCTGCCTGCTTTGTGCTGTTACAGGGACTGTTTTGAGAAGAGATCAGGAGGGACAACATTTTCAGTAAATTTTAGCAGGAGCAGCATTTTGAAATTAAGTGGACCACCATTTAGCAAGCTGGTATTGCTTGGGTTGATGATATTTATTAATTCCTTCTCTGTGTATATACTGAGAATAAGAAGCAATAAATGAATTCCACTGTGTTAATGGTTCGTGAAGTGTGTTGTTGGATATGGCTTCCTTTCTCTTATGAAATAAATGGACAATCATCTGTGCCACTTTAAATACATATTCTCTGGATCTTAACTGCATTATGTTATCTGAGCTCCAGGACTATTGCCTATGAAATTCTTCAGTGTCAATGTTTTATGTGGGCGATACTGTCAGAGGGTTATCTATGGAGCTTTTAATAGCTGTCTGTCTGTCTATCTGCTCTACCCGACTGTTTATATTTATTCTTTATACAAGAAGGTTCAAAACACGGGCACCTTCTCAACCTAATTCACTGGTCACTGAACTGAGTGACACTGACTGAAGAGCTCTTCCCCAGTGGTTGAGGCCTTTCCATGCCAAACTGCAAGTTTGTGTTCGGTCTTCATTGATTATAGCTAAATGACTAATCTCTTTCTGTAACACCTCTGAAATCATGTGTTACCCTAATTTGTGCTTTTTTAAGTGAGCTCCTTTTAAGTGGATCCCTTTTTATTATTGCCCAGTGATTGGATGGAAGTGAGTTGTTAGTCTCTTCATTTCCTAGCAGAATCTCTCTCTGTTGACAAGCGGAACATTTGCCAGGGGAGAGGTTGGGAGTGACACCTCAGCTGTCCTCTCTAAGCCTGCAAGCTGCTGGTAGTACATGCTACGGGCACCGTGAGCTGTGGCTGCTTGTACTGTGCCTGTGATCAAAATACAGAGCTGTTACTTTGGCCTTCTGGTTAAGTATCATTTTCTAGCACATTACTTAAAGTAGATTTAATGTATTGGATATTAAGTTAAGGGATTCTCCTCTTCCTAGAAGGAAAACACCAAAGCTGACACACTGGTTTGCACTGACCTTATTAACATTGGTAGTGTTGCTTTAGCATCATAATACGTCAGAACTGACTCCAAAAAAACCCAAAGCAAACCCCCAAACCCGCCCTGTCTTGCTGATACTGATCCTTCCCCTTACAGGCTTATATTTTGGGTGATGTGTCCAGTGTTGCTGAGAAGGAGCATGCAGTTTCAGCTGCGAGAGGTTGCTGACAATGGGAACATGGAGCTAAGGGTAGTGCTGGCAGCTATTTTCCAGCCAGCTTTGGTGTCAGATGTACAGAGTGCATGTGATAAAGCACTTCACGTACTGTATCATGGGGGCAGGAATTCAGAGGTTTCTCCAAATGTGTACCAAGGGCCCCTCTTGATTAACCTAACTGCACGTGGCTTGTGTAGGGGTGTGTAGGCTTGTAGACAAGGTGCTCGCTACGCTGTCCCTGGGTGAGCCATTGGCATGCCTGATCTGTGGCAGCTTGATTGATGTGGATGGGGAGAATGTTTGAATTAACTGCAGAAGCATAAAAATCAATTCACAGGTACGCAAACACTGAGGTTTCCCCTGCATGGGGCAAGATGCTGTAGTTTAGTTAAGAAAACCACAAGGAGGCTGATTTCTGGGTTTTGGTTTTGTTTTATTTGTTAGTATAACAGTTTGCTTGTGTTTGAAAGGGTTAAGCAGAGATAAGTTCATGGGTGAAGTTGCAATGGTGTGCACAGAATGCATGGCATATCTGGTGTCAAAGAAGTCACTTGTAATCGCGTATGTGTAGATAAAAATATACTGAGTTTTAAGCAGTGGTTTTTTTCCTGCCTGTAATTGCGATGTTGGTACCAGTTAATCACAATTGAGTTTCATGACTATGTTTTCTTGCTGTAAACCTCAATTCAGTGAATTGGGCAAAGACAGGTGAACTGTGAAGAAAAAAGAAGGGGGGGGGGGAAGGGGGAGGGGGTGGGGCAGAAAGACCACGTTTGAAGTCACACTCAGACTGTTTCCACGTTTAAGGCCCAGTCAAGTAGTGCTCTTGGGAGAGTGATTTGGGCCTTAAAGGGTTCAATGCATATTCAGTGTCTTCTAGAATGAGATCTTTAGTGACCAAAGAACCTTGTGGCCTTTTGGGACTACATCTGTATCTATAAATATATCTATATATAGATATGTTCCTTTTTGGGGACTGTAACCATTGAAGTCAAACCCACCAGTAATATAAAATGTATAAATCCCAGGTCCTGATCTTCATGCACATAAAGGCCACTTTACACTCTTGAAGTAAGTAAAAAGATCTTGAACCAGGTATAAATCATCTAACTAATTTAGCCTTCTTGCCCTTTTCACACTAATTAATATATTAGGCTGTCTAAACATAAAACGCAGAAGTGAAATGTGTGTGGGAAAACACTGTGTAGGTACATATCCTTCAATGATTGGGTAGCTATTGTAAGCTTGAATTAATTAGTTGGGCTGACATGTGCAAGCCGTTCAATTTTGTGGGGGCTGGACAGTTTGTGGGTAAGCAGGAGGGAAATCCTTCGAGGGATGTGTCACTGTAGGACACTCTCATACTAAAATTTGTGGGAGGGGGGGAAATAAAAGTACTATTAGAAAATCTGCATGTGATCCTTCACACCATGAACATCTTTTAAAACCAGAGCCTATGTTTCATATGGTTCTTCAGTTGTCATCACATTTTTCAGTTCCCTGTTATAAAACAGAGCATTAAATTGTTTTTAACACAATATATGGAGACAGGGCTTGAAATAGTTTGTAATCAGCTAGACCAAGTCATGAGTTCATTGGTAGGTGCTTCCCTGTTAGTGTTTATAGAAGAGAATAGTGCACAATTCAAACGCTTTTCATGTCAGCACTGATCGCATTTGTTTGCAGCCTAAGAAAACAGAACATCGGATTTCACCTCAAAACTATTTTAACAAAACTTTTTAATAATCATTGATTGTATTTCAGAAACATGGTGGTACTGAAAATGTTACCATAACTATAGCCATGAAGTTAGAAACAGAGCTGCTATTATTTTTGGAGTGTGTCTAAACCAGTGATTTTTCAAGTGGAAGTGTTGGCAGAATTTCATTGTGTATGTTAAATTCAAAGTTACTTGCTTCCTTCTTCCATCCCCTCCAGTTTTAGTTATCGGTTTGGTGAAGAGCAGATACAGCTATGCATGGTTCGCTTTCCAGGGGCCATTTAGGGAGCCTGCATGTGGCACGTCAATAAATACCTGAACATGTCAGGCTTTCCTGTGTCTGTTCCCACAGTGCTCCCCTCAGATGGGGAAGCTGTGGTGTCTCCACCGCTCAGATGCTGAAACAAGCCTGGAGGTAGGCTCGTGCCCTGGTCTGAAGGGTGGCACGGCAGGGAGCTGAGTCTGCATCTCCCAAATCCCACCCGAAGGCTCTAGGTGCTGCATCATCCTTCCTCTGTTCTGTAGTTTAAGGACCTGGGATGGGTTTAATACTGAGCGATGGTTGTAAACATGCACTTTGACGCCATTGACTTGCATGAGTAAAACTCTGTTCCACCCTGAGAGGATGCTGCGGAGCTGCTGACACAACTTGTCCGGGAAGCTTTCTTTGCTGGAGAGTGTTAAAGCGGCGATCATGTTTCCCCTTTGCTGGGGTGGTTTTTTGCTGTGTGTATCAGTGATGCTTTGGTGGGTGTGTTGCTTTTTTCAGACTGGGATTCAGAGCTGTGCTTTTCATTTTTCACTTACACTTAAACAGTAAACCAATGTTTTGTAACACCAGCGCTTTCAAATCCTGTGATCACTGAAGTTGCCAAATCATTATTTATTGGGAGTAGAGGTTTTTCACTGTATAATCTTTGTGCTGAATCAGAAGGAATAGTGCTTCAGGAATTTTTTTTTAATATAAAAAAATGATAATAACTTGGCATTCCATGGCACACATAAATTGTTGAAAGTCAAAAGACCATTTGCTTCGAGGCTGTGCATAATGATCTCATTTGTTATTATGTGGTCGGCACAGGCTACTCTCAAGACGTGTAGGATTTCTTCCTCTCTAATGTTTCTACATCATTGTAATAGATCTGAATACTCCATAGATATTTGGCCATCTGGTTCTCTTAATTCTGCTAAATTTACCAGAAGAAAAAGTAACGTATTATGCCTTTCTAAATACAGTTCTTTTTCCGTGATTGAAAATTGAATCACTTATTCTGTGGAAGACTCTGATATTGTGTAGTTTTCCTTTGTTGCAATTTAAATATTCTTAGGAAAAGTAAACCCTTGATTTGTTGGTACAAGTACTGTGGTTTTTTTTTTTTTTAAATTTCTCTTCTTTTGTTGTCATTTTGGGATCCAGATGTTCTCCAACTCTACAAACCAAGTAAATGTATTGGCGACCTCTTTTATTCTCCAGATAATGGTAGTAATAAAGATTTTTAAATGCCTTAGAAAGAAAGGAAGGCAGTGTAAAAAGAAAGCTAGCCTGCTGGGAGGAATAATTTAAACCAGAAATTTGAGGCACTTCCGTAATAAATCCCAAACCTAATAAAACTCTTTGTGATTGGCGTTTGAGCTTGAAATTGGATTTCTAGTTTGCAGCCTTCCACTGGCACAATGTCTTGTAAGAGGGTACAGCGTGTGTTTCAGGGTTAATATGAGCGGTTGCAGTTGCTAAATCAGAATTGCAGGAAGTGTGCTTGAAGCGGTTCAGACTTCACTGTGAATCTGTGCAACAATTTCCCCGAGTGAATATGAATGCAACAATCTCCTCAGTGCCACTGGGAAAAAGAGTGGTATTAGTAACAACAAGAAGAGGGACCAGCACTTTATGCGATGACAGTTTCTGTTTGCCAGCCAAGTAAATGTGTCAGGAGGTCACCGAGGAGTATCTATGGCAACCAAGGGACGGAGGATGTCTCTGCTGGGCCAGTGTTGCTTGCTGGGCAGAACCCCAGGCAGTGAACTGTGATATGACCTGATTAGGACTAAGCTACTAACTGAAACTGATAGTATTTATCAGCCACAGTCTTTAAAAATCAGTGGACAGCAAAAAAAAAAAAAAAAAAAAAAAAAAAA
>VFFE01007043.1:1383309-1442986 GCA_008921705.1 Burhinus oedicnemus
CCCTGAATCCTACAGGCCTTGCTTTTTCAAAATTCCTTATGTGAAAAAAAAAGCAGAGCTTTTCTGCGTCGGGAATGAGGAAAGAAACCTCGAGTTGACTACATTTTGACAAAGCAGATTTTATTTTTTATGGCCTGATTCAGTATTAGATTATTGCAGTCTCGGTCCATCTTAATTTCATCAATCAGTGGAGTTATTTCAGCATAAACCTGGCACAGGGGATGGCAGAGTTAGCCTCTCTGTGTGTAATTATTCTCTAGTCCGCAAGAGTAAAAAGTACCTTCTGGAGGACAGTAGCACAGCCCTATTAAATCTGCTGCAAATGTGATTTGAGGCATTGAACACTTTGAAATTTAAGTACTTTAAACAAAACTTTGGAAGTAATTTTTTGTTGCTGTGAATACACCAAGGATTTATTGCAAGGAAAAGGGACTAATGCCCTTACCCTGTAATGAGCCCCACAGAAGCAAACCTTGCCTTGCTATTTACTCCAAAGGCAGTGAGTTTGCCTGCCTCTTGGTGAGAGTTGTGCGGGAGTGGGCCCTACCAGAGAAACACAGTTATTATTGACTACCTTGCCCTAACCTGAAATAAAAAACCCTCTTCTCTGAGTTCGATGTGGTCTCTTATCTGATGCCATGCTTTTACTGGCTTCTTGTGTTTAAGATGACCACTCTGTGTTTACAGGGAGAAGATGGAGTGATAGGCAGTAAGTATCCACTGTGTGTATCTGACAGTAGAAGACAGAGAAGGTTGCCTGTCCTTCAGGTTATGGAGTTACACCCCGCAAAATTAAGTGTTTTAAAATCCATCGTTTTAAATGGCCAAATCAGTTCTTGCCCTCAGAGGCATTTCAGGACATGCAGCTGCAGTGTATGTATTTGTAAGACTGAACATTTAATTTATGCTTTAGAAACCTCATATAATTTCCATGCTGGTGCTACAGTCTTGTCTGCATTTCAAAACCGTATCTGTTAAGGTCAGAGCTATCAAATCTGGTTAGTCCTGGCCTGATTTCCAGAGCAGGCAAGTTGCCTGCAACCCTCACTTCACTTTAATGGGCCTCTGGGTGCACACAGCACTGCTGAGAAGGAGGCCAGCTATGTAGGTCCTGAAGTATGGATTGGTACCTAATTTAGTGTATCCAGGGGTGAAAATGTCGGCTTAGTATTCTCTCTCCCTGGGACTCCTGTTCCATGTATTGCTCTTTGTATTTCAGACAGGAGCTGTCATTCACTGTGTGCCTGTACAGAAGCCAAGTAGGTCAGTGCTTCTAGGTACTACTGTATATGATATATCCCCCCATGGGTGAGTTATCACCCTCTGTTGAATCTTACTGCAGGTGTTTTTGCTGAAACATTTTAGTGGGGCTCTGCTCAGGTTACCCTAGTCCTGAGGGCTTGAGCCCTGGATGAGGAAAGGTGGGCAGAGCAAGCTCCATCTCTTTTACAGGTTCCTGTAAGGAGGACTGAGGGACTTGCTCCTTCCTGAAGACTTGAGCCAAAAGAGGCACAATGGCAAAAGCAGCCAAAAGACAGACTCTGGGCCCAAACTGCATATAAATCTCCTCTGCCCTAAGCTGATTTGTTGTTTGGTCCAGCTTTCCCCTCTTCCCTGAGTCTCTTTAGCTCAACTTCACTCTTAACTGGCTCATCTTCATCATTTTTTGCTTGGAGCATCACTTACTCTCCTGTTCAGCTGCTCTCTTCCTCACTGAATGCAAAGCCCCATGTTTCACTACCAAAGCAGCTGCAGGGGAGCGGAAGACCCAAGGGCTGTCCATTCGTGCATCTTCCACTGAGGCACAGTAGCTTGCTGCTTGCTTGCTCCAGGTCTGTTTCAAGGCAGAGGAAACTAAAATAGCTTGAAATACTTATCACTGTTGAAGGTGAACATGTGACTGCCTCAAAATGCATTGCCACCAAAAGCTTACAGAAATAACATGTGGTCTGCTGCCATCTGCTTACACCTCTTTCCTCCACCCTCCGTTGCTCTTGTCACTTCAGGCTGCTGTAAGCTCTTCAAAGCAAAGACCATCTTCTGTGTCTTTGCAAAGGGCATGCTGTTGTTGCACCTTCTCCACCCCATCTTCCCTTAGTTTTCAGTTTGCACTGTAATACAAGTAATAGTAACAGAGTTGATAGTTTTATAATGTAGTCTTAATGGGGATGTGGGTTGAACGAAACAGGAGTTTCATTTTGTGGTATATGCCTAGTTGTAACTCATCCCTAACATGAATTTGTTGATAACACTCGGATCTGAGATATTGATCAATGATGTAATTGTCATCCTATAGTAGGACAGATGATGTAATTCTTACCCAGTTACTGAAGACAGTGACCTTGAGACAGATCAGATGGTTGAGCATCATAGATGGTTCACTGATTATAAAATGCCCTTGTTTTAAAACTAAACTGTCATCTGTTAATTATTGGGGAGGAATAACTATAACAAAATGCCAGCATGTTGCAAAAGATCCAGCATTTTTTTACTTTTACCAGCAGTTACATACTCTTGTTTTGACAGGTGACTTTTGATGGTTTTGTTGATTTGTCTGTCATTTAAATTTATGTTGGGGTGGCATAAAAGCTGACTTTGGTGAGCCCAAAGAAAAAAATAGTTTCTGATAAGAAGTCAGACATTAAAGTGAAAAAAAAAAAAAGTAAAGTAGAGGTGGATGTGATATGAGAAATTCTGGTACATGGGAGGAAAATGTATGGCCCAGTTTTGTGAATGGGAAAGCCTAGTTCCACCCCCCGCCCCGAGGGCTGGAATATGCATTTGAATAAGAGGTAGCATCACTTTTCATTTGAATACTTAATAAAAGAAAAAAGTGATAAACATCAACCAGATTTTGCTTTTAGATAAACAGTAGGTGGAACTTGAGAAAGGTCATGGAGAAAAAAGAAATAAAACTACTTGCTATGATTGCTAATAACAGAGTTGAGAAAAAGACATATTTTTATCTCAGTGGAAGGAGGGTCTGAGAGACCCTAGTGAAAGCTTAAGAAACATTCAGTTATGAGAAGCATGGGTCCTGAAAAGAAAAAACAGAGGTTTGAAAAGACAAAGGTTGAAGAGCTATTTTTGGTTCTACTGTTGGTTATTTTTTTCTTAACTACTAATACATTTCTGGCCTAACATTTGCGGTTTCGTATCAGAATTTTTTGGATTTTTTTGTTCCTCCTGAGTAAACTGGTGCATTTGCAAGATAAGTATTAAACTGAGGAGCTTGCCAAAGACTTCTCTTCAAGCAGATCCTTCCTGAAAGTTGTGCAAGAAGTTCATAATTTGCATGAATTTGTGACCTAATAAAGACTACAAGAGTGTGATCTGACTAATTAATTACTGCAATTAATTGATCTTAGGAAATCATAGAGACTTAGCTCAGTCAGATTCTGTATTTTCCACTTTTCTTTGAGGCAGAAGTTTCTCCGGTAGCTTGCAGTTGAAACTAATGAATATTATGGGCAAGAATTTATTTTTCTGAGTTCTATGAGCATGTGCTTTGTATTGTTGAAATACATTTCCCTATTTCATGGACTTTTCTTCTGTTTTCCTACAGTATTTGCTTATGGATAATGTTACCTAATGTCTAGGGGACTCCTAACGTGCAAGATCTTATAGTCTGTTAAAAGCAGTTAAGGTGTTAAAGTTTGTGCAGTTCTTTATGTGCAAAGGGCCTTGTGCTTGGAAATCCTTCATGACATGCCTTAGTGAGAATTTCAGGTTTCAGAGGGATAATAACTTTGACAGATGTGGTCCCTCCAACAGTATTGCTTTTCCAAGTATGCAATAAATCTAGATGTGGATAATTGAAATTGTGAGAAAATCATGAAAAGAAGGAAATTACTTTAATGCTGTAATGCCAAAGGAAACAGAAAATCTCTCACACACACTCTCTGCCCCAAGGATTAAGCACGTGTCTTTATTTTTAAGCAAGCTTCTGTAGTGGGGTGCAACCACTTCAAAAATTAAGTTTCTTTGGCAGGCAGAGGCTCTAGTTGCGTAGGGAACCATCCTTCACTGAGCTGTGAGCCCAACTTCTGAGTGCTTCGCTCTCCTTTATGGTTTTGTTCCCACAACTTTGTATCTGCTAGGCAACTGCTCTTACCCCTGTTTTGCAGGTGAGGTAAAGAAAGGCAGGACAGGCTCGTAAGAGCTCAGTGATGTTGAGGTTTGACTTCATCAGTTTCCCAAATCCTGGGCAACTGTGCTATCCCATAGATCACCCTTCTGCTTGAATCCTTCCCCAGTGTTTTTTGTTTGGTGCTAGTGTCGTTCAGTTGCTCTCTCTGTTCCGTTTTTTCCAGCGTGGTCACAGCTCAATTACCTCAGGTAACTTGCATCCTTGTCTAGGAGCATTTACATACTCAGATACAGTGGCACATCACTGAACAGTTTCTGCCTCTAAAGTACTGCTTCAGAGAGTGAAATTTGCCCCAGGGTTGTAGAGCAGACTTCAGTCTGTGTATCAACTCCTGAAGTCCAGTCGTCTAACTTGCAGCATTTTGCTTCTGCACTTGGTTGAATTGCTTTGTTGTTTCAAAACAAAATAGAGTGACAATGCTTGTCCACAAAGCTTTATTTTCTCCTTTCTCTGTCAGCTACTGCCTTGCCTTCCAGGTTTAGGTAGCAGTTGTCAGGAGACTCAGACCTTCAGATGACCCTTTACATTAACTATTTCTCTCTCTTTCTCTCTCTTCGCTTGCTAGGATGTCATAAAAAAACCCCAAACCTGTAACAAAAGTATGGGTAACAAATCAAGCCATCCTTCCCAAATTTCTCTCCTCTCTCTACAGCTTTTCAAAGCTGTTTCATAGCGTGGAAACAGAGGCTAGACCCTGGGCTGTTTTCCCTGACCAGGGAGTTGTGCATGGCTCTTCTCACCTGTGTTCCATGTATGAGTGGTGATCCTGTTCTCCTCGTTCAAGCCTGCTCTGAGTTAGCTGGGAGAGGGGAAGAGCCCAGACCTGTTCCATACTGCATCCAGTGTGATCTCAAACTCAAGGATGCTTTTCCCAGATGCTCACTCTTGCTCCAAGAAACCTCCCTTCAGAGCCCTTTGCTCTCTTGCCCTGCGCCTGTCTCAGACATGCCGGGTAGGCTGTCCCTTGAGATTTCCCGTTCCAAACTTACTGATGTTTTAGGGTATCTGTTGTGGCAAGTCCATAAGCATCTGAACCTTAAATATTTGTGTTTCATAAGATACAGGGAGGCACATTCTCACCTCATGTAAGTTTTTGTAACTCCTTAACCTGGAAAAACTCACGTGGGTTTGTACCAAAGCACTATCTGGTGAATTATGGTGATGGAAATCTTTCTCATACCCCTTGGTAGTCCACATTTCTTTCATGCTGCACTCAGGAAACTGGGTCTCTCAAATCGAAGCGTGTATTCTCTGCTTCCTAACATTCTTCATAAAGCTGTAAAGAGGCCTGGATGCAGTCCAGGTAATTCTGGATTATTTTCTTGCCCTGAATTTCTTCACTAGTCAGTGAATTTTTTTCCACATCTGTTCACTGCTCTGCTAGCCAAAATGGAACATTACGGTGACTTGCTATGTAGTCTAGAGACTGTTGAATTGTCAGGATGAGATCTGTATATCTGACTTTCCTGGAAGACCAAAAGGAAAATCACGATGATTTTAAGGACATGGAGGGTGAGTTGTTATTGCTTACCTACCTCAACTATTGACTTAAGTGCCTGAGACTGAGGGATGTAGATGTTATTAGGTAGGCTATCCAAAACTCATGTGAATCAGAATTAACTCCAGGCCATACACATCTATGTCTCGTCTTGTGATCTGAACAGTTACTCTTTTTCAGAAAACAAGCTTATCTTTCAACTTGGTTTGCTCTTTCTTGCAGCATTTCTGCTTGGAAGTGAGAGGATTTGGGTGAACCTGTTGTGTAGCTACATTCCCTTGTACTGGGTTATTCTTTCTCTAGTCAAGATACATTCACCAAATGGAGGAATGGAGCTCTGCAGCTGGAGACCTCACCATGAGACTGTTCGGTAGAACACTCTTGGTTTGGCTTAGTTTCACATCACCTCCAGCTACAGGAAGGTTTCCATTTTCCTTGCTGCTTCTTTGGTCTTGGAAAGCCTGGTGACCTGTGCTTGCATGCATTTGGGTTCTTCCCATATGTATTTCCCTGTCCAGTGGAGGAAAAAGTTCAGCTTGGTCCACATAATAGACCTATATAGTGGGTGAATGCAGAAGACAAGGCAGTGATGTTTGCAGAGCTTGTTTGATTCAAAATGGGTGAGAACCAGAAAGTTGAACTTTACACAGTAGTCAGCAACTTAGAGCTGCGTCTATATGGGATAAAAACAATACACAGGCTTTCATCCCTGACTTTTATCTTAAGAGGCTTTCATAAAGTTTCAGCAGGGCTTTAAGACCCTTCAAAGACCTGTTCCCAGCTCCCTGGTTTCCAGTGGAGGGCCTGAGAGATCAGCCCATCTGTAGCTCTGCTCCACCCCTGCATTTGGAGGCTGCCTGTCTGCTGCTCTTTAAGGCTCTTCTGTTTTTAATATCATTTCTGCCAACACATGCTTTGCCTCTTGTTGTGGGGAGAATAAGTAGTAAGCACCAAGGCCTGCAAGGGAAGTTTGTCCTGATAGGAAAGTCCCATCCAACAAAGGGAAAGATCCCATGTAAGTGGGACCTGTTTTGCATTTTTCTTCCTTCCTCTGCTTGTGCATCTTTCTTATAATCTGAGAGGTCTAGCACCAGTCTTGAAAGGGTGCTCTGCAAAGCACAAATTTGGATCATTCCATGGGAGCATCTGCCTGCCTACCTCTCTTTCAATAAAATTAGAAAGTTAGGCCTTTTGCTTCTATTTCAGAAGTGTTACGTGAGAGGAAAGCGACTTTACAACTCTTCTCTCGGTCATGGTCTAAAACTGGGTGGTAGTCACCTTTGGGGAAAAAACGTTTCATACCCTGTTGCTCTTTTCTTCTGAGACTCAGCAGCAGTGGTGGTCCCCTCTGCAGAGGGTTCAGGAGTGCAACTGGCACCCTAAAAAATGGAAAACACTTGAGTCATTTGCATAGTGGATCAGAATCCAGCGTGCCCGGCTGCTGGAGCAAAGACCACAGACTTTCACATTTGAGTCATCTGCTGAAAAGCTACATATTTTTATGAAGAAAGAACTAAATGTTTGTTTTAACGTAATTTTATTTGCTTTCTTGCAGCTGAATCATCTGACTCTTAGATGGTGAAGGTTGTGCATCAACAGCACTTCCTTGCTGTGTTTCTGTGTCTGCTGAACTACGGTGATCAGAGTTTGACCTTGCTTCCAGTCATAAGAACAACTGTTTGATTCTAGTGTGAATATCAATGTTTGTGTCTATAGAAACCAATCAACACTTCCTCCTAATTTTTGTAAATAGGCTGTGACTGTGACACTTGGATTTCCTGTTTCTTGCATATCTGAATCAAAAAATCTCTGTGCACAATGACGTCTTGTCTTCTGCGTTCACCATCTATTGCCTCGTTAATAGGCATCATCCTTATTACAGTCTGTATTTCTCCTATTGACATATGTCCAGACATCACTGGAGCCTATAATCTTCTTTCATTTTTATTCTACATCATAGATTTTTTCAAGGGACTTTCTCAGTAATAACTGTAGGAAATAACAAGTAATGTAAGAAAAGCTGGTTGAACTGCCTACAATCAGTATTGCACAACATTTAGTGTTTTTTCAGGATAACCTTTTAAAGTGACATTTTTCCAAACTCAGTGGCAGTTTCGTGTTGATTTTTCTTCCTTTTTACATTTCAGCATGAATGATTCAGGTTGTCTTGAGAACAAGATACAATACCCTGCATTTTTGTACCTTTTTAAAAAAATGGGTCAGCTGTTTCATTGAGTAGCTGTGTAGTGCCTTCACATTTGGGGTGGATATTTGAAATTTGGCTGTAGAGTTGCCCTGGTATTAGGGATCTCTCTTCTCATATGCAGGAAGATTTGTCCATAATCAGTCAGTTTATAAACTCTGAAATTTCTCATTTTGTACCTACACAGCAGGAGCTCATTAGATAGTGCTGCACTGAGCATACTGTATTTTAAAGCTGAAGGACTTGCTTTGATACTGCTACATGTGTCTCCTGAGGAGTGCTGTGGTCCTAGGCATAGGAAGCAAGAGGAAGGAGATTGTCCTACCATGTTTTCAGCAAGGCTGTTGGTTGCCCAAGCAGAGTGGAGCAGAAGGAAGGTATGGAGAGAGAATACAAGCTATGGGAGATATGTTCAGGAGAAGTGTTGGGGAACATGGGACTGTCTGAACAAGGAGATGCAGGGGTGGTTATGACTGCAAGCACCAAGTGTGGGGACAACATTTTGGAGCTGATGTGACTGTCAGGGGTGGATTGTGTGATAGCATAGGGATTAAGATGAGGACCCAGGAGGAAACTGAGGTAAAGAGTCTGAGGAGGGAAGCAGCAGGACTGAAACCACAGAAGAGAAGGTCAGAGAGGAATCTCTGTTCTGTACATTGGGATGGAGTTTGGGATTCCTGAGGCTGCAGTTGGATGCTGCTTATCCTGTCTGGTATGAAGATACAAGACCATTACACCTCTGGTTGTTTGTTATAGCCTAGATGCTTGGTACAGCCTCGTAGCCCTACTGAGACAGCAGACTGAATTATGCAAGTGCTGTCCCTCTGCATCAGTGCAAAAACCCTGGTGTGAAACCACACAGTTTAGCTTAAACTGCTGCTAAGGCTGTTCAAAGTGCCTAACTTCACACTGAAGTGGAGGGGGAGCATTCATGCAGTTTGTTCAAGCAGCTCAGTAGTGAAGAAGCAATCTCCAACAAGAGGATGCAACAAGTGTCTTGCTGGCAGTAGTACCTTGTGTGAATGCATCTCTTTCCATCTGTTCGTACTCCTTAGACTTGCTGTCCCTGTGCTGTCAGCATGAATCTATGAATGCAAATGGTGTGTCTTAACCCTGCAGTTTTGGTTTGTGTGAGGTCCAGTCCTCTGTTGCCACTTGCAGTTATCTCAGTGCCTCCAGTGGAAGAGGTCTGTTTGTTTGCATTTAGAAGTTTCAGTCCTGGTAATGATTTTGACCTGTAGCTACATGCAGGTGTCCTCTTTTGGGTCTGCCTGTGTCAGCACAAGCTTCCACGTGCTCACTGCAATTCCCCTTGGAAATGACCCTCTTCGGTCTGCTCTGGGGTGGAGGGAGTGCTCCCCAGCTGGTTGGAAGCAAAACTAGGTTAGCATAAAAGAGCATAAAGACTAGTTTGTAGTCGTTCCAGTTTATTTTCACCATAATGGATTACAAAACGCTTTTACACCAGACTGCTAGCACTTCAGAAGGGAGACAGTCATCACAGGAAGAGGGGCAGCTGGTGCCAAGCACGTGTGTGGGAGGAAAACCTCATCAAGCGGTGTAGCTGGGTTTGGAAGGGACCTTTGTCCACAACCTCAGCCTATCCGAGTCTCAGTTCTGTCTGTGTGATGGGGAAAAAACCTTCTCACGGGGGTGTTGCGAACATGTACTAATTTTAGTATCTCAGGCAGTTAGGTAATATGGTGACAGTCAGAAAATAAGCTATAAGGAAGTAGCTTGTGCTGTCTTTAAAGCATGGGTTTTAGGACCATTTTTAATAGTGAGAATGAAGCAAACTACTGAGTGTTGCTTATTCAGTAACACCAGCTCTACTATACCATGAATGGCACCATTTCTTGTGGAAAAAAAAAAAAGCCCTGAGTGATCATAAAATTAAGAAAGAAGATTAACTGTTGCACGATTGGCCATATTTCTGGTATTTCCTTGTCTTTTGGTTCTTGACTTAACATTTTTCACATGTCTCTATGTTTGTATGTGTAATGAACAGTTTGTGACCTAGTCCGCAGTTACTCAGGACTTTCTGTCCAAAGATGTTAAGCACTTTAAAGACGGCTTAAAGGACATTAAAGCATCTCACACTTCTGCCAGTATGCTTCTTTAAGCACATTTCTGTCTTGAAAAGCGCTTTTCTCTGGTTGTTAAAAATGACTGCAACTTTAACTAAAGGAGATAAGAGGGGAAATGCTTTTTCTAACCTACTGTCTTCTAAATCTGATAGAAAATCATGTCTGGTCATTTTTTGCAGGTCTCCCTGATAAATCATTTCCCTGTATTTGTAAGTCCTTGCATAGCAACAGCTGAGCAAGAGATACAAAAAAATACGGCTATGAAACCACAGATGTTGTCAGCAAGGAAATAGAGCCGGGTTAACTCTCGTAACTAGGCTTAAATCATTTTGAAAATGACACTGTTTGAAATTATCTATGTCTCTTGCATAGCATTCAAGGAGTTGGGTGTCTTACTGTATAACAGAGAAAACAAGTACACTGATAAGTAAAAACCAAAATTATCAGAACACTAGTTGGTGAATTCCCAGGGTGCTGAGTATGCATTGCTCCAGCTGATTTCATTTGGAGTTAACGAGGATTCAGCAACTCTAAAAACCAAACACGCGGGTACAGAAATAAGTTGACATGTGAGAAAATGTTGGTCTTAACAAGTTTGTTTCCCACAGAATAAACAAGGTGTGAACTCCCTGTGTAAGAGCGACCCCTTAGTAACTGTATGCGCTCTTAGGTCGGGGTGCGCTGCGGTAAATAAGAGGTGGCTCACCACCCTGCCTGGAAGGATTTGCCCTTCTGCATTTACTCAGGGCTAAGATCTGGTGTCTGGGCAGCTCCTGCAGAGCCTGTCGGCGAACCGCTGGCGTACACCCTTCCGTGCACCCGGCTGCCTTGTTTGTCAGCCCGTCTCACTGCTCTTGCGCCGACTTCACGAGATCATGTCTGTAGTATAGCTAGAATAAGCACAGGGATGGGAAATGGCTTTGTTTGGTTTTTTGGTTTTGGTTTTTTTTCCTTGAGGAGGTAAAGATGTTGTGCCTTGTCCAGGCAGTCTGATGTTTGAATAGTATTTGGGCTTTTGTTGCTGGGGCCAGGGTGTTTAGTAGTTTGACTTTGCTATTCTGTTTGTTTTATTCAGCCAGGGGCATATCACAGATCTATTTTTTGATCAGACAGCATTCCTGTACTATAATAATTCAGAAGCAGCCTTCACACACTAGTTGTGTGAAATGCCTGTTGCTCACTTCTGTACACGTGCTTCTTGCCCTTGCCTTCCCTTAGGTACAGCTTAAGTTGTAAACTCCATGGAGCTGTCTGCTAATGTGTGTTCGTACAGCACGTAGCACAGCAGGACCCAAGTTTCGTCGCCGTTTCTGTACATGTTGTGATGTAAGTAAGGGTACTCCATCTTACTGAGTGATTAGAATAGTTCACAGTAGCTGAACTCGCAGAGTTCCGTGCATGTGGGCTGGTGAGGAAAGGAATTTTTCTTTCCAGGCTGAGAAGGGGCTTTGCAAACACTCTCCCAAGTCACAGCGGCAGCTGGCTGTTTGGGCGCTGGACAAAGACGTAATTTGGAAATAGCTTCGAAGTTTAGAGATGGCCATTCACGTACTAATGCTCCCAGATGAGTTAAGTGGGGGAAGTTCACACCTCTCTCTGTGCCGTTGTTCTCAGTCTGCCAGGCTGCAGACTCGGCGAGAGCGCAGCATGCAGGTTTTCATAGTGAGAGCTTTTGTCGCTCCCAGAAGTGCTAGAAACTTAATTGCTTTGAAAGGCAAGCCCGGAATCTGGAGGACCCAGTACAACCTGCTGAGAGAACATAAATCACGAGATACTATCGGGTTTCTGTGCTTGGGCTTGCGTGGAGTGAGTTTGCTTTG
Source organism: Burhinus oedicnemus (assembly GCA_008921705.1). NCBI lineage: Eukaryota > Metazoa > Chordata > Aves > Charadriiformes > Burhinidae > Burhinus > Burhinus oedicnemus. Next base: position 1,395,068 of record VFFE01007043.1, read on the forward strand.
TGAGCGAATGCCTTTGGAATACGCTGGTACGTGTTTTTTTTGTTGATTCTTAGACATAGCAGTAATTGTTGTTGGCTTTGTTAATAGGCATCTATGTTCTGCTCTGTAGTTACTGTTCATGTTTTCTAAAAGGTGTGCAGATAAAAAGAAATATTTGTTCTGCCTTGAAATCATGAAAGCATTTCTGCATTTAGATGGATTGACAGCCTTGATCCAGGTGGTTCCCAGCCATTGTCCCTTCAAATAGGCATGGAGAGAGAGCTGACCGGTTGTCGTTTGACCGTTGCTGCTTAACTTTGCTTAGAGACAGTGCTTAAAATGCCAGTATTTACTTGTTCCTTTTTTACGCTAGTTTGCCAGCCACTTTTGTCCCTAGCCAAATGAACCGTGATGGCAACTCAGAAGAAACTGCCTTTGTAGATAAGGAATAGCATTTTCAAATGTCCTTATATAGCATGGCTCCCTAAGTTTTATTTTCCAGAGTAGCTCTTGTGAAAATCTGTGGAGCTGGTCCTTAAGTTGGTCTGGGGGGTTTTTGGCATTTTTATCCACAACCCAATTTTAAATATAGTTTTCCCCGTGTCCTTAAATGCTTAGTTTATAGGCTCTCCATTGATAGGAATGCTCTTTTGATACATTTTGCATGGAGACTAAAGCAGGAAAAGGTTTTAAGGTAAGCCAGCCAAATAATCTAGGGTCTTTTGATCAGTTTCCATTAGTATTAAGCCAGTAATCTGCCCTATTAGATGTTGTTTGAAAGGAAGTTCAGTGTTTAAAGAAGATAAACATACTAGTTGACATTCAATATGTCTTCTCAAGTCACCAGCAGAAACCTTGTTGAACCTTGTTGGCAGAGGTGCCTTCTGCAAAGGGTTCCTAAAAACACCTCCCCATCTATTGGATTAGTTTCTGAAATGCTCTGGCACTGCAGTGGGTCTGGTGCCAGCGCTGGACACTTGGTCCAGCTCCAGTTGGAGCTGAAGAAGGGCTGAGTTTTAAGACCTCTAGGATGCCTTTATGTCCAGAAGAAGCTGAGCACTGGAATAATGTGTCACCTAAACTGTAGTGTATTCCTAGAAATTGATGAATATGCTGTTTTAATTTGGGGAGCTTATATAGCTGAAGTTACTGAGATATTAGCGCTTAGAAGTGAGAGATCTGCAGCTCTTAAGATTGCCTGGCGCACAGTCAAGCAACGATCTAAATTGCTTTGAGGTGCTGACAGTTGTCACAGCTTTGTGCAGACACACCTTTGCCGGTACTGACAAAACACAAATACCAGTTTCACATCGCTGTGCTCTCCTTGGTTGGTGTACAGCTTAAAACCGTGCTGTATCTACCTTCACAATTTTGGCACGTAAAATGGAAATAAGAGGTCAACAGCAACAGTAGCCTCTTATCAAACAGTTAGTTTTAAATGCTTTGAGTAAAGACAGTATTTTAAAAAGAAATTTGATCTGTTACTTGAAAATTGAACATCTGATGCATTACATTACTGTCACCCCAGGCCACTCTGCTGAAGTTGCACTGGATGTGAGAGCAGACTTTGGTCCATGATGAGGATGGTAGCAACCGAAGGAAAAATATTATTTTCTTTCTGCCCCAGTGAGTTCCTCCAAACATCATAGATAACTGAAAAGTCTGTTTTCAAAACAGCTCTGACCTTATATGCAAATAAAATTTCTGTGATTTCAGCTTTTGCTAGAGATCATATCTATTATGCATCTGTGTGACAAAGCACTGCTCTATTAATACCAAGTGCTTCCTAAAGAAACTCATTTGAAATCCAGGGTAGGTCACAAGTGAAAGGGTTGAGTCTCACCCTCATCCACATCGTGGACCACCATGTATTTCAGTACAACTGTCAGTAACAGCCTACCTGCCTATGAAAGCTTCACATTAAGATGAAGACTGTATTGATGGATTTCAGTGTATTTAGTCTCCTAATACTACAGATCAACATCGCGGTTGTTGCTGGCCACTTCTGTGAGCCCCTGTCTGCAAATACGGAGTTAGAAATGAAGAGGCAAACTGGCTGATAGCCTTGGCATTGCAGTGTGGGTGTATTAACTTTACTAATTTGTTGAAGGGGAAAAAAGTGCTGCAACTTGGCACTCCAACGGCAAAACTATCAGCGTCCCCAGCTGCTGTTAGCACTGGATTTAATCTCAGTACTTTTACCATCTGCTATTAAAGCATTGCAGACTACTAGAGTAGTGGGAGGTTGCACTGACTTTGGGTAGCTTTCAGAAGAGCTGAGCAGATTCTTTCATTTGCCATGATCAAACATCCTGATTGCTACAGTGTAACTCAAGTTCCCTTTTTGACTCAGCGACTGAAGTCTGTCATGAATTCTTCTAATGAAGTGGCATGCAACCTTCTTCAATTAAAAATTACAGTGGCTCTGCTCCCCAAGTGCTGCAGTGGTGGCACAACGAGTGACACTGACCAAAGTCTCTGCTGTGGGTGCTCTGCTGGACATTACCCCTGCGCCTGCTCTGAGGGCAGCAAGGCAGGTCCCACAGCAGGCATGCAGCACAACCAAGGCCTTTGTCAGCTGGAATATTTTCTCCTCTGACTCCTCTGTTATGTTTCTGTTGTAACGTGCAAGATGCTGTCATGATCTGGGTGACTTTTTTTTAGCCTGTGTTTGTACCAGTGTAGGCTCTGAACAGTTTTGTCAGTTCTGAATTGTTTTGTGGCTCACCTGGGATTGGTGGTTGTCTCCTGTATCTTCACTGAGCACTAAGCTCACAGGGATTGATCAGTAAGTAACTTCAGTGCAAGGTAAACTTGCATACTGCTGTTACAATTCTCAGTCTTCCAAAAAGCCAGTAGATGGGGTGTGTGCAATTCCTGTGCAAAATCACTGCACTCCTCAACCCAAAGATCCAACTTTAATTTTTACATTTTTGTTGCAGAGAGTCTTTCTTTTTTGCTGTTAGGGATGGCCCTCCACGTGAATCACAAATTTAAGCGCCCTTGAGCAGAAGTACCCAAAATTCTTGATTGATACTTACGCATTAAATACTCTGAGCATGACCTACTGTGCACCGTGCAACACAGTTAGGTCTTTGAAATCTGGCTATGAAATTTTATCGTAAGCTGTTTTTCTTTTTCTTTTTCTTTTTTTTTTTTTTTTAAATTACACTAGTCATGAACCAGGAAAGTACTGGATAACTGAAAATAGAGTGTGTTACCACAGACTTCTGCTTAACTTGAGGTTGCAGTATTAGGTACAGATGCCATGGGGCCAACTATGAAATACTCTTCCTCTTTTTGTGTCTCTAAGCCCAGCATGTAAGAGTAAATGTCTATTTGTATGCATAATTCTGTTGATTATAGATGTGAAAATTGAATTTGCTAGCAGTGTAAATTAAAATATTTTGCTGTTGTTAATAAAGGTCATGTAAATAATAATGATAATACAGACTGTAGAAAGGTTCACTGGTCAGATCCCAGGGTGGATTTCATGCCTATAGGTCAGTTATGGTAGACTTGAAATAGGAAGGAATCTAAAACAGAAGACGAGCGGGTTTGGGACAAGTGGGTTCCTGACTTGTCTTCCTCAGAGGAGGTCACAGCAGAGCAGAGCATGAACCAACATGGAAATAAGCTGGCCTGAGGTCATTTATGCCATTCAAAATGAAAATGTCTAGAGATGGAGTCCTGTTAGGTGGGTTCTAGGTGCTCATACCTGATTTGTGATGGAGAAACCTTCAAACGATTTGGTAATAATTAACCAAGGGAACTCTCCTAAAACACAGTCTGACATGTAAGGAGGGAGTATCTTGCCAAGAAATAAATTAAAATTAGACTACTATATCAGAATTCGGTTATCTTCTGAGAAGAAGCGTGAAGGCTGATGGCCAAGATCTACAGCTGAAGTTTCCCGAGAGATTTTGGGAAGCAGTGATGTGCGTACACTCTCCTCCAAGCTATTAGTGCAATTACAGGCATGTAAAAATCTTCAAATAGCAGAGTAGCCTCAGTTAATTCAAAAGAAAAGTTTAATAGTGGAGTATGGCAGAGTCCTGAAAGCACCAGTTTTGCATGTGCCTGTGATGAAAGAGGCAAGTAATGTGACCCTGTTACCTAGCACAGCCTTTTGCATGAGAACCACAATAGACGTGTTTTAATCTCGTGTGCTGAAGTGTCCCCAAAATACTCTGAGGATTTAATAGTTGCACAAATGATTCACTTGCCTAGTAGTCTGATTTTGTATTACAGCATAATCTGTTTCCCCTCTGTCTTTAATGTGCAATTCTGCTGAGCATGCAGTTCACATTGGCTGCCTCAGGCAGACTGCAGGTCAGCTTTTGAATGTAGGAGAATTCATGAAATTTAAGTATTTTGTGTACAGTTAACGGCAGTTGTGCAAGTACAAAGACTTTTGCTTTATCAGCAGATGTGGTCTAGGTTTACATTTATGTCCACATTCAATTCTTAGGTTTATTGCAGTGGAGCTTGGTGCAGTCTTTAACAATCTGCTTTGGTAGCTGGCCAGTCCACTTTCCCTTGTGTGAAGCACATGCTAGGGTAGTTCTTTATTCCATTAACTCTTTGATGCTGGGAAACAGGAATGATTCGCATGACATGGGAAGGTGTGTGTGTGGGGGAATTAAAATAAATGCAAGATTAGCAGAAAATCTGTATTTGCCTTGCGCCAAGCCAGGAAGGGATTTGTGTACTGTGGGTACGATTAGATGGTAATGTTTGCTGGACTGCTGTGGCAGACAAGGGATATTTGAGAAGGTGATCCAGCTCTGCTGGGGGAGCAGAGGGCAGCCTTTCCACTTGGAAACTAGAACTGGGTTGGACACTTTCTGATTAGTGCAAAGGGTTGCTGGTTGTTGTTTGTGATAGCTCAGCTGTTTCCCATGTGACATGGCTGCATTTCCTCACTTCTTGCCCAAGCTGGTGCTGGAGTTTGGAGTAGAAGGCACTTTGCCAGCGTTGTTCCTGTCTGGTTAAGGCTTTATTTTATTGGACTGGGAAGAGATGGGGAGGAATCATATCCATGCATGGAGAAATGGTTATGAGAGGAGTGCAGAGGGAAGGCTACATGTCCCTGTTTCCCAAGCGCAGAAATAAGCAGTGCCAATGTGGGAGCTTGTTTGTAGCACCTCAGTTTGGCCCAGCAAAGCATCCATCATGCAATGAGCAAGGAGTGGGGTGGGACTTCATTGCAAGGTGATTAATGCGACCTCCAAATACTTGGAGGGGGAGTAATTCGTGAGCACTGGTAGCTTTTTTCCCAGGCTTAAGTACTGGGCTGTCCTCCTTTAAACCAGAGACATGAGAGTCCAGGAGAAGGATATGAAAAATAGATTACATTAAATTGAAACCTGGCATCTGGAACACCTCAAACTTTGGCAGACCTCGAGATAATACTTCAAAGTTGTTCAGCCCCACAAGGTGCAGTATAGTTTTCTGTTTGGTGAAAGTATTACTTGGGAACTGGAGTCAGTCTTGAGGCTTCCTTGTGCTGGGTACTGTCACACTAGCTAGAGGATGGCTCCTGGCTGAGCTGACTCAGCCTGCGTGCTCTGAGCTGCTTCTATGCCTTTTCTGCATCTCCCCAAATATTTAGCAGTAAACATTTACCCTGAATTGGTTTTACCACATTGAGCAACAAAGTGTAAATATACCTGAGCCTTACTGAACCTGTCTCTTACTCTCCTGAAATGATCCTCTGTATTTTAAAATCATTAAAGCCAAAGTAGCGTAACTATTCTTTCTTTAATGACAGCATTAAAGGAGCATAATCGCCTCATTACCCTGAAATTCAAATATATGCATGGGCACTTGGAAAGTGCTGGGCTCCCTCAGCTCTGTGCAGTTTGGCAGGTATATCTGTCTCTTTACTTGATTGGGTCTGGGCACTAAAGAAAAATTTAGCACATTGGCTTACCTATGAATTTACCATTCTGGCATTGATGGGGTGATTCCCTGTGTTTAGCGCTCAGAAACAGAACATCTTTCCAAGGGCAGTGAGTGCCTGTAATTCTCACTGTAGTATATGGACCTGCTTTCTCTTTTAGTGGCGTACAAGGGAGAAAGCAAGTCAACCTAGTTCAGTTTTTTTAGCCACGTGCGTCTGGAGCTCATTCTGAAATACGATTAATACATGCCTGCACGTAGGTAGGATTTTAGGTTGTAAGATTACTAATTGGTTTCAATGTTGTTTGCTGCTTCAATGTTGGGGTTTTTTTTAATCTAGAGTAAAAAAAAAAATCATGATTTTTAGCTTATAACAAAGAAAAACACATTTTCTCTTAAATGTCTTTATATGAAGTAATTTAAACTAAATTTCTGCACAAATCATTTCCAAGAGATTGGCTGTCAAGTACGATAAAAAAAACCCCTGCACTTCTGCAGGGACCCAATGAGACTTTGCAAATTTAGATTTATTCTCAACGTTAAATGTGGTTGAAGATGTCATTTTTTAAACAGCACTTTTAGAAGTAGTTAGCTTAAAAGTATAGCAATTCAAAGCACAGAGGGAATGATTTTGAAGTGTAAAGTCTTGAAACAACGTAGAGGTTGACAGTTTCACTACAATTAGAAGCAAGGCAGGCACAACTCCCACTTCTGAAAACTTTCCTATCGCACTGCTTCCTCTTTTGGCCTAGAAAACCTCAAAAAAAAACCCTTTGAGTGGCTTTGCTTATTGACTTAACATAGTTATACTCAATAGCATTAGGAGACAGAGCAGAAAGGGCTGCCAAATCTGTAAAGAATAATCTTTACAGAAAGCTTCACAGAGGTATTTTTTTTTTTTCACATGCTTTCAGTCTCCTGAGAATGCTGCTTTTTTGAGGAAAGCAAGTTTTAGAGTTTGGGTGGTGTTTTTTTTTTGTTTTGTTTTGGTTTTGTTTTTTTTTTTTTTTAAACAAGGCTTGTTTTGTTAGGAAACCACTCCCTTCTGCTTCTGCATTTAGACTCACTGCTAATTGCCTTTTGGTCGATGACATTTTCCATGAATTGCCACATTCTCCCACACTGTTACAACTTCACACTGATTCTGTTATGTGGCACTTCTGCCTGCTGCCTTTGGGAGGAGTGGCTGAGAGAGGGATATGGTTTACCTGGGAAATTGCAATTCATTGCCTTCTGAGAAGTTTGCTGGAACTGAGTTTTGTAGCTGCTAAGACACGGCAGAGGCGGTTCCTCCCAGACCAAGATAGGTGGCTATGGTAGGTGGGATCAGGAGAGCATCCTGTTACTGTGTCAGTTTAAGCACTGATTTGCTGTGTGCTGATGATTTTGCTTAAGAGGTCATGACAAGGCAGTGTGTGGCATGTCAGGCTGATATTTTTCATCCTAGTCACAAGCTGTAGTGGAAAGCCAACTCCAAACCGTGGTGTCAGAGAAGGTGCAGGAGAGGGCAATCCTCATGGACGCTTCGGCCTCACTGAGCCCCTTGAGTTGCCCACTGAGCCCAAGCTGCAAGCAGTCTTTCTCCCAGGGCCTGGGGACAGCTCAGGTTTGTCCTTAGCCCAGCTCTATCCTCTGCAGCAAAACTGAATGTAGGATCATTGCTGACTGAAGCCCGAGTGCTGCTGACGCGAGAACTGGATGTAGCAGAGTTGTTCAGCACAGCTAATCCACTTAAACTGTGGAGCTCATCTGCTGATCTGCAGGGGAGACGACGCTCTTAGGTGGGATAGCTAAAGAGGCTTTAGCTTGAGCTAGTGCTTCAGGGCAATCAAAACCTGCGGCTAGGGCTGAGGATCTGGTTACACTAAGTTGGCCCTGACCCAACCAAACGTGGTTAAAAGTGAGAGGTTAGGTGAGATAAACCCCTCTACTTAAGCCTTGTCTTAGTTCAGGAACTGATCAACGCGTTCAGGTTCTTTTCCAGTCTAACTGCTTTGATCAAAGGTAGGGTTTACTTGGTTTCTGAACAGGGATGAGCTTTGCCAGTAAGAGCCCTTTTTTTAACTGTGCTAATTACATCCACATAGCTAGCAGGTACGATTTGTGCTTTAACTGTGTTACTGCACGTAAGGGTACAGATCTTTTACAGGTAGAAAAACCGTGATTTCTGATACAGTAAGCGTGGCTGGATCTCAACTGTGGCTATTGGCGGTGATGCAGGATGAGCAGCTGGTGTTGTAACAGGATCTCTGACTACATTACTCTCTTGTCTAGCCTGTGACATGAGGGTTCTCACCTCAAAGAGGTGATTAAAAAATTCAGGTCCATCTGACAAGCCAGCAGCAGTGGTGGCTGCAGGCAAGCCCAGTGTGGCCTTTTCTGCCATGCAACAGTTGGCAGGGGTGGCTACAGCCTGCAAGAGCAGGCAGTGGCCACTGCTCCTGCCCGGCCGCTGTTTATCCTGGATAAAAACTTTATTTGTTCAGTCTTACCATTTTTTGCGGTTGAGGGGAAGGGAGGGGAGTATGAGGAGAGGGGTGTGGTATACATACACTGCTGAGTGCTCTGTTGTCCTCTGCGGTACTAGAAGGCGTCCACAGAGACTAGAACTTGGTTGTCTTTTGTGAAAAGGGCTTATAATGTTCTTGCAGACCACATTCTTCTCTGCAGCTAATCCCCGCTTGCCGCAGCGAGGAGTGCTGCAGCTCCAGTCAATGCTGGTCCCACCACAAGCCAACGCAACCAGGGACCACTCTCACACCACCCACGTGCAACCTGTACCCCCGGGTACAGAGACCTTCTCCTTCCTTTCCTTCAGTGGCAGAAAGAGGCAGAAGTGAAGGCGGGACTCTCTAAATTTCAAGAAAGGCTGAAACTGGTCAGTTGGAATAAGGAAAGTACCAGGAAACAGGAGCACTTGTCTTGCATAGCTTTGGGCAGGTCAATTATCCCTTCTCCAGTGAAATTACCCTTTGCATAAGGTATGAATAATAATACTCAACTTACCTTGCAGGAGTGTTATGGAGTGTGCAGTTAATTTTTTTTTTTTTTACAGTGTTTGTAATATATAAACCCCTAAATGAGTGCTAAGTATTATTGTGATTTAATTTTATTGAGGGTTAAATGTTGGTGACATGCCCAGCTGAGCATTCGCTGGCAGTGACCTAGGCAAGGGACGAGCAGCAAGCATGTTTGGCAGCAAGCAATGGACAAAAAAGGAAAACGGTGCTGACTTACTCAGTCCTACGTATTTTTTTTTTCTCTGTTACCACCGTACATTTCCCATGAAGCATATGGAGGTGATCAAAATACCAATTGGAACTCTATATTTTAATAGACTTAAATTTTACTGTATAAAAGGCAAATAAAGGTTAATGGCATGAAAATTCGTCTTCTAGGAGGGTAAGAGTGCGGAAGTGCCTCCAGGCGTGCCCTGAATGGTCCTTAAATGATAGCTTTTGGTAAAAGATCGTACCTGAGCATGGCTGATTTTTCAGTGGGGAAGTAGCATGCCCAGGGTGCTGTTTCCTGCATGTTTCGTGGTACTGCTGATGAGGGCTTTGCATTGCCAACAAAGTGAACTAAAAACCTGGAGGGAAATCACTTGGACAGGGTTGGTACCCCATGGCAGCAGCACCAGAAAGGCAGTGTGCAGGGGGTATGTGTGTGTGGGCGCGCGTGTTGGGGGCTGCTCCTGAGTTTGAAACATGAGTCAGTGCCAGACTCTGATGTGTTTCTGTGTTAGAGCTGCCGAGTGTAAGAGAAGGAGAGACAGTGTGTGTGATTTCTCCAGCTTGCTCTAATTTGGCGTGAAATGGGGTCTTTCCAGTGGTGGGGTTACTCCAAGTGTGATCGCACTAGCAAGTTTCACGTTGCGCCTCGGCGTGCGTGTGCCTTCCATGCGTTTTGTTACTGCCTGCTCAGTCTCGTTAATTTTTATTAGGTGTGAAATGCAAAGGCTTGTCCTATTTACCACTGGTAGGTGACAGCACAACTGAATAGCAATCTTTTGATAATCAGGGCTAACTTCTGCCCTCTGATAATTACACACCAGGCTCACTGAAGCTGGTGTTTTCCTGGTAGGGACGAAGGATTTGGCCCACCCTTTTCTCTGTATGCATTAATTCACCATCTTTGCTCTGTGACAGTGTCCTGAGGAACAGGTCCAAAGGTCAGTGGAGCAGAGAAGGACCTTTCAGGTGTCTTTTTTTAAGCTTTGGGCCAAAGTCTGAATCCTACCCTTGTTCTCATTGCATTTGAAAACATCGCTGGGCCCTGGATTTTCTTAAGGTTTGCTTTCTTCCCCAGGTCTAAAAGCTGTCATGGTCACTTACCCAAACATAGTGACAGGATCAACTCCACAGTTAAGTTCTTGTTTAGTGGTGTTTCTGAAAATATCAGTTGCTGCAAGAAAACAAATGGTAGGGATGCAGCATATGTCACACACAATGATCATTTATTACCTCTTTTTTTTAAAATTGCAGTATAAAATTAGAGGGCAAATCTCAAATCCTGTGAAATTCATGGCACAATGCCAGTTTATTTGAAAGAACCTTACATTTGTCCCTAAATCTTACAAGTCCTTAACTACAATTTGCTTTCTTGCATGCCACTCACCTTTAAGATGATACTCCTTTTTTGGCATTATTAATTATCATTATTGTTGTTGCTGTTATTATTCCAGGAGATCTGTATGGGAGGAACGCTGAAATCTGGATTAAAAATAGCGTTTTCGTGTCCTCCCACTCACTGTACTTTGTGCACAGAATGCCTTTTATAAATGCAGACTTGCTGCTTGGGTAGATAAAAGAAGCTGTTACTTCATTTCCATAACGAAGTCGTTCCCAGGAGAATTTAATTGTTTTAGCAATAAAATTTTTCTAAAAGGCCTTTTATTTTGCCTGAGAAGGGTAACAGAAATGAACTTCTGACTGGTTATTCCATAAAACAATTAGGAGAAAGCAAGACTGTCTTGATTTGATGTAAGGAGATTTGTATGTGTATGAATTCCTTTTCGTGTAAGATGAGAATGCAGTCCTAAATGAAAACAAACCCCCCAACCTTACACAAAATCACTTTTTTTTTTTTCCCCTTGCTCGCAGAGACGTCACACATCTCTGTCAGCACTCTACTGAATAAATTTGGTCATATCCTTAAGTTCAGCCCTATTTCAAAAGGCACTTTCATGACTTCTGATTCAGATGCTTTCCTGAATTAAAGGCAGTTGTGTATAATCATTACCAATTGTTACAGTGCATTTATTTTGTTAACAGGTACGTTCTTATTCTCGTAGAAGAATGATCTCTGTATGCTGTACTGAGGCTGAGCGCTTCTTGAAGCAGGGACTGTGCTTCTGCTATTGAGCACAGTGGCAGGCTGGGTCCCTCCCTGCCTGCGTGCAGGATGCTGCCACGGCCTCTCTCGCCACTTCTCTGGCATTTCTCACCTCTTCTCTCAGCTAGTCTGTGTCCCATGCCAGCGTGACGTTCCTTTTCTCTGAATGCTGAACGTGCTAAAGCATGTCAGAGCATCAAAGAAGTGCTGATATAGAAAGCATATACAGTAAGCAAAATGTTCTGTGGCGGCTTGGGTTTAGTTCTTTTTTTTGTTTGTTTTTTTTTGTTTTTTTGTTGGGGGTATCTCTCATTTGCCCCACATTTTGAGCCACGTTTGGTTTTTGCTAAGTATGAATCGATGCAATTACCACTTCAGTCACTGTAGACAGCCTACTACTAGGTAGTAGTAGGTACATGTAATCAAGAACAAAAGGGAAGAGGAGAAAAACATTTTCTTCATAGTCAGGAAAGCCTTTATAAATTTGGCATCAAACTTAAAATTGCATTGTATTGCAGAAATGCAACAATTTCGGAAATTATTATTTATAGGAAGGTTTGTGAATTCAGGATGTGATATTCTGACTCACCCAACAGCAAACATGTTTGCACTCCGGTTGGTATGACTCACACTGGCATTTGTCTTTAGTGTGGCAATTGTTTTAGCCCTCTGCTTGGTGCACGATGAATGAAACGGCTGAGGTCCCCTGTTGCAGATTTACTACGTGCAGCTACGCTGGTAAATCACAGGCTCAGCTGTAGAGTATTTCCTGTAACACACAAACACATGCACGCACATGCACATACACACACATACGCGTGCGCACCCCACCCCCCCACCCCCCAAGTAATAAAGACTAGATTCATAGAAAGGAAATGCATAATTACAGTGCTGGCTTTTGCACCACATAAAGCAGCCCACATCAAAAGGTGTTTGCCATTAATGTTTCAACAGGTAATCTCTGGATTTATTGCCAAGCTGTGTTCCTGTTACTTAGTGCTCGGTGTTGAAATCATTGAAATCTTTGTTGTACGCTAGCGTAGTCATCTTAATCCTGCAAAAAAGTTAGTCAATGGTGTCTTTGTTTTCCAGCACTGTGTTTTGTGTTGCATCAGCAGCGCAGAAGACGTGGCCACGTTGGAAGCGGGGAGAAGGTTAAGGGTGGGTTGTGGGCTGGTTTCCTAAGGAAGCAAGGCTCATGTTGGTGGCATTGTTTGTGCCTGTGCCTGCATTTGTGTCCCCAGCTTGGCAGCTCATGTTACTCGGGTCCTCCTCAACCCGACCTGCTCTCATGGGTAGAGGCTATGGGGAAGCTGCTCCCTGAAAGCTTTGTGTAAGTAGGCAGCCGAAGAGCTGTGGGAACCTGCAGCTGAGCCCAGTGAGGCAAAGGCCACAGCACCATCTCAAATCTTACTGGCACCAGGGAATCATTACGGTGGGTATCCGCTGGGATTACTGCTGACACCTTTCTGCTGGTATTTGTTAATGCTGCAGCACATAGAGCTGTCTTCTTCAGGTGGTTTATCTTTGGCTTGTTAAAATACTGCAAATAAACAGAATCTCGACTGTTGGTTTTGGTGCTGCTATCCTTTGGGACTCACAGCATTTAGATTCCCCCTTCACCATCGGCTGTTTGCAGAAGAGCTGTGGCCATTGTCTGTGAGATGTCTGTACTTATAAAGAAGGCCTAGACCTTGAACTTGTTTTCATCTGTAAGAAGTTACAAGGGTGCTGCAGTTCTTCAAATATGCAGGAGGCTCATTGTCTCAACTCAGGGCTGAGCTGCATTTTTTGCCTAATAGCTTCCACAAAAGAGAAAGAGAAATATTTATGTCATGTAACAGAAGCATCCAGAGTGGTTATTTTTATTGCTTCTATCTGTTCAACATTACTGGCTCTGAGCCTGAATTATTATGGACCATTTGAATTCTTTTTCCAATTTCTTCTACTTGGAAGACCTGTAGGAATGACTGTGTTACAAACACGCAGGCAACAGAATTGTTTTTACTTTAAACCTCTGTCTGAGAATGAAGAAAGCTGGCATGCAAAGAGAAATGTAAATCAGTGTTGAAATCCCCCCTCCCTCCTCCTGCTATCCTGCTTTGATAGCCATGAGAAAGTGGCAAACAGGGGATGTTGATGTTAATGGGATGATGGATTTTTATTAAAAAATGTTATTGACATCTGATAGGAGGTATTTGTGAGGTATTTTTCTTCTTCCAGTTCTGTACTATTGCTTCTTAGATAAAACAGCCTAGACATGCTCCTGTTAGTTTTCTTTTCACTTGATGGCATTGTACATTGCACCCACTGCCCACCTCTTTACTTGCTGTTTTAATACCTTACGCTGCACTCTCTTCGTGGGGAAGGTCTCATAGAGTTTCAAAACTAAGCGCAGGAAGTGAAACACAGGGCTAAGCACAGTTTAACCTCAAGTTGTCTTGGAAAAAACTGGGTATTACTGAATTGCAAATAAGGAGTGTCGTCGTGATTGCTGTTATTTCTGTAAAGGTGGTGTCTCAGAGGTCCTAGTCAGAGTTGTATTTGTATTGTTATTAGGCATCGTGTGAACAGAGAGTGCAAGTTTGAGCTGGGGTGCGTATTTTCATATGTACAACTGCCCCTGTGGTGATGAACCTTCATCTATTTTCTGATCGCTTGTTTGAAGGTGTTGGGGTGAGGGAATGGGTAATAAGAGCAGCGAGGACTGCTCTGCGAATAAAGTTGCTTCCATGGTTTCCAGATAACAGGTTTTGCAGGACTGATGTCCAGTGAGTGGGGCTAAGAAAACCCATTCCCGGTCTACTTGCTCAGGTTGATGCAAAAACCAGGGACAGTTTACCTGAGCCTTAACTTGGGAAAAATACCTGCTGTGGATGAAATAATGATGAATAACGTTTTTTTTAGATTAAATCTTGGGACGCTGGTTTCTAGATGACTAACAGTTAATGTTAGTTGTGCAGATCAGTGGTCATCTTCAGCAGTGGCTCCTGCATGGGAAGGTTTGAGCTGCAGCCTTGCCCCTTCAGCCCCACATGCTGGTCCTGTCTGTCTGCTTTTTGCAGACAGATGTTTCCATCCTGCAGCACTTCATTTTCCTGGTGAGTAAGTGCTTGCACTGGAAATGCCATTCACACTGGAAAGATGTGCCGCACTGGGGGCGGCCCATGGATGTGTCCACAGAGCTGGAGAAGGTAAATGGATCTTCTTCACCCTACTACAAATTGCAGGGCAGGATAGATTGCTTATTTCTCTGAGCTGCGTGATCTGCATGCTGTTTTTCTGGTTTAGGACCTGCGGGATATGCAAAGTGCTGACAACTTGATTTACTAGTCCCTTACACCCAGATACAGTTATTCACCCTGCACAAAGTGGATGTAACACCTTGTGAAGTTGGGCATTTCACTATGGACCGCATGCAAAGCCAGGGGAAGTGCTTGTTTATGTGACAAAGCTGTGGAGAATCAAGATTCAGATGAGGAATGGATGCTAAAGAGAAACTAGTGATGCCTGCCTGTTTTATGCAAGCAAACCCTCTTTTATGCTAAGGTGATATTCCTTCATCGTAGCCTTAAAGTAAGCATAATTGTGATTTAAGTCTTTTTTACACTAGCAGAACAATTAATGTAAAAATTACTCAGCCCCATCAGGAGCAGCCTTTGTACACTAGACAAAATATCAGGAGATTTTCAGATAGGTAAAATTTGACTTGGCGGGTGTAGAGAAGCTTTTGGTAACTTGAAATCTGAAAGATAGTTAATTCTTGGTTGTTTTGTGGGTTAGTTTTTTTTTTTTTTTCCATTTCCATTAGAATCTTTTCTATATGTGTGAAATGAGCTAAACCTGTTGAAAATCATTTAGAAGTTTTTTCCTGACATGATAGATGATATGCACATTAGGTAATTGAAATCGCACACGCTCCAGGAAGATACAACCTCACCTTTCCCATTTGCGGTGGGGCAGGATTCAACCTGTCTAAAACTATTTCATGCAGAGGGAGAATAAAGGAGGAAATGAATTACGGTTTTGAGTTGAAGGATTAGTTGTGGGATAATAGCGAACAATGAAACAACTTGGAAACAATGCTGCTGTCTCTTAAACAGTTTTATTAGCTTATGCTGATTTGTGAATTAGGAAAACCGAATTACGTGATGCAAGAGAGCAAGGAATGGCAATTAATAACCTGCAGGAAAGAACTAGAAAAACTGTGATCTCTCACTGCCTGATCTTAAAAGCAAGATGGAGAGCATGACCTTTTCTTGGAATAAATACAGGGTATTGCACAGAGCCGACTTCTGGTTTTCAGTTTTGCCAATTTGCAGTTGCTGGCTTGTACTGTGGTTCTTATTTGTTGATTGCCCTGGGGTCCAATTTAGTGGCTAAATACTCCCAAGAAGTACTTCCATGATCTTTGATTTGAGGTCTGCTCATTTCTCAATTACACTTCTAATCTGTCAACTCAATGTCATTTTCAGCACTCAAAGGCAGGGCTATGCTGTGCTATTTGAATAACCATAATGCTGTGGGACCATGAAAAACAGCTTCCTTGCGTAACACTTCCCATTTATAGCTGAGATGTGATCGGTAACCGTGTATGTGATAATGATTCATTGATCATGTTGAAACTTCAGTTGCAAAGCCTGGTTAAAGCCTAGTTATAACTGCAAACTGGCCTTCCTTGTTGGTCCCAAGTTATGACTCTTGCATGTTCCAACAAGAGCATGTCATCACAGACTGTCAGATCTACCTAGCAAAAAGATCGTCCCAATAAGGGAATGAGTGCTTGGCTCTTCAGGCAAGGATTGTGCTTCAGAAAGCAGCATATCTCTCTGTGCATCCTGAAATTTGTGCCATGCTGTCTTTAAATCTTAAGCATAAAAATGTCTGGAAACAGTTGCAGGCAGTCATGCCTTGCCCCTTGCAGAAGGAAGTGCCTATGGGTAAGGTCAAGTGAGCAAGTTGTAGCAGATTAAACTAGCTTGTGAATTTACAGTGCATCATCTGCTCAATACTAACTGGCTGTGTGCATGGTGCACCCTATGGTAAATACAAGGTCTCTCGCCCTTTTTTCCCTGAGAGGTAGGCTGCCTTGCTTCATGTCATCTCTCCTGTGAAATAAGAGCGCATGGAGAAGGAAATCTGCCGCAGAGCATCACTGCACTGTATTGCACAGATGCTGCTTGTGACTTGTTCCTGTGTCCACACGCTGGCAGGAGTCTGCAAGACAAATTCCAGACCGATAGCAAGATAACTGTGTAGTTAGCACACAACGTGTGCTCCCGTTTCAGCAATCAGAGCCTTGTTTAGCTTGAACAGAACCGAAATCCTAATCCTGTCACTGAGTGCGGTGGGTTTCAGCCCAGTGTTACACACAGCTGACTCCAGGGAGGTTCAGAGGAGTGCCTGCAAGCAGGAGCTGCAAAATCTGGTATGAGAGACAAGGTGTGCATGGAGTAAACTTCCCTGTGTTTACTAAAAATAATTGGAAGCCATCTAATTTTGGCAGAAATGTTAAATTTTCTCATAGTCCTTTGGAATCCATTTTCAGGTTCCCCTGAATGTTGAATCACAAGAGATGGGTGTTGGGTGAATTTTTTGGGGGAATTAGTTAAAAGATAGAATTTTTAGGAGGTTTTTTTGATTGCCAAATTACTGGGGAAGAAAACAAATAATTTTGAAAATGTTTAAATGTTTCATTTTTACATTTAGAAACAAAAAGTTAACACTGAGAAACAAAATGTTTTGAGTATTTTGAGTTGGTTGGGTTTTTGGTTTTTTTTGATCTTGAGATTCACTTAGTTTAAAGAAAAAATAAATTACTTGAAAATAAATTGGTTTGGGTTGAGCAAAATGTTGAGGGTTGACTTAAAAATAGGGTTGGTTTTTTTTCCTCTTTTTGGTTTGCTTTCTAAAGTTAAAAAGCTTGTGAGATCATGTCAGACAGTGTTCTCCTCTGTCAGATAAGCAGCAGAGGCCCATTTAAGTAGAGGAGAGAAGCTGTTGACCAAAGCACTGGAAGCCAGGGCCTGGGTATCTGAAGGATCTTGAGGTTGCACTGCCTCTGTCACATAGGAGCTGTACTTCCAGCTCAGGCTTTCTTAAGCTGGAAAGACTTTTGTGTAACAGGTGTCTTGCATTGCTACAATCCATCAGGGAGAGGACAAAGATGCGTGTAACTGAGGCTAGTGATCATCATTGCTAGTGTGCCTTGGAGAGTCTCAACCAGCTGGACGCTGGTTGACACACACTGTTCTGTGAGGGCATAGCCTCAGCCAGTAAATCCAGGAGTAGTCTTACATGAAAGCTGGATCAGCTGGGCAAATACTGGTTTGAGTTTTGGGAAGTTTTGTTGTTGTTGTGTTGTATGTTCAACTAAAGCAAAGTGTCTCAGGCTTGTAAACTTTTTTGAATAGTTATCATTGCATTGCCTTCCCTCTGCTGTTCACCTATGAACTACTCTTGTCCATCTGTCTGACTTGTTTCCTGCCTTCACATAGAGTGAGATTCATCTGCATGCATCTGTAGCCATCTAATCTGAGCTCAGTGTCTAGACTCGCTTTATGGAGGGGAGAGCAGCAGACCTTTCTAGAGAGTGATTCATTCTATCCTAAAGCAGATGCTTAAGATAGGTCAAATTAATAATTTTCTAGATTGCCTACTTTCCTCCACTGAAAGTAAAGAGAGCTTGCTCTGTCTTGGGTCTAGACTTTTGTCCTACACATGTTTCTGGTTTGGGGACATGGATTCTAGCATAGCTCTGATAGGATGAGATCTTTATGCACGAATCCTGAAATTACATGTGAAATGTTTGAGGACCCCTACATCAAGGAGATAACAAAGTTTTGTGACACAAAGTGAAACTAAGAATTTAGGAACCAGAAGCAGACCATGGGAACCTGGGTGAAGGAAAAAGCCCTGTGGGCATATGCACTTTATTTTAAGTATTCTGTGAGCGGTTCACGTAAAAATGAAGCACAGCAGTTTTCCCAGACTCCAGTAAAAAGGCTGAGGATAGTCTGATACCTTTTACAGTAGGTCAAAAAAATTAAGAGTTGGTCCACAAAGAAATTCTGTCAAAAAATAAATATGAGAGAACCGCGTGATATTAAAAATCTCAGATGTGAAAAATACTTCCTACTGAGGAATAGCAAGTGTGTGTATGTGTTTGGTTTCAGTACTTTTCTGTACTGTATTATTCTGTATTACAGATAACCACAGAAATAGATAGGTGTTTGCGTCCCCTTGAAGGAATTCATTGAGAACAAAAATCTTCCTGTATGGATCTCTCTGCACACCGTGGGCTTTGTTTGCAGACACTTTTCAAAAGAACAACCCCAAGTAGTTTTTCCTTCCTCTTGTTATGGCAACAGAAGTATCCAAGAACTATTTTAATTATGTATCTGCCACAGCAACTCTGAACTGGGTTTTAATTGTTGGTAATAAGAAGTACAGAGCAAATGACTCTTCCTATCCTAGATCAGTGTTTGACGTACACTCACTCTGTACTGGAATCTCTATCCTGGGAGCTCATTAAAAATGCATTTGCTTCAAGGAGATGTAGGAATCAATTGTTCATTTGCTAAACAGCTTTATGGATTTTCCTCTTTTTATTCCTTGCTTTCCTTTTTTACTTTGTTTTGCTTTTCTTTTTCAGCTCTATCTTACTTTATTTGAAAGAGGAAAGCCAGTGAGGACCTGTGAGCAATCCGGCACTTTCTGAAAAATCTTCATGCTAAAGGATAATCCAGAATTCCCCGAACAAGAACACAGTGAATGTTGTGAGTTCCTAGCAGCAATAACATGTACTTGCAATTATGTCTTTTGGGGGGTGGTATCTGCACTCTAGTGTTTGCTCCCATCCCCGTGATGTACTGAGCATCTTTTCGTTCTGCTGAAACCAAAGGCAGATGTGTTTGGGTAGGACTGCAAAGCCAGACTTGAATTTCTCTCCGTCTCTTTTTTTTTCTTTCTTTTAATGTCTTCAAGGGCAGAATAGTGTTATCTAAGGAAGGATGCAGTGTTTCTTTTCCTTGAACTGCTACAATTATTTAACATATTACTATCGCTTTTTAGTTAAATATGTAAGCCTGCATTTGAAGGCCTTGTGACTGTGTAGCCTAACAAGAATGAAAAATTTTATGGATAACAGTTCAGCAATCTACAGGTCAGATTCAGGAGTTTTATACATGCTTATACAATGGTTGGAATTATTTGGCCACTTTCAAATTAGAGGAATGGCAATGTGGTTATTTGCACCTGGTATTCCAAACTCCTATTGCTTTGATCAGTTTGTTATATTAGTGTGAGTATTTTCAATACAAATGCTCCTCTCAGAGGTTTGTGTTCATGGGAATTGGAGTAGCACACCTTCCAGAGGGAAACACAGTCACATAACTAAGACCATTTAAAAGAAACTGTTCCCATGAGAGATGGCTAAAGAGAAGGCATAAATATTTTCATGTTCATTGTTTGTCTCCTGAAGCCCACTGTTTTTCTGGGTTGAAATGGCCAAATGTGCAGATCAAATGTAAACATCCTCACAAACAGAGAAAACAAGAATTCTCTGCCTGCCAGGTTTGAGAATAATCCTTATTTTTGTCTTAAGAAGGAACCTTGGGAATTTCAAAATTACGTAAGTTAGTATTTAAATCCTTATGCCCAAAGTATGCGGTAGTCTTTCAGGATGTTAGTGATAAAACAGCTGCAGGTTCTTCCAGTTTGAGCAAATTAGTTTTTGCATTTCCCATAAATTTAGTAAATATAAATATATTTTATGACTGCTGGGCATGCCCTCTAGCTCCCTGGAACTTGGAGGCCCTACTTTGCTGTGCTTTTCCCTTTGGGTTCAGGCTTTTGGAAGCAGATTGAGATAGTTTATAAGTGGTGCTGCTTTTCCACAAGCCACTAGCAAAATAGATGTTAGGGAAGAGACTGAAAAGTCTTCATCATCTCTCCCCTTTCCTGCATGCTTTGATCTACAGTGGAGTAGTTAACAAAGCTGACATTTTGAGTTGTTAGTTACTAGTACCACTAAGCTGCTGAGTTAGTAACTTATTAAGATGAATAAGGAGCCTCTGAGACCCAGAGCATCTCACTGTCTTGTATCCAGGCAGACATGACCATATCAGCTTATTCCCACACTTTGAAAGACTTCTTCGAAACCACAAGAGCTTACTTTGCACACTGACATCCTACAGCAGAGGAGGGCAGCCTTAAATAATAATAATAATGATACTAATAATAATGAAAAACTGTCCTAGCATGCAAAGCGGTTGGGGTAACAGGAGATGGTTATTCAAAATGTTGCAATCACCTCCACTGATTGCAACAGCAGCACCACCTCATGCCGAGGAGAGAGGAGAGCATTCCCCGGGTCCTCTAAAGTATGTGGTGTGCCAAATCAGCCAGATAAACTGCATGAGAAAAGGAGGCGATCATCAGCCATTACAGGGGATGGAGTATCTGTCAAAGGTGCTGTCAGTATGATTATTACATTCTGAGCGGTCCTAAATAGTTTAAAATGAGCCCGCTTAAAGCGCAGCACGGTGGTCTGCTTATTGTGGTGCCAAAACCCCAAATTACGCTCCTGAGGCCTGAGTTTGCACAGAAAAAGCAGCACTCTTCTCACTAGGTGCGGATGGAAAGAAGTGCTTTTGAAAATGGCTTTCACCCTGGCATCCAGGGCTGTGTTCTTTTGGGGAGTCTTTCACAGGTGATGGAGAGCTCTTTAGAAGTTCCTTGAGAGTGTATTTTGTCACCTGGCTTCTGCTTGGAAGACAGTGCTGCAAGAAGGAGGCGGTTGGCCAGGCTCCTCCTCTCCCCTCCCCTCTTTCCTTTATCCTCTTGGGGAGTCAGGAATACCAGAGATGAGGAGGGATTATGTTTCTGCTGAAAGGAAATGCCAGCATACAGTGATTTTACTGAAAAATACTGATCTGTCTTCCCTGAGTGTTTGCAGGGTATCATCACGTTAAGATGTGTGGAAAGCAATCAGACCTTTCCCATTGCGAGTGGTAGCTGTTCTCATCCCTTCTGCTGCCTCCTCCTGCCACTCACGCAAATTTCAGAGGAAGGGGGGTGTGAGGAGGGAGGGGGGGCGTAGACTGGGACCAGTGTCTTGTATCCACCTAGAAACTGCCTGTTTACTACACAGTACAAATGTCTCGCTTCCTTTCTCCTGCTCTCCTCATTTGGATGAAGCACATTTCTGGAATAGCAGAGCTTGTACAAATCAAGTCCATATTCCTCTTTTGCAGAGAGAGGAAGGGATGTCAGGACGATTCTTTAAGGAGGAACATTTATTTCACTTACCGAGCGGTAAAAACAAAGCCAGGCAAGGCTCCTTTGCTCTCACAGGAGGGTACCTTGCAAATTCCAGAATACGGTTTTGTAATTTTCTGGTAAGATTTAGGTATCCTGAGATTTTTTTTCCATGCTGAAAACATATGCCGCAGCTTTTTTGGAGTGCTAGCCGCACAAGCACAAACACATTCTGACAGGAGCAATGAATAAACTCGTGTTCCTCACTCACAGGCATTTCTTCACTTTTTTTTTTTTTGCGCTTATGCGAAAACCTCTGGCACGGTTTGTGGGAAATGGAAAATAAATCTCTAAATCCAGTATATGTCAATAACTGAAGCATTTTCAGTTGATCTCATATCTATAGCTGTTATTTTGGGCAAACTGCATATGGCAGGATAGTAAACATCCCTGCTTCTCGCTCTGACAGGCTTTCTGTGCCCACCATCGGTGGCAACCTGCTGCCGTAAGGGCTGACCCCAGAGAGGGTCTCAAGGACTGCGGCCACACAAGGCTTAGCTTTGGTCCCATCCCATTTTTGAGCTGCTGCCTCCTTTCTCCACTCCTTGGCCCTCCTCATGCCCCTCGCCCTGGTCCTATCTCGTCTGTACTCCTCCTCTGGCTGCCGGCTGTTTTTTCTGGCACTTGGACCTGCGACAGGGCTAGAAGCGACAGCTCCTGGAGCTCATGTCAGTGCCGCTTCCTGAGCCGCCTGGCCAGGCTGGCAGCAGCCCAGGCACACCCTCTCCCCAGAGCATCACCTTCTCTGCCTGCCCGCACTGCTGCTGTAGCAGCCCCTCGGAGGGAAGGCATACACAAGTAATGAAAATTGAACATTTGTGAGCCTTTTACACTGGTTTTCTGCAAGCAGCCATCTCCCATGCCTTGAGCCTCAACGCCAGGTTTGTGGCACGGTTGGAAGTGATGCCCGGTGTCTGTTCGAATGGTGATGAACGGTGCACACCTTGGAAGAGCGATGGGAAGTTTTGACACATGCAGCCTTAGTGTTTCTGGATGTCTTTGCTTTTGAATTGCTTTGGTATTAGTATGCTAAACCACTTCATGTTTTTTTACAGAAATTACCAGGCTAGTGACAAAAGAGAGAGTTATGTGTGTCTGTTCTTCCAAACAACTGCCCAGTACATGCCACTTAGTATTTACAGGGAGAGGGGAAAAAGGGAAGAATCGCTGTCATTTGAGAAATGTCTCTTATAAGCGGCAGTAATTTATTCCCAGGCATTATTCTTCATTAAGAGCTACAGACAGCTGCAGCTTCCCTTTAAATAGAAATTGCACTCTGTAGGCATGCTATACATAGGGCTTCAGGTTTCTGACATTCCTCTGCCAAAAATCAGAAGTATTTCTCACCAAATAAATGTTTATTCAGAAAGTCTTATTTCCTGGCTTTTATTTCACATCACATGCTTCCGCCGGCCAGAGAAGAACGACTCAAGGCTGACATTTGGGAGAGGAAGCTGAAACAGTTTGGGTCTCTTGCAGGGCTTCAAAAAAGTCTCCGACCGTAAATCTGGGCCTTTAGTTTGGCAGTTTATTTTATCTGATGAACATTGGATTAAAAAGGACATTGCAGAAATAAAGCAGAGCTACTGTGTCTGTGTGGAAGCAAAGCGGGCGGGGGTAGGTGTTTCTGGGCGTCAGGTCGGCTCACCCACTTTCCCGGCCTCGAAGCCACTGTCCTCTGAGTGTGCATGGGTAGCAAACCTGCCTTGGCAGCACACAGCACCTGAACTGTTTCGACAGTGGGGCATCCCCTGTATGGTCAGTGTATGGGCACCTAAGGACAGCACACGAGAGCTGGGCTGTGTCTGCTTGCTCTTGCCACCCACCAGAGAGGTGGCCAGGGTGGCTTTGAGTCCTGCAGAAGGACTGAGGATTTGAGCAACCAGGTCTAGTGGGAGGTGTCTTTGCCCATGGCAGGGGGGTTGGAACTAGATGATCTTTAAGGTCCCTTCCAACCTAAACCATTCTGTGATTCTATGATGAGGCTGTAAGCCACCAGCACTCAGGGACCAATGCATGGCCAAACAAATGACTTTTATTCACGTCTGTGCAGCTTCCTCAGATTTACCTACTTTCTTCTCCACATACCTGCAGGCTAGCTCCTCAGCTCGTGACTTCCTAAGCTGTCTTTTCCAGCCTGGACTGCTGAGCTTCCTCCTCCTTTGTCTCCGGGGCTTATCTGCTGGATCCATACTTTCCATTTGGTGTGCCAGCACCTACCACTCCAGTAGATGACTTTGCTGTTGTGGCAGCCCCAGTTGGTTGCTTTTTGTAATCTGTGGCTATGCTGTTCCTGTGAAATACAAGATGTCTTCCTCCTCCCCATCTTCCCCCAGGTCTCCCTGCACCTCTAAGTTTATGGCTTGCAGTATGCAATCTGTGTATTAAATTAATTTTTAGTTAGGTTATTCATTACATTATTCTCTTGCTTTCTTCTCGGCCGATAGAGCTTCCAGAGAACTGAGAAGTTGTAATTTCTCCAGGGCTAAAATCCAAGTCTTTGATAGGCAGGCATGATGCCTGGGGCCACTACATGTTGCTACCGGTTGTCAGCTTTGTAAAACTTACCCTACAGAGCAAAGAAATCTGGGCACAAAGATTGTTCTCCTCTCTTACCACGGCAAGCTGTAGTTTCCCAGTCTGTTCTGCCTTCCCTTCATTGTCTTCCAAGCAAACGGCTGTAAGATTATGACTCCCATGTTTGGACTGAGAACAGCTTTTGCCTGAGCAAACAGATTTCTCTTTGGCAGTCACTTTAACTGCTGCCCCAGCTTTTTGCTGTCAGCTTTGTTTCATGATTTGCCGTTGGAGAAGTCCAGGCAGTACTAGTGCATTGAAGCGAGTAACTGAAGCAAGGAAGGCAGGTGAATGTGTTTGTTAATGATTACAATACCAGGGTGGTTGCAGTATGGTCCATGAGGGAAAAGCTTCTCCTGTAGTTCAACAGTGTCGTTTATGGTTGCTCTTATTTTTAACTTGGTGGTGTGAGCTGGAGAAACTTCAGGCCCTTGCTTGCAGGACTTCTTGATCCAAGAGACTTCTAGTTTAAACCAAGATGAAGCATTGGGAACCAAGCCCAGCCTTCACAGATGGTAGCATGACATGAAAGCTGCTCTAGTATTTGCAAGTTGTGTCTAGGGTGAAGCTGACCAAAACACAGGTGTCGCATGCCTGTTAGAATATTTCTTCTGCCTTTCCTCTGTTTCATTGCTGCTTTGTTGTACTGCTTAGTGAGCATCACTGGTGAGCTGGTTTGCTGCACCCACGATGACCCCAAACAGTATCTAGTAGCCTGTCAATACTTCTCTCAAAGCTGATAATGTTGGTGGCAGCAGCAGCAGGAAGAGAATATAAATTGAGCTCTCTGAGAGGGGAGGTTTTTTCCATTTTCTGTTTGGAGTATGCATTTAAAAGAAAAGACTGCTACTACTGGTAGTTAAAAGAAATCACAAGCCCTTTGTAGCAGAATACTATTCTGAACTACTTGTTCATTCAGATTTATTCCAGGTTTGTTTGCAGCCTGCCAGGCATATTGACCCTGGATGCTTGTGTTGGGAAGGAATACTAGATGCTCTTCTAGAAACTGGCAGTACTGATACTATCAGTGTTCATTCTCAGTGAGTTTTATGTTTCTGGTTGTTAATCAGCATTGGTGTTTCCAGCTGCAGACACTGATGAATGTTTCAGAGGCACCTGATGGCACAGGGGTCAAGAGGAAGAAGATAAAGCAGCAAGTTGCCGGCATTGCTCTTAGCTTCTTTTTCTGTTGAGGTGTCAGAAGTACAGACAGGCTAAGGAAACCTGAGGTGCTGTAGACTTCTGTTTATTTCTAGTGGGTTCTCCGGGCAGCCCTTTAAATAATAGGGAAACCCTCCCCACTGTGGCAAAATAAAGTTTATTGCACTAGTGCAAGCTATTACCAAGTTATTGTGCTAGTAATAGAAGAAATCTGGGGAGCGAGGGCTGCGTTAGATGAGGAAAGGACAGTTACTCGTGGGTTTCTGTGCCAGGCAACCTTCAGTCAGAATTGGGGTGATGATTTATCAGTTCCCTTTCTCTCACTTCCAATATTTGGACTGCAGTGAATCCTGCTAAAGCATTACAAGCTGTGCCAGTTGAAAGAAGCTGGGCAAAATGTAGTTTGGCTTCCCTGATGGATGGACATTTGTGACCAGAGCTGCAGAGATTCCTTGCAATGCAGAGATGTCCACAATGGAGGCAGTGGGCAAATTGTGCTTTAAGCCTCCTGCTGCCATGAGTTTATCTCTCTGGCAGATAAAACCCCTCTTCTCAACAGCTTGATTTAGCATTTCTGATGCAAATAGTTCACAAAAAGAAGCCTCAGGTAACATGAACCTCTGATGAAGTAAAATTGAGTTTGGCGCTCAAGGTGGAGCAACAGGAAGGGCACTGGAGGAGCTAATACTTCTTATGTTCACAGTTAACATGTTTTGGGTCTATTTTACATTTTTGAAAGGAGTGTTGTTTGTTTTCTTGTAAAACCATGCACTGTGAGCAACTTTATTAAAGAATCAGCTTCTTATGGGGGGAAAAAGGCAAAATAATGTCTCTTTGTCATTCAGTCTGCATCATGTACTGCTGCTGTTTGAGGCGGGAGGGTCCTCATAACTCATTTCTGAGTTTAAGACATGTCAATTAGATCCACAGTGAGAATCAACATGGTTCTTTTTTACTTTTACTAGATCCATTTAAATGTTTGTATAACTATCTTTATTCAACCTGAGGTATAGCCTGCAGAGTAATCTAGGAGATAAAAGTACAAGCAATCCCTTCTTGTTATCATTGACCAGTTAAACCAGTTCAACTGAAGGGGTTTGGCTTAGTGAGCAGTCCTACTGCTTGTGATGACATTTGTAGAAAACGTGGGTGAGCTGCAGAGCTTTATATGTCTTCATTATAGGGTGAAGTCTCTTCTTAAATTAAATGAAGCAGGCAGTCTTCATTAGCTCCGGGTTTTCTTGTTGTTATTATTCTAATGTAATTATTGCTTTTCTTCAGTCAGCCTTCTGCTTGCCTACTTACAAATAAACTCTTTCCATCTGGAGAGTATTTTGAGATGCGGAAGGTACAGTGAAGCAGTGAAACTATTGTTAGCCCCGTGTTCTTCCTCTCTTTCTCTTCAACTACCTAGAATGTTATACAAGGAAACAGAAAAAACAAATACATGACAAACGTAATAGGATCCTCCTCTCAAAAAAGATTATGCTAAGGAAGGCTATTGAGTTATCGCATAAAAAGAGGGAGAAAGCATCATACATCGATCTGTAAGACCCCTGCAGTTCTTTGCTTCAAAAAAGCAGCATTAAGAACTGAGGAATCGCCCCACTCTGCTCTCAGACGACAAGACACATTGCTTCAGCAGTAAGTAGTTCTTGGGCATAATGAAATACCTGCTGACTGCAGGGAGTAAAAAAGGCTCAGTCACGATGGGTACATCTATTTGTGCATCTGAGCCCCGTGCAGAGATTCCCAAGCTGACAAGGTGCTTTGCTCAGGCTAATTAGCCCTGCTTCTCCCCTTACATCTTCCCTGATTATGCTAATTAGACTGAGCAGGGTGCTGCCTGACACTGGTGAGAGTCAAACAAGTGTGTCTCTACAGCCTTGCCCTGCAGTGTCCTATAAATGTCTGAGCCAGCTCAGCACAAGCCCACGAGTCTGTGCCATGTGGTTGTGCGGCACAGGTATTTTCCTGGAGTTTTATTGTATGTGCTATCAAGAATCACTCAGCCTTGGGTGGTTTGCTGGGACTGCAGTAAAGGTACTAAGCGTTAGGGAAGATCTTGAACAGCTAACTGCCCATAGCCTCCTTGCTCTCAGAAAAACACATGCTGCTAGGTGTCTTCTGTCCTGTTGAGTTTGTTTCATGTGAATGACTTCCCTGTTTCTGGACGTGGTGGTCTGGAGCTCCAAGGGAGAGTGGAGTGGTGAGGGGACAGAAGTACCCAGGCAGACAATCAGAAATGATGCGACTGAGGAATAAAAGTGTGAAGAACTTGGACTTTCTGCTTTTCCTTCTATTTACCTATGCAGGACTGGCAGAAAAATGGGTTGGCAGGTTGAATTAGATTGTGAAACCTCACTAATTAGCTGTGCACTCCCCACTTCACCTCTCCCTTCTTCTTCCTTCCCAGGTGGGATTCTTGCAGAATGAAATGAGTGCAGGGATAGGTGACTTTCATGATTTGGTGTTTTAACATTAAATTCCAGCTGTAGCTATAGCAATATAGGTAAGTTTGCTCTCAAGTATTGTTTCAAAGACATTAACTGAGCTTACAGAAGACGGGTTTTAGAAGAAACAATCAAAAAGCCCTGACAACCCCAAACTGACAACAAATAGAACTATTTCTGCTCATTATAGTAGAAATGTCTTTTTACGCTCCTGACTGTTCTTCCTCTGACTGGCACCTTCCTGAGAAATGCGATTGAGAATGAATGCATATGTATACACACATACACACATGCCTATCTATATATACATTGATCTTAGTGAGCCTGGGAATGTAAAAGCAAGTGCAAAAACGTATGCTGGTTTTGGCAAGTTGTTTGTTTTAGTTGCTCAGTTTCCTGATTTTCTTCATTTAAAAGGTGCTTTAATGTTCTGTGTATGAAGCCTGAAGTGTGATAGTTAGATCTCTTGTCAAAAGATGGATGTCCATGTTTCATTCCATATTGTGAAATGGTAGTCCTCAAAATATCATGTCAAGCCACTACAATGAATAAATAGCTGCACTGTATTATTTTTGGGAGTAGCAGTTTCCAAGACAGTCAGCATGATCGCAGCCATTAAGTGAGTAGAAAGTGTTTTGAAAGAGTAGAAAGAGCTTTGTTGACTGAAATGGCTGGGTCAGAGCTGAAAAGGAAGAGTTTGCTGTTTTAAAACATAGCAGACATTTTAGACATTCTTATCGGGATGCTTCAGTAATGCAGTTGTGTGAAAGACTGATAAGGGAACGTGCGATAGCAGCCCTCATAATTTAAAGTGCCCGAACTTGGCACGTTCTATGGTAACGTAAAATAGTAATAAATATAAATCTTGTGTTCTGGAATTCCTGGGTCTGCTTATTAGCAGATCAGTGTGTAAACACTGGCTCAGTGTGTCTAGTACTAGAAGGATATGTTTTATTCTTGCAAAGGGATGTGTGCTGCCTCTACACCCCTGGAGCATGTATAAGACAGGCTAGATTCAGACTAAGCTGTACTCTGCATTTTCTAGAGGAAGTCTGTTTTCTGTAAACCACCCATGAAAACAATATGTAGATAATTTTTCACTGTAGTGCAGGTATTTCACCAGTTTTAAATCACGGCTATTAGTTACTGGTTTCACTCGAGCAGCCTAATAAGGTCTTGCCAGGAACACTCTCACAGGACAGCTGAATCAGAATTGCAGATTTAATGTTGCTCCTTGGTCAGATTGGGACTGGCAGTTTCCAGTTCACTCCCAGATCTGCACCCATTAAGTGCATAAAAATGGTTTAAAAGAGCAGGAAGAGCTTTGTTTACTGAAACAACTGCATTGGGACTGAAAGTGCAGAGCGGCAGATGAAAGAGGACTGGGCCGCTAGTGACAGGGGATGAATCCCAGCATTTGCACCGTGGCCCATGTAGGCCTATAGTAGCTGTTTTTTCTGTTACAAACTTGAGCTCTGATCCTGCTTGTTAACCTGTGCACGCTCATAAGACTGCCTGGCGTGTCAGGGCCAGAGCCTCGAAGCAGCAGAGAATGGTGTTTATCCGTGGTCAAAGAGGGAAACCACCATGCCAACACAAAGCCTGTTGTCTGATGAGACCAGTGCTAAAGGTAACGGTTAAAGCAGTAGTGATTGCCTCTTCAGGAAAGCAAATGGAAGCAGGATAAATGGTCCTTAATTGAGTTATGGTTGGTATTTTAAGGTTTACAGCATAATGCATTTAAGCTCAATGAAGGCATTTCTTTTTAAACATCCCTTTAAGACTTCAAAATGTTGCAAAAAGCAAAGCAAACTGTGATTGTGGTTGTGCAAAGCTCGTATGGTATCAGTGTAGCTGAAACTGAAATTGCTCTCACATGAGTTCAGTCTCAATGCCTGTATTGTGCTGGGAAAAAAGTGATTGGGTATAGAAAAGATTTTTCATATTAAAACATCTCTTTTTGGTTCTGTGTTTTTTTGTCTTTCCATTTTTGTTCTGGCGAAGATGGTGTGGGGGATGAGGAGCTGCAGATTGATGATTGTTTGTCTGTAAACTGTCTTACTGGAACGGAGACTGTAGGAGGCTTTCTCATGGCTCTTAGTCAGACCAGTGCCTTATCTAAAACAGTATTTGACCCTTGACGATGCTACACGTGGCTCTCATCCAGCCTACCTGTCTGATCAGAGCAGACGGTATGATCATGCTTGCAGCAGAGTGAGAGGCGCACTCATTTGGGGAACCATTCCCATGTATCAAACCACTGTGTTCTTGAAAGTCTTCACTTTCTGATAGTGTCCTTTCGCTTGATTTATTTCAATGTAGTTCAAAGGTGTACCAGGAAGGAGAATTCAATACTGTGATGAGGGAAGTACAAAATGAGGGCAATGCTGTGTCCTGACATCACCACATGGTACTTTTTTTGATATTGCATTAATATGCAATAACTTGTAGTGGTAGCTATGCAGCAGCTCAAAACAAACACTGCAAAAACTTTGGTCTCAGGCAGTGTTTGTCACTACAAATGTAATTATCTGTGTGGACCATCAGTCCTAAGACTAGTAATAACAGCAGTGTGGGAGAGCTCGTGATATTCAGTCTGAGGCATTTCTACCCTGCTGATGTCAAACAGGCTGACAACAGGTAGGAGACGGATGGCAGAGGTCGAGTCTTGCTGGGCTCATTATTTGCCCTCTGTTTTATGGTGTAGTGAGGGAGAAATTGTATCCTTGATCTTTCACCCAAAAACAGTAAGAAAGGAGGAGATAGAAAGGAGGAGGAGTATGCAATTAGAGAAATAAAGTGCCAATTCACGCTGCTTTTTCATATAATTTCTTGCATTAAAAGTAAATTCAATAGTTCCTGTCTTCTTATTTTCTAAACTTTTAGATTCAACTTAATAATGATAGGAACATTCCTCCCTTGGTAAGAAGTAATTCTGATATGCAAAATTTGAAACCTAAGGGATAAGACAAGGAAAATTGCATTGTTTTCATAAATAATGAATCATTTAAATGATTCCAGATGGGTTACCAATTACTTTATCCTCTCACAAAGAAAATGGTAAAAATTTAGCCGTGGTAAGATTTGGCCAAATAATGCTAAGCATGGCTAGATTTGAAGCACAGTGGAAACATCATGGGTTTCTTAGAGTCATTCCCCCAGGAGAATGAGAAGAGTGGGTAGAGCCAAAAGCTAATCCAGGCTAAGGTCTGATGGCGTTTGGATCAAAGCATTTAGCTCAGGTCATGATACAGATCAGGAAGCTGGAGTTCAGATCCCACCTTCTCCCTTGCTCAGACTTCTTTGGGTTTCTGTTTTGGTTCTGCCTTGTTTCTTAATTTAAGCAATCACCTCTGTGACATATGCTGGTTGCAGTAAGTCTTGTCCTATGCTGCCTTTTCATGAAATGCATCTACAGCGCCTAGTGCACTGAACCTGGTAGAGGCAGGTGTTGCGTTTCTTGGTTTCTATAGTACCTTTAAAATTCTTCCCTTTCCTTCCTGTCTGCAAAGAGACTGACTGGTGCTTAGATGTTCACGTATTACTCCTGCAGCCCTTTCTTCTCTTGCAGCCTGCGGTTTAGGATGACTCCACTGGTAGGGCACAGACTTGCAATCAGGAGACGTAGTGGCAGAGCCAGAAGGAAAAGCTATCTGATGGGTGACTTGAGGCGTGTCATGACCAGTCAGTGCTGCAGCCATAAAATGGAGATAATGATACTGATACCACTCCTTGGTAAAGCATTATGAAATGTTTTCATGAGTATTTCTGCTCCAGAGCCTGGGTGTTTTTAGCTTGGATTCCAAGGAAGTGAGGTGTGCGTGGTGGTGATGATGTCTGTCTGTATGCTTGTCCATCCCCATTCCCCCCCTCCCGTAACACTGAGTGTCTTGGCTAATTCCCACCAAATCTGACAGGAAGTAGAAGTCACAAAGATAATTAAATTCCTACAAATTTTTTTGTTGCTAAACTCAGCAGACAGGGCAGGTGAGAGGCATCAGTTAGTGCTGATGCCGAGGGGGAAGAGACAGCCAAGCTCTGCCCTTGCTAACTCTCTTTGGCAGTGGCTGGCAGCAAGCCCCACCACTGCATCCAGCAGGCCGTGGCAGCCCTTGCCCATGTGCCAGGCCAGTGTGGCGGGACCTGGAACAAGGCTGGGCTATTGGAGGATGCCAGAGAGAAAACGGTGCAGACACAGGTGAACGCGGAAGGACAGCAGAGATTCAGAGCATGAATCCTGCTCTCACTGTTTTTTGGCAGAATGGGACATGTTACTAGAAGGGCTCCAACTCAATTTACCGTTCAAAATCCTGGTGGTGGGTTTGTTTCTGGCTGCTCTGAACATGCCTTCCTCATGTTCCTGGGGTGTTTTTACTCTTTTTCTGCGCAGAGCTGGGTTCCTCTGCCACAAGGAGCTCTGCATCTTTCCAGGCACCTTAGGCAAAGCTCTTGCCCTCCTTGCCCTCCACACTGCTCATGTTTTTACTTCTGCAGTAAATGCAAATTTAGAGCTGCCTCCTGTCCCTGTAACTGTGGGGCTTCTCTCCACGTATCCCAAGTGGAAGAGCCTTCCCATTCTCATAAAGCAATTCTCTCTTTGTCCTCATTATACACATTTAACATCTGGCAGGCCTTGTTTTCGGTGACTGCTGAATTTCTCTCTTGCACAGCTCTTGTTTGTGGCTCCAGAGTGCTGGCCTTTTTCTGCACAGGGCCTTTCACTTACTTGGCACAGTGCTCTGGTTTTGTGTTGCTCTGTACATTGAAGGCAGCTACACAGTAGTACCAATAATCACAGGGATGCAAATTTATTATCTTGTGCTTAGTAATTCAGTGGGAGCACATGTTTATCTTGTACACTTGAGTGCTGTTTTTAAATAGTACTGTATATACAATAGATAGATTTAAAGTTGACTAACCAAGAAAGCATCCTGAAGGCTAAAAGAATAAGCGTGAAAGATATGCAAGAGTTGCAGCCTGGGTTTTAGCACTACTTTGTGTCTGGTGTGTTGATGTACATGGCTGTGGCAGTTAGATGTCTCATTTATGCACCCAGATAAAGCTAAGATAGTTTAAAGCAATCAGATTCATCTTGTGTCTTGGAAGAATGAGTTTATACTTTGCAAGAGAGAAGAGATTTGAAAATTGAAATTTTTTTTAGAAAAAAGAATATTTAAGTAAGCATCATTCCACTGGGAAGAAGGGACAGGTAAACAAGTAGCCACCTGACCACAGGCTCCATGGCTGCTGCTAAGATAATTATATGAAGACCAAGACTCTTGAACTACCTTCAGCTCAGTTGTTTTCAACTATGTTAGTTTAGGTAGATTTAAAGTTCAGTTGCTTTGAAAGGGAGAGGCCATCACCGGGAAGGAACATGACTGGAAAGCATCAGTTGTGGAAAAATACTGTAGCCTAAAGTCAGCTTTGAAGTCTCTGAGTCTTTTTATTGACTTCATAGACTTTAGGTTAGACCGTCAGTACAGGAAGTCAAGATCAGATGTGTCTCTGAAATTGTTTTTCAGGGATTATTTTATATGTTGTGTGTACTTCTCTGCTGTTTTAATAAGAATCTCTCATATCAAACTTATTATTATTGCTATTATAGCATTAGGTTTGTAGGCCTCGGTCAAAGCCCATTTTGGCTAGGTATTTGAATATGTAAATGGTAATACAAAGACTCTCCATACCAAAGAGGTCATAATGTGCCTGTGTATGTGTGTGTGGAGGAGAATGGAGATTTCAGAGAGTGTGTACATTGGCTTGCAAATCAACCTACCTTTGCAGTCATTTTGCAGATGGTAGTCTGGGCTGTTGTGCCCAACTAGTCCAGGAAGATTATCTCTAACTTCTGGCTGCAAATCGCATCTTTTAATCAAAGGGAATTTGACTAGAATAGTTTCAAATCTTTGTCTATTAGCTCATACTTTATTATTCTTTTAGTTTTATTTTCATGTACCTCCTGTTTGCATTGAAGAAAGAGGTGCAGAAGACCTGTTTATGTAGATCGCACCATGTCAGTTTTCTTGACAAGACGGGACAGTTCCCTGCAATGCATTTTTAATTGTTTTGCCCTATTAAGTTCCCAGCGTCCAGACCTCGTGGCTTCCTCTGCTTCCCTTAAGGAGTTGTTAATAAGTCTTATATCATATTCAGCCTAATTTTCACTTTTTAAAATTTGCCATTAGTCTTAAGCTGTCCAAAACACCATCTGACATAATTCTGTCTTACTCATTTATGATGTTGGACATATCAGCAGGGGTGGAAGCAGCAGTAATGGGATACTGCAGATCATCTGTCCCTTCAGTACGTGATGGAAGGTGCTCCTAAGAAGCTGTCCAGATGATATATCAAACCCCATGTCTTGACCAAAGGAGGGGGAATGTCCTGTGGACAGGCACTGAAACTTTGAGATGTTTAGGTTTATCTGAAGCAAGTGACCGAACCTTTATTGTACTGGCTGATTGAAGTGGTGTTGCTGCACTTCAAAATTTCTGAAGGCCTCATTTCATCACCCTGCCTTCAATTTCCTTGTACTACTCTCAGTTGTTTCTTATTTTCCTGTCAGTCCTATATGCTCTCTCAACACTAAGTTTTCATTTCTTCCTTTTTATTTCCACAGTAGATGGTGGAGTCACATCCCACATGGCTCTGCCATCTGGAACAACTTCCCTGACTCATACTCGTTTTGCATTTCAGCTTTATCCTTGGCCTCTATGTGTTAATCTTCCCTCTAATGAAACAATCACATCCTATGCCCAGAGGCTTCCAGTTCTTCTTTGCTCAGTCTTTCTCCTCAAGACTTTTGCTACCCTTTAATACACAAGGTATATTGTGTTCTGTGCTGATTATTAAACAAGGAAGACCTACTTTTGAGATACCTAATCACATACTTAAGTCTACTTCCTGTTCAGGACAGCACCTCAGGGCACACTTACTTTTTTAACACCCCCTTATCCCTTTGATTTCAATTGGATTCACTAATTTAAAGTTAGGTACACATTTAAGTACTGTGAACATTATAAGGCCGCAGCTGTGAAACATGTTTTTTATATTTAAAAAAACCCACAAAATTGAACTAAAGCATATTGCACAGTCTGAAAATAATGAAAGATTCAAGCGGAGAAGTAAGATTTCAAATCTAATACTACATCTTCTTAAGTCTCATCTTGAAAACGTCAAACATGCTGTAAAATCAAACAAAAATCCGGCAGCCTTGCTTTTCAGTCTGTTGACTCAAAACATTTTCTGCTGTACACTGAGATTTTCAGTAGTTGACATAGTATGCAGTTGTTCTTGCGAAATTAAGAATGTTTTATGCTTTCTGGGATCCCATAGTAGAACTGCTGAACTTGCATAAAAAAATTGAGGTTAGTTTATTGAGTGGTTGAACACAACTTGCAACGCTACTGCTTTTCTCCTAGTGCCTCCCTTAAAGCTTCCATGAGATGAGGGGAAAATACAGCTAATAGCAAGCTGTGCCTGGGCACCACACAGTCCCAGCTTTGTGCAGAGCACAGCTTTGGCATCTGGCGTGGGAGCTCAGTGTGTATTAGCAGCAGTACATTCATTGACATGAATCGCTGTCAGAGCAATGGAGGAATGCAGCTGTGTATTCTGTGAGTGCTGGATGCAGTCTCTCTCAGACTCACCGTGAGATCATGGAAGATCTGCTCAAACTTGTGTCTCAGACTGTAAGTCTTGAGTGTGAGGCACTGCAGTCGGATAACCACTCATTCACTTTTGAAATAAATGTAAGCTCAGTTGCAGGGCTCCTACCCATTTTTCCCTATCATTGCCCCTTTCTTACCATTTCCTTCTTCCTTCCAGGCAGAAGATCTGTCCAGAGAGGACACATAGTGACACACATCCTTCCTAGCTCATAAAAAGTGAGGAGGGGGGAGCAATGCCTGGCTTCGGAGCAGCCCTTTAAAGGAGGCTCATTTAGAGTCCAGCCAGTATTGAAATTGGCTGTCCTCAGGGACAGCATGTCACCTTCAGTGTGTCTCCCACCAAAACCAAGGAGGCGATATGCATTCTCATTCATCCCCTGGAGTAAAGCTGCCCTGGCGTGTCTAAGCTGCACCTTAGGAAGTCACAGTGCTGCTGAGGAGAAGGGGCAGGGAAGGTACAGTCAAAGCAAAGTGGCTCAGACAGCTCTTGCAGCCCACAAAAGCAAAGCTGCCAATGAATTTATTATGGAAACCTGCATGGTGCCACCGTGGCCCAACTTTGCGCAGATCACTGCAAAGAAGAGAGTTACACCATAGGTTGCAGAGTGTTTTCATAGGTTTCTCAAGGTTTTTTTGTTTGTTTTCATTTGGTTTAGGTTTTTTTGCTTGGTTTGCAAGCACCTAAGCATCCAGCTAAAGTTCTTGCAGTCACGAGCATCCTCTCCTTGCCCCAGATCTCTGGGGAGTGATGCAGTGACTTCTCATTGCTTCTGGAGTGATGATACAGGCAGCATTGTACAATGAGAATATTTTTGAAGCCTAAGTGTGGGCGTACGGTTGTCAAAGTCAAGGGGGTTTTAGTATAGAATTTGAACCACAGTGCTTCATTAATGATGGGTTTGCCTTTGTCCTCCTTAAAATGAGGAAAGTAACTGAAGACTGTATAATGCTTGGTTCCTTGTGAATCATAGAGATTGCATGGCTAAAAGTGTATTTGCTAAAGTCCTTTTAAAATGCATTGCTTTTGTCCCTCTCACATAGTTCCCTGTCCAGATTCCCATGAATCTCTACTTTTTTACCTCCCTTAAATGCTCAGTGGACGTTAAAAACCTTCGTATGTGTGGAAGTGGAGCTGCTAATGCAAGTAAAAAAGATTAATGTGTTCCTTTTCCCATTCATCACAGTTCTTGGAGATTTTTGTGGAAAATTCACCACCCGAGGACCAAACTAAGCCTCCTTCTTCACAACCTACCATGATTAGCCTGTGGGATTAAGCCAACCTGAAGCAGTATTTTGGGGAATTTCTGAGAAGTCTGTTGTCCCCAGTGAAATCTCGTTTTACTCTGCTTCCCATTCTGCAGAAGGCATATTCCTCACACCAGTGCTGCCATGCTCTTCAGTTCAGCAAATTTTTCCTTGGCATTGCACTTGCTGTTTTTGAACCACAAAATGCTTTTAGGTAAAGTTATCATAATATAAACTGAAAATTGACAGGCTGAATAGTTGTGGTTAGTATGTGCTATAGTGGTGATGACATGGGAAAATATGTTGTTTTTCTCCAGATGACTGTTTGAGGTTAGTTCTAGACCATTTGTTCATGATGTGCCAGCTAAAATTATGAGAGCATGACTTTGAAGTAAGCAGGTTAATTTGATTTTTCTTTTTTTTAAAAGCCTGATAAAGGCCGGTTGTCAAAGAGTGGATGCTGTTGTTATTTTGGGATTTAAAAAGACTAGAGCCAACCATTAGAAGGAGTAAAAGGTTAAAAGGACTAAATCCACCTTCCAAGAAGTTCATCTCACTGTATAATCTGACCAAAAGTGTCTCATTCATGGGACTAGCACGGGCAAAGCACAGCCCACAGGGGAAAAGCCGGCACAGTTCAGGTGCCTCTTCTTCAGCAGAAAATAGTAGTGTGAAAGGGGGGATCAGTAGCAGCAAGCAAAGCCGGTGCTTTCTGCTGGCAGCAGAAACAGCGTTTCGTAGACCTGTTCCTTGTGTACCTTTCCAGTATTCAAAATTGGAGTGGTACCACATCCTGCCAGGATGGCAGCTCAGCAGAGCTTTGGGTGGCATCTTACACACTCCATCAGTTACAGGACGATCTGCACGCACCAAACGATGTCACAGTGCTGAGTCAAGCAGGCAGCACCCTAAAGGACCACAGAAACATGTGCCCTGTTCATAAGATACAAGCAAGAAAAGGGCGCGTTAGGCAGGAGGTGATGTTTGATGTCTTCATATCTAATGATAAAAACAGAAGTGACTCAAATGTCACTTTCTTCCCAAACAGAAGTCGTTCTGGTGTGGGCTGCCAGTCCGTGTTAGGAGTGATAT
This sequence comes from Burhinus oedicnemus, assembly GCA_008921705.1. Lineage (NCBI taxonomy): Eukaryota > Metazoa > Chordata > Aves > Charadriiformes > Burhinidae > Burhinus > Burhinus oedicnemus. The sequence goes on from VFFE01007043.1 coordinate 1,432,806, forward strand.
GCAAAATATACAGAATTCATGTGTGGCTAAATGATGGTTTCTTTTTCTTTCATCTGCCTCCGTTTCGCTTTGTGCTGCAAGGTTGCAGTTGCATGTAAAACACTTGACATATTTAATAGGACCTTGAAACAGCTCCAGTGAACTGCAGCAGAAAGAGAAGCAGATGAAAGTAGGATAGCAGGAGACACATTGACCCAACTTACATTTTGAAATCAAACCCTGCAGTTCTGGAAAAGTCCTTACTCCACCTGCTGCACCAGCGTGTGAGTTTGGGGTTTAAATCTGCTCTGGGGTCTTTGTGGTGTTTGGGCACAGGGAGGCAAGTTGGCTGTGGAGGAGCAGCCTTAAAGGTGAGTTTGCCTGCCTTCACCTCTCCTGAAATGCTGTGCTGAAATGAGGTTGTGAGGACAGCTCACTCAAGTGAATATTTTTCCGATGTTTCCATTTTTTCTCTGCTTGTATGGGCTAATCTTGGGGTTTTTTGTGGTGTGGGGAAGATCGGGGAGTGGAGCATGTTGCTAACATCTCCCCTGCCCCTGAGCTGAGGAGCCTCTGAAGCTTCTTGAAAGTTAGACCACCCTACTTTTGTGTGGTACCCTTTAGCCCCAGCAAACACAAAGAGCATATGGTATGGAAGGCTCATTTCTAAAACACCATCAAAGAGCCAGAGGAAGATAGTCTTCTAATCCTAATATTCTTCTAATTCTGATGTTCTTCTAATGACTCCTAGAGGCACCATTCCCTTTCTCAGCAATTCCTTCTTCGCTCTTTTGCGTACCTTATGTCAGTACAGCCAGTACTCTGAAGTTAAGGCCCTAACTCAGAAAAGCTCCCATTTTCCCTTCTTCTGATTAAATATTGTAAAATACTTGTATCTGTTTCAGTTAAAATAATGATAGTATATTGATTAATATGATAATATTGATAATATTGATAATATTGTCTGACCAGTACAATTATTTAATGGGGTTAAGCATACTTGGATAGAAATAAAAAGGCCAATTTATTCAAGGGTGATGAGGGGTTATGGTCATCCAGATGGTGACCTTTCAGGGTTGGCTTTTGTATGTCCAGAAATGAAGGCAGGTGTAACAGCTAGCTACCTTTCTCAGGCAAGTACCCTTCAAAGTTCACTGCAAGGATAAATTGCGTTGTTACACATTGTGAATCTAAATTGAAAGGTGAGATTCTGACAGTTCCCCAATTCAGTTACTGACACATCTCCTCTCTTTTCTGGGGCCTTTCACCCCACACGTGAGTTTTTGCATTCACTGGATGATGGTCCCGTTTATAAGATAGAAGCAAGAAAAGGCAGCAGGAGGTAGGAGGGGATGTTTGTGTTTACGTGTTTAATGGTAAAACCAAAAGTGACTCAACTGTCACCTTCTTCCAAAATAGGAGCCTTTTTGGTGTGGGCTGCTAGTGCATGGTAAGATGTGGTGGCTTAATGCACCTGCTTCACTTCAGCAAGACTAATGCGCTTTTAATTTCCACGGCCTCGCTTCCAGTCTTTGGGGCAAGCATGTGCATAACAGTTTGCAGGGACAGGGCCTTTCCCTCGAAGTTATGCCGGTAGGACATCCATGCACATGCAGTGGGATGTTGAGCACAGTGGGATCCTGATCCTGACTGGGGCCTCTGGGCATAATGCTGTCATAAATTTTAAATAATAATAATACTGTAAAAAGTTAAATAAATGTGTCAAGTTAATTTTATGCTCCCCTCCCCTCAGGCAAATTAGCATAAATTGAATTTTCTAATAATTAGTCCGAGCAATTATCACTGAATACGTATACCTGATTTCTGTGAATTGTAGTAATACATGGAGGACTGATCCTGCAAGGAGCAGAGAGGTTCCCAGACTGACCGACAGGATTGGGTCCAGTTGTCTGCTAATCGTGCAGATACTATATGAACGCATGCGCCAGTAATTGAGTTAGTTATAGGTTATATGTGTATTGCCAAACAGTTCAGATTTTGGTCACTTACATTTACAGTCTTAGAAAATAATGCACTGAACTGTCTTCTGCACTGGGCTTATTAAACTGTCGTAATAAACCATTTTACAATTCCAGACGGCCCTTCCCAAATGTATTGTAGAGCCTATTAACCAACACCTGTCAAGTTCAATTGAAATGTCTAAGTGGCCTGATCTACAGCGTCTGCTGCCGTGCCAGAGAAAGCAGGGCTCACACAGCATGCCAGCCGCATCAAGTAACGAGCTCAGAAATGAGGTGTTGGGGAGCAGGGGGACTTCAAGGAGCTCTTGGCTTGCCTTTGAACCTGGTGGATTTTGCTAGTTAGTAGGGAGGAAAAAGAAGGAAAAAAAGAGGTTTGTATAAGGCAGGCAGCCTTTCTGTTCCCTGTTACCCGGCTGTGGCATAAGTCTCAGAAAATTTCAAGTTTTTCTTTCTCTTTTTTTTTTCTCCTTTTTTTTCTCCAAGTTAAGATATGGAAGTGTAAACAGATCTTTTCCTCCGTTGCTGACTTGAATGAGGGCTGGCCCCTGGTACACGTGTGAAAGTTGCTTGGCTAGGAAAGATCTAATGTTCGTTGTATCGTAGCTTTGGAGGTAAAGTCCAAACTCCCTAGCTGCTTGTCTTGACAGAGCGCGCTACTTGTATGTGTTTGCTTCCAGAAACTGAGCTTACAAAAGAGGAGAGGGGGAAAGTTAGCCCAGTAGCATCTCAGAAATGTTTGTGGAGGGTTTTTTGTTTCGTGTTCGGGGATTTTTTTTTCCCCTTTTTTTCAAAATCGTGAACTCTGAATCAGAGGAGCCTCAGCAATTGGCGTGTTTGAATGCCAGCCAAGACACTAAACTGGCAGCCATCCATTCTGATATCAATGTGAGTGAAATGTGTACTCAGTAACTGGATTCAGGCCCTTCATAGTTTGCAAGCAAATATTTCTGCTTTTGCAGATCAGATAAAAAACAGAAAAAGCTGTGCAGCGCTCAGTTTGTGAGAGCGAGAGAGGTCTGCACCTTTGCAAAGGGACATTACCACTTCTGTATCCGAGTCAAAGTCCTGTGCCTTATGTCATCACGTTGAAGGCTATGTTCTATTTCCAAAAAGCATTTAATTATGTCTTTTAATGTTTTAACTACTAAATCTGCCTTGCATAAAAGCTCTAAGTACCTCACACTGGTTATAAGCTGTAGGAAAGTGAAATAAATTGGCATTTTGTAAAAAGGTTGTATGAAACCAATGGAACGCTATGCAAATCAGCTATGATACAGCCAAATTTGCATTTTGTCTTGGGTTTAGTGATGATATGCACAGCATGACTTTGGCAGGCTTGCCTCTTGGGATGATGTATGCACTGGTGGTATGGCCCTGTAGGGTCAATTTAACAAGTGTAACGTGATTTTTCCATGCAGTTTCTCAGAACCACTGAGCAAGGTGCAGAGGAAATCGATTTTTAAGAATAAATACATTTAGTAGGAGGAAAAAGTGTTACACAGATCTTCCGCCTTGCTGAAAGAAGGTTAGCTGTTTTATTTGGTGCTGCTCAACTTTCCAAAGTGACTCCCTTCTGCTGTCTTACTTTTTCTGATTTTACTCTTTGGTTTAGAAAGCATCAGGATGAGGAGGTGATGTAGAGTTCTTGCACTCTGGCTACTCAGATCATTAGAGCAATATACAGGGGAGGGCGACATGTTACAAGCAGCTGGCAGTGCAGTTTCATGGCCTTTTTGTTCACTGAACCAGTGGCAGCTCTTAAGACCTTTTGTTTTGCCCAGCTGAGAAGGAAGATGGGAGAATACTTGAGGTTTCTGGTGATAATAATGCCGTTATAGGGAGGATGACATGTAAACGCACTCTGAGAGCCATTTGCAGTCTGTTTTATTTTGGACGGACATGTATGCTTTTTAAGCGTTGCTAGAAAGTACCTCTGAAATGACCTTACCTGCTTTTTTCCTCATATAGGTTTTGTTTCATTTCAGGAATTCTTTCAGTATATTGAATTGAAAGAAAAAAACAAATAAAAATAAATCAAATTAATTGGAATTTTTTGGCATTGGCCTTCACATGCTGCATGTTCTTTCCAGCCAGCTATTTGAACACAAATTTGTTATCTTTTCTGCTGTGAAAATGGACCGAATGAAAATTTCTGTATATGCTTTACTTATCACAAGGGTGAATTTGCTCCAGCGTCCCTTCCCGGTTCACTGGTGCTGTGTGACAGCTCCGTCCTGTGGGGCACTGGGCCCCTGAAAGAAGTGCTAGGTGTTTTAATTTCCCATGCTGTGATCTTAGATCCCTTGAAGCGAGCGAAATGTCAGCCGCTAACCTGCAGTAGGCTTTGGATTGGAGTCCTGCAATGGCTGCTCAAGAGCAGCCTGAGAGAACCATCTCTCCTTAAGGCAGGGCTTAAGCAGGAGTTCAGTAAAGCACCCGACTGTCCCAGATTTAAGCATGAGCGTAAGTACTCTCTTCCTATGACCTCAGCACACCCAGTGTTCTGTTACTTTGCCTTACAGAAACAGAAGGGAGTTTGGCTGCTTTCAAATGAAGTCTGCCAAAAAGAAAACCCAGCAGCCCAGCAAGCATCTTCATTTCTTTTCCCCCTTGGCTTCTCTATAAATAGTCAAAACATTTTTCAGAGCAAGCTTAGTAAACGTGGTAAGTGAACACTGTGATGCTCTGATATGTTTTGTGCTCCTGAATCTCATTGTAAGATGCTTGAGTGTAATTTAATTTGGGTTTTTAAACGAGAGGAAGAAAGAGCGCTATGAAATCTCATCTGAATTTTGTCATTGACTTCATGAGAAGCCCTTTGAGTGCATTTGGGAGCAGTTTGGCTTCTCGTTTAGCTGTATCATTGGATACATGTTGAAAGTTTTCCCTTCTTATCCTTACCACAGAGACAATCACGTCATTCTTGAAATGAATGCTCCTTTTGCTGTCCATATGCAAGAAATTATGCGAACATCTGTGTAAGTCGCAACATACAAGAAGGCAAATTCTTGGTGGCAGGCTGCAGAGCCCATCTTTCAAACCCCTGTCTGCAGAGGGTCTGTGCGTAGCGATCAGCTTTGTTCTCGCACCGCACGCTGTTGGTTTCATGTTCCACCGCATTTTTTTTCCACTGTTTTTTTTTTTTTTCTCCTTTTTTTTCAACCACCAAATGTATAGTTTCATTTTGGCAGCTGGTTTTATCAAGAAAATGGTATCAGAATTGTGTGGGATTTTGTGAGTCATTACCAGAAATACTGCAGTGGGTGGATTTAGCCCCTTCAAAGTGGCTGCTCTGAGTGTTTTCGGGGTAGTAAGGTGCAGGGAAAATAGGGTCGCGCCTGCGATTTTTCACATGCACCCTTGGGAATACCCTCGGCGAGGGTGATGTCCTTGTTCTGTCAGCAGCTCTCTGCTGTTTCCTTTTGGCACTAGAGGGAAGACGAGTGATGCTGCTCAGGCTCCCTGCAAAGAGTGTTTCTCGTGCCTGTCCCTGCGTGACAGGGTGCTGTAGCACAAAACACACGTGTTTTGGTTATGGGGCTCTGCAACACAAGCCTGTGGCATGAGAAGCCAGGGCAGCAGCGCTTGCAGAAGCACCCAGAAGAGCGTGCTTAGGTGTCTTTGCTTTAGGTGTCCTTGCTTTAGGTGTCCAGGCTTTCAAATCAGCCTCATCAGCTTGTAGCTGAGTTTATTTCAGTTGTAGGTATCAATGCTTCTTCCTAAAGGGTTGCCACCTCTCCACCTGTGAAATGCAGCCCTGTTTCCATCCCAGACCTCATTGGAGAGCACTTTCCCTCAAGTAAATTAAACCCAGGTGCTGTCTCCTTGCTTTTAATGGCACAGTCCAGCCCTGTGTATGAAGGCTCTCACCATCAGCCTGGTCTCACCAGAGCAACACATCCTCCTGGGAACAGCACATTAGTGGGACACTTGTAGAAATGTTTGCTGGTTTCCTCGCATGGTGTGCAGACGTTTCATCAAGGAAACCATTTGGGGATAATGTGCAAGACTTTTTCAGAGTGCTGCTGCCTCCCAGTCAAAATTACTGGTCTTTGGAGGCCAGTGCCAGGAACCGCCTCTCTGAGCCTGCAGTCCCCTGCTCCCTGGGACCCAAAGCACAGGGGATTGCATTAGCACATCCCACCACAGCCGTGTTTTCTCTCTGACATGGGGCTGAAGAGGTATACATGTGTTTGGCCTCCTGTGCTTCATCCAAGCATTCAACAGAAAAGTTTCTTACCGGAAGTACGTTTGTTCTGGGTAAAGGCTTTCCTGTTAAGTCCTCAAGTGTCATACTGTCCCGTGCACTTAAAAAAATATTTCTCCTTCCAAGAGATAACCAAAGCAATGCAAGAAGAATGTTTTGATGAAATCAGAACGGGAGTGGAGAGGGGGAGCAGCAGAGACCCATCTCTTGCCAGTGTCCAGTTAGTGCTTCTAATGCAGTGCAGCGCTTTGACACACAGCAGAAACCTGCTCCGATGGGTGATGGCTTGTTGTGCCTGATGCTCTCCCAAGCATAATTTATGACAAATAAATATGCAATGGCCTTCCCTGCTTCTTCCTATTGCTCCGCTGCTTTGCTTTTCTTTTGCTTAGTTTGGGAATGTCAAAGAAAAACAAATAGTGGTGGTGTTTCTGGCCAGCTCCCGGAGCCTGGGGAAGCCATAGTGGGAGCAGGGTGTGGGTTAGGTGACTGGTCTCCAGCCTTCTTATGTGAATCCAGAGCTCAGCTGTCTCCTGCAAAAGTCACTCAGGTGGGAACTGCCGGTCCATCGGCTGGTCTCTCCGGACAGAGCTGCACTGAAGGCTACAGAGCTGTGTGTAAGGAGGAGCGACCAGGCTCTCAGTGGCAGAGATGAGCCAGGGCAGAGCTGCTGGCGGGCATCTCAGCTGTCTCCTCCTGCGTGAGGTGGGCAACGTGCAGCTCTTGTTGCTTGTGTGCATGCCCATAAAGTGGTTATCTGATAAGGTTGCAGAGTCTCTGATTGTGCTGTACTGCAGTCCCCGCGAAGTGTAAGTAAGAGCTGTAGCCGTAGGTCCAAACTGAAGTGAGGGAAGAAGGCATCCCTGGCAGTGAGATGGATTCCCGCTCTACACTTGGGAAGGCACGTGCACAACCCTCACACATGCACCATGTCAAGCAGTTGCTTGGTGTATCAAGTAAAGACCAGCCTCTCTTCCCCCTAAACCATCCCTGTAGCCCCTTTATACTTCTGGCAGGTCACTCGTGCCATGGGAAGGGCAGGGTGGGTGTGCAAGACAGGTCCTGTTGCAGCAAGCAGAGGGAGTGTGGTAGATATGCTTTGTACCCAGCTCCCATTCCCACATGCACCGCGAGAGGCACCAAGACGTGGCGTGAGGAGGAGTGGAAAGAGCGTGTGCTTGGTATGCTGCTGGAGCTCAACGGCTTTGGCTGCTTCTTCACCAGGTCAGGTTTGCGTGTGGCTGCGCCCGGTGGTGACGGCTGGGCAGTAGCTCTGGCATTTCTTCCCTGCCTCGATGTGAGTGGCAGCAAGATGTGGCTGCTGCTGATGGGTGTGAGGAACAACTGCCGGTTTGCAAAGATTAAAACCCATTTTCAATGTGCTGCTGGAGGAGGTGCGGGGATTAGCCTGCCTCAGCACGGCCACAGAGCGAGCTTGGTTGCAGCCTGCTGGGGCTCCTATGAGTGAGGAGGTGGTGGTGGTCGCCTGTGTGCCTGTGAGTGGGCTGTGCGTGACAGTCAAGATGCGACTTTTGCAAACGAAGATCAATGGGACGAGTCCTCCAGTGCCACCCTGGCTGTGGAGAGCTCTCACGCGGAGGCCTGAGGCAGCACCAGCTCTGGGGGTGCAGTGTGGCGGGGAAGTGGTGGCCTATGTGGTCACTGTGCCAGCAGGGCTTATGGTGGGAGAGGTTTTGAAATGACAGCAGGAGTAACAGCTTGCTTGATGAAGCAAACTGCAGCTTCTTCAGGAAGCTGCAGGCAGGGCAGGGCCAGGCGCCCTCCTGGTCCTGGTCCTGGTCCTGGTCCTGGTGGAAACCAGACCTTTGTGGAGGACTGTCCTATCCTTTGTCATTACGTGAGCCTTATGTAGAACTTCCATAAATATATTTCTGGATTTCCACAGGCCCCTCTCCCTCTCGCTCTCCCTCTCCTAAAGATTCGGCCTGCTTGGAGTCTGAGGCTTTGTTTTTTTAGAAAATAAAATAATAACAGTAATAACGATTTATTTTTTTTCCTTTGTTCTGAGGTTTTTTTGCCTCTGGTGGCTCAGTTGGAGCCATAGTACAGTGTTTGAAGCTGTGTAGATTTAGGTGTGGCAATACCAACCTTTCTTCCCTGCACAGATACAAAGTAGCTGTGTGTTGTGTGTGTACTGTAGGCCTGGTTTGTGTAATTTTTTTTTTAATCCAAAGCATAGGCATGATCCTGCACGCTCACAACGTATGCACATACATGCATGCACTTCCCTGGCAAGTCTCGCTTAGAAGTAAGGCAGTCCCAGACCAGTGAGTCTCTCCATTGACTCCAGCAGGCAGCGCTCCTTTCTGGAGCCAGAAGCTTCGCTGGTCAGCCCTGGGAGAGCACCTCTTGGTCTTGCAGCATGGCATCCCTGGTCCCTGATGCAGGACAGCATTTTATGTACATGCAAACGTGTGTTGTCATGTTGCCCTTTGAGTGAGTGCCCTATCGTAGTGTGGAGTATTGGTGCTGTGTTTGAATATTATTCTTCACAGGGTAGTCAGTTGCATCGTGCTCAGAAGCACAAATGCACAAATGCACACGCGAAAGATTTGCAGAGGCAGGTGGTAGCCTGTATTTTTCTTCTGTTTGCAGTTTTTAAATAAAAAAAAAAATCCTTTCAAGTTCTACACTGTCAAGAATGTGGGTGTCTGGCTGAATGAAAGAAAAATAAAATAAACTTGCATAATAAACACACTAGTAAATTTGCAGTTTCCCTAAACTCTGAGCATAAGTACAACCACTTTTGAGGGTTGGTTTGCTTGGTTGCTTATCCAAGGAAGAGGAGCAACTTTTGAAGAAAGTTTCCCTGAATGCCTTTCCTTATTATAATTATGTTAATTATTAGCAATGAACATACTCCAGTTACAGCATGAAATGCTACTTTCCGACAAAATCAGATCTGCTTTCTTTTACATCATGTCATATGTCAAGTATGGAACAAGAATCCAAAGGCCTTGGGTATATCTGCATGTGTTTTTAATATATTTAGTTATTTATTTAATAATGCTATTTTTTCTTTTTCAGCATTTTAAAAGTTGACTGCCTAGAGGTAGGCACCTGGATTTCTATTTAGGGACTGAAGTAAGTGGGATGGCTTTCAAAGGTCCTGCGTACCTGCAGCTCTTGGTGAATTAATTAAAAGCAGATGTTCTTTTTGGCAAGTTTGACAGAAACAAGTAGATGATGCTGGGTGCCCAGCACCTTTGAAACACTAGCAGCTTACTCAGATGCCTAACGATGGAGTTTCGCATTTAAATTTAGGCACCCAAGTTGGAAAAGTTTTATCCCTGTAATCACAACAATCACTGTCCCCTCTGTCCTGAAGTGCCGTAGTAGAGATTCATCTGAAAAGCCGGAGGTTTGTACGTGGGAGTGAGCAAGGACAGAGTATGTGTCTCACTGTGGTGGAAGCGAACTCGGCTGCCTGCCTTATAGCACATGCAAATGAGGGTCAGATGGCTTGACAGCTGGTTATGAAACTAAATAGAAATTATGCAAAATGGGATTGATTTTGCACATATTTTTAGGTTTTGTCTTTTAGGAGCTTGAATCTTTAATTAAAATACCGAAGAGGAAAAAAAAGTACAGGCAGCAACTGTTATGTTTCACATATATACTGGATGTAAAGTAATAGCCTGCTATGCTCTTTTTAGGGATCGTTTATATCCCATTGCAACTGAGAATATAAAGCCATCTTATAACTTGCCAGAAGTGACACCTGCTTTCATACTTCCTAATAATTACTTTAGCTTTGACAGAAAGTACTTGGCAGGATGCATACAAATGATGACTCGCTTCAGGGTACAAATAACGTTATAATGACTTTTAGAGTTTCTCTTTATGCTCAGGATATTTGCATGTACATGTTTTGTTGGTATGAAGCGAACAAGTGAAGAAGAGTTTTGGGTGACCTTTAACTTCTGAATAAAAACGTGTGTTGGATAGTGTAAGCATATAAATAGACTAGAAAAGGGAAACCAATACTAAGG
>VFFE01007044.1:20136-39925 GCA_008921705.1 Burhinus oedicnemus
GGCGGATGGCCGGCTTGGTGATGCCCTGGATGTTGTCGCGCAGCACCTTGCGGTGGCGCTTGGCGCCCCCCTTGCCGAGCCCCTTCCCGCCCTTGCCTCTGCCAGACATGGCTGCACTCGCTGTTTGTGCCGAGCTGTGCTCTGCGGCCGGCCGCGCGGCGGTGTTTATGTGTTGGGAGCCGACCTGATTGGGAGCAGGGGCGGGCACGGCTGGCGGGGGCGTGGCCTGGGCCCCCGCCCCCTCCGCGGGCGCGGGGCGGCCTTCGCCCTTCGCCCTTCGCTGCGCTGGGGCACCTCCGCGGGGCCCCGGCCGGCTTCGCCGCGCCAGTCCCCGCCTCCGTGTCTGCCTTCGCCTCGCTCGCCTTCTCCCAGCCCCGGGGGCCCTGAACCGCCGTTTCGCGGCATCTTCGCCTCCCGGCAGGGCGGCGGCGCGCAGATCTTCCTTTTACGAGGAGTCGAGTGCACCCCACAGCCGCCTCCCTCTGGGGGCGGCGGGGCCCCATCTCAAGTGCATCGCTCGGTCGCCGCCCAGCGCGCCCATACAGTCGGCGGTCTTGCGTTCCCCGCGGAGTTTTCGAGCCGGTTGGCGGAGCGCTCCCCCGAAACCGCGGTGCTGAATAGGGTTGGGAGCTACTTTCTCTGACTTCACCGCTCTTACTGTCTCCTGCCATCTGCTGGGCTTCATTCCATTTTCTTCAAACATTTTCTCATTACTTCTTCGACAAGATCACAAAAGTGTTAAGAGAATCTGTTGGATTTTCAGTTTTTGTTGCCCTCTTTTTAATATTGTTATCATGAATATTTTGAATATTACTGTATTACTATACGTGCAGTGCAACGTATTTTTCTTTTGCATATGAACATTTGTGTATAAATTACTATATTACTTGCCAGTACCAATTATTTCCAAGACGGACACAGATTTTATGTTTTGGGTTTTTTTTTGTTTTCCTTTGTGCATAGCACTAAATCCTTGAACAATCTATCTCTAGTTCTTTTGATGCTGGGTACTCTATACAGGGAATGAACATGACAGTACGTTATAAACTACATGAAACAAGTAGAGTTTACAGTGAATAGGATCATCAGAAACAGTACGTGCAGTTTATTTTCCTTTCTCCTGTTTGCCTTCTTTAGACATGAGTTTGTGGCCTATATATACCCCAGAACTCTTCAGTAGCATTCCGTATGAAAAGAAATACGTATTGCCTAGAATGTACAATCGTTAATAATTTATAAAGCAATAGGCCAAGCATATCAAATATGATATGAAGTATCTGTGAAAATTCTGAAAGCACTTCTTACAGTTTTTCTTAATTCTGTTCCCTGTTCTTTTAGGTTATCTCCATTTAAATTTTTCTTACAATTTTCTTCTTAGCTTCTTACCTTATCATCAGCCTAGAGATCACAGTTTGTGGGTTTAGTGGGTTTTCATTTGTGTGTTTGCTTTGGTTGGGTTTTTTTGTTTGGTTGTATTTTAAAAATTTTTTCTTAGAAAATCATATTTTTATATGCAGATGAAATTCTGAATTATGTTACAACACAAAGTTGACCTATTTATATAAGTGAGGACCACCATTAAAGATGTGAAACGTGACCATGTAAGATGTAAAATGACTTCCAACTACGGCAATCCAAAATTTCAAAATGAATCCCAACTGCAGCAAACAGTAGAAATCACTTTGAAAGGGCTGCCCTGGCCTTTGTTCCTGTATATGCCCCTAAATGATTTCAAATATGTGGAGCCTAAAAAGCAATGTTTTGCACATGTTGAATTTGACCCTTCTCTGAGTTACATTTCCATTCAGTTATGTCTCATCTGATTATCTTCACTCACCCTCCCCCTACTTCAGTACATGCTGAAGAATTCACCTGGTAATCTTATATGTGAAAGGGTTAAAATCTTCACAAAATAACAAAGTGGTAGGGTGTGGGCTGCTGAGACACACTGTCCCCTGAATTTTGAGAGTTTACTCATGAATTCAAAGTGCCAAAATCTGAGTGGGAGCTCTCTTGACAGCTTTGCCTCATTCCACTGTCAGTTTGCACCCATTAGGTTATAAGTAAATTCTCAATTAAAAGATTCATCACAGTGGTATTAAAGGACAAGAGGAGCTTCCAGAATTAAAGGAGGAATGTAAGTCTCTCTCTTTTTGCAGAATAGACAATTGACATTTTATGTTAGCATAACAGAAAGTGAAAGAAAAAAAAGTCCTCTTATGTTCTTTTGTTACAATATTTTTCTAAAAACTTTGGGGTTTATGTTAAAACTACAGCATTGATTTAATAGGGTTTGAAGCAGGCAGAGAAACATTCCTTTCAATGTAGACATCGATTGGTCCAAAGTAGCCCGTGGAGCTTTGGTTGTCACACAGTAATAGGAATTAGGCTAACTGGTATCAGTGGAGTTGGGGAACCTCAAGTATTGCTTTTGCCACATGGATGAAAAGAAAAAAAAATTCCAAGTGCATTAGGAGTTTCACAAACATCCTTAACTTCCCACACTACTATACCAACGCTTTTTCTACTTGTGCTGTATCTGGAGTTTCCAAAGGGCAATAACCGCCAGTTGCTTGTGGGCAAGAAGGCCCCATTCACATCCTAACTCTGCAATTGTGGAAGGAGCTCTAACATCACTTTTAGAAAAACACTGCAGGTCACCTCATTCTTCAATCAGCTTTGGAAATCTGCGACCCAGAAAATTATTCTTTCTAGCCTATACTTACTGTTAGACTTACACCATTGACTAAGCATAAATTGTTCCTTCTTATCATTCTCTTCCTTGTGCCACTGAGCCAGCTCCAGCAGCAGCCGTTAAGTTTAATGCTGTGTCAGAAACTGCTCTTGCTCCACGTGAGAGAAAAAGAAAAACGAAAAGTTCCAGTCCATCGGAGCTTCTGCATGCTGAGCAGCAGGGTTTCCCACCCTCTCAAGAGTGATAGTGGACAAAGGCTGGAAGACAAAGAAGTAGTTTTCATCTGTATTTGAATGGTGTTTCCGTGATTTAAAAAAATGGTTCCAATTGCTGACAATAAGGCATGTTCTCGTGTGTGAAAAAAATACGATTTTGAGATGTCTTTCACATGTGGAATACAGACTCTTTTGAATATTTTGTAGTGCTTATGTTACTAAGAGCTATGGTCTATATCCAGAAATTTGTCAAAAGAATAAAATAATGTTGTCCTACAACCAAGCCAAGAGCCTCCCCATTGCAGATGTCACAATTCATGTTGAAGGAATTCGCTGCTGTTGATTTGTGCATTTATTGTAGAACATTTTTATTTTCCTAGTAATTCAGGAAAATAGATGTCATAGGCACAGAGGAAAACAATGGGAGCCTATGATACTTTTAAGCAGAAGGAAGCAGGGACTCGTGGTTTACTGAACATTATGACACCTGTGTTTGGCATCAGCTTTGAAAGAGAGCATTAAAACACAGGGCAGCAATCATTTGGTACTATCTACTCCGTTCTTCCTTGAAATAGGAGCAAGGGTAGATGTCCGGTTTCAGTAAGCGGTCTGCATAAAGTTGAACTGATCCAAAGCAAGTGTGGAGTTTTGGTGCAGAACTGAACCCATCACGTTCTCCTGTCAATGTTTGTTTGTTGGTTTTTTTTTTCCTAATAACACCTTAAAGAAATTCTGGTTAGGCAGTTTTTATTTTCTTGAAGGAAAGTAACAACATGTTAGTAAAATATTTCAGGATTTTTATTGACACTTGCTGATTCTAAAAATGAAGGGAAGGTGGATGGCGTGGTGATACCCAAATACAACGTCTGAAGAACTAATGCAATATCAAAGCCTGGGGAAACCTTCCTGCTGTACCTATGTAACTGCACCAAGTTCCTGTGTTGAGCGCATGCTCTCTGTTTTGGGTTATATTCTCCACTGGCTGATAAACAGAACAAAATTTTACTCTACTGTGGCTGAGAAATTAAAATCCACTTACTGGATTACAATCCAAATACTTGGATAGTTTAGGATATTATGCTTGAACATCCAAAAGCAAAATGTAACTGAATAAAAGAGCCAGAGGGAAGTAAATGATCTGTGAGTTGTTTCAGCACTCAGGTCTGCTCTTCCTGTCTTTTGGTTTATGCCTGTCTTTGCTTTGACCTACATTGTAGGAGAGATCATAATATTTTTTTCCGATGAGAACCCACAGCCTGATCCTACCAATCTGTCTTTTCTCAGGCACAAATCTCTCTATAGTGGACAGGGATAATCTCCGATAAACAGAAATATATCTTACATGGAGCAATGACGGGCTTGAGAGATCGGAATTAAATCTCTAAACACTTTCCAGTTTCCAAGTAAGTCAAGAAACAACCATGACAATGAAAAAAAAAAAAAAAAAAAAAAAAAAAAAAAAGAAAAAAAAAAAAAGAATATTGTGTTTCTATTTCCAGGAATTTGAGAGTCTGTTTCTGCCTTAAAGAACTTAGGAGAAATCAAAAGATTACCAGGAATCTTTCAAAGATTGATAAGGATGACAATATTCCTTGTTGTATGAGTCCAGATAATTGACAGAAAAGCTGCCGCTAAGTGTCAATAGCTTGAAACAAACAAACCATTATATACAGATATCAGTGGATTATAGAGTTAAAAAAAGATTAGCTCCACTGCCTCTGGGAGAATTTGAAATCTCCGTTCCCCATTACAGGAAATAACCATCAGATAACACGGGCCTTAAAATTAGTTTCCATTTTCTGTGTTTAATCAATACACAATGCACAGTTCTGCAGTCTCACGCTTTGCAGTTCTGTCACGCTCGTTGTCGGAGCCAGATCACCCAAAACACGCATTTACTTTCGTTTTACAGGCTGAAATGCTCACAAATGAGAAGACCTCACAAAGCTGTATTTCTTCCCATATTTCACCCGCAAGCAGAGGAAAAAAAAACCCCAGTATGTTAAATTACTAGAATAACTCTACTCCTTGCATTGATTGTAACCCTTTAGTATTTTCAGTTAAACACGCGTAATCAGAAAAGAATATGACATTTCTCCAATGTCACATGGAGATTCAAGTCAGTGTATTTGTATATATTGACAGTCCCAGGCAGCGGGAGCTCTACATTGTACCGTCATTTCATTGAGCCTGTTACACTTTCTTTTAGCCCTGAATAAATCTGCTCACCCGTGTCTAGGAGCTGGTGATAGCCTTGCATTTAGTGTATGAAATACGATATTATCGCAGGCAGACTGTTAACTGTTTTGTATTAAAAAGAAAGCAGCACGCCATTGAAAACGAAGGAAGAAAGTGAGAACTCATCCATTGTTTGGAATATGGAGCTGCCACTGACCCGGCGAAGCAACCTTCTTGAAAAGGTGTGAATTATTACCTTATTTTTGAATAGAGCAAAACGGTGAATCACCAGATGTTGTTATCAAAGGAAAACACTCACAGCATCAACATTCATTCATGAGAACAGAGAAATCAGTTTGGCATAGCAGAGTGTTCTGATTACCCAAGGTACCCTCAAAGAACCGAATTTTCAGCTTCAATTCCCCGTCCAGTTCAAATTTCTTTACACCCCAGATTCTACTTCGCACTCAATTTTAACAAGTCGCGATGTAAAGACTTTTATACGTTTTAAGACTAAACTCCCATATATTGCATTAGCCTGACTCCTGAATTTAATAGACGAAAGCGACTTTATTAAGGTTACAACGTCAGGAACATCAGCCTTCAGAGGGGCACGTCGGCACTTTGTCCCACTGAAATACCTGAGCAGACGTAAAGTAACGTCGGCTTTCAAACACGCTGCTAAAGCACAAACGTCTCCCCGAAAGGCATTAGCTAAGACACCGCGGTCGCTGAAGGGACACTGAGCGGGATTATGCGGTTTCGGAGGGAAGCGGCTCGGCCGAGGGAGCCAGCTCTGCATCCGCGTCCGGCACCGCGGGGAGAAGTTGTGTTACTTCCTCGGCTTTAATATCAATTTACCCTGAGACCTGCGGTTCAAACTACCCTGTTTTTATCGCTAATCTGGAGAGGACCTTCTAAAGCACAAGATTTCACGCCGGTTGTGCCCATTTAGCCCATGGTATAATTTTAATTTAAAAGAAAACCCGAAAGTTTCTCTCTCCCGAGGTCTCTGCGGCTCCACGCCGCGGAGTTTCTGGGGTCGCTTTTCCCTCATTTCTGCTCCTTCCGACGGGAAACTCCCTTAGCTGGTAGGACAGACGCCCCCCTCCCGCCTCGGGAAGAAACGGGGTGCATCGGCGGCAAATTTCGGGAGGAAAAAGCCCTTTTTGGACCGGGAAGAAACACAACGGGAGCGGCGGCGGGCGGCGGGGCGAGGTGGGCCCCACCAATCAGCGCGCGCGGCGCCGCTATAAAAGGGGGCGGCGGCGGCAGCGGCGCTATTGTTCGCGCTGACTCCGCAGGAGGCGCCATGTCCGAGACGGCTCCCGTCGCCGCGCCCGATGTCGCCGCTGCTGCCGCTCCGGCCCCGGCCAAGGCTGCGGCCGCCAAGAAACCGAAGAAGGCGGCGAGCGGCTCCAAAGCCCGCAAGCCGGCGGGCCCCAGCGTCACCGAGCTGATCACCAAGGCCGTGTCGGCCTCCAAGGAGCGCAAGGGGCTCTCCCTCGCTGCTCTCAAGAAGGCGCTGGCCGCTGGGGGGTACGATGTTGAAAAGAGTAATAGCCGCATCAAGCTGGGGCTCAAGAGCCTCGTCAGCAAGGGCACCTTGGTGCAGACCAAGGGCACCGGCGCCTCCGGTTCTTTCCGTCTGAGCAAGAAGCCTGGAGAAGTGAAGGAAAAAGCCCCCAAGAAGCGGGCGGCCGCGGCCAAGCCCAGGAAGCCGGCGGCTAAGAAGCCCGCCAGCGCCGCCAAGAAGCCTAAGAAGGCGGTGACAGCGAAGAAGAGCCCCAAGAAAGCCAAGAAGCCTGCGGCCACGGCGGCCAAGAAAGCGGCCAAGAGCCCCAAGAAGGCGACTAAGGCTGCCAAGCCCAAGAAGGCGGCGGCAGCAGCGAAGAGCCCGGCCAAGGCGAAGGCGGTGAAGCCCAAAGCGGCCAAGCCGAAGGCGACCAAACCCAAGGCGGCCAAGGCAAAGAAGGGGGCGCCCAAGAAGAAATAAATAATTTTGAAAAAATGTCTGCCTTGCAGATAAACCCAACGGCTCTTTTAAGAGCCACCCAAGTTTTCCCAAAAAGAGCTGAAACACTTTCCTTTACGTCTGTGTTGCGTTTATGCGCCCAATTTTAACTTTTCTTGTGTTTTTCGGCAGCGCTCGTGCTTAAGGTCGGTCCGGTAACAATACAAACTTCCGCGCCTTTGTTCCCCACAGGTGCCGGGCAGCACCGCGGCAATGTTCACCGCGGTGCAGCACACCCCCGCGGGCGTGGGTGCAAATAGCTTCCCATTAGCCGCGATAAACCGCTGCGAGCCGAATGTCCCCGTGGAAGTTGGGCAGCGCTCACGGCACCACGGCTCGGGCGGGGAGGGGGGGCGGAGGGAAGTGCCGCGGCTTCCCGTAGTTTCTCTCCCGATCAGCCGGGGATGAAAAGCCGCGCTCGGCAGCCCTCCCGCTTGTCCCCCGGAGCTCGATGGGTTTCGAAAAGCCCGCGCTGCTCATAGATTGGCCGCGACTCTCGGGCTTTTTCCGCTGCACAGCAGTTTTTGGGTTAAACAGACGCTCCACTTCCGCGGCGGAAGAGGCTTATGAACTTCCTGGGTATGTGCTCGCCTCCCCTCCCCTCCTTTGGGCTTTTTCACTCTCAGTCCAGTTCTGTCTCTTCCCTGGAAACCGCAGGGCGAGCGGAGTGCGAGAGGCACGGGCGTTTCGAGCTGCCTTTTGGGCAGCCCTTGCTGCTGCCCGCAGGTCCCCGACGTCGGTGCTGAACCTCTTGCGCCCTGGAGCTGCCGGGCTGGGCTCTTAGCCGGGTGCCGGGGGGGCTCGTTTCGGCAGCGGAGCCGCTCGGAGGCAGCGCTGGGCGCGGTGGGAACCCGCGGGGGTCGGAGCCTCCCTCTCCTCTCCCCCGCCTGCCCCCCCCCCTCAACCCTGCAGCCGTCTCCTTTTCCTTCCCTCCGTCGCTTTTACTGCTCTCAAGCGATGCCCTTCGCTCCGCCTAGCTCTGCCTGGGCGCCAGCAGTGAGGAGTCGGGGAGAAGGGAAGCGGAGGGGCGCTTCCTCAGCGGGTAGGAGAACGGGCAATTTCGTGGAATTACCCATTCAGCTCTCAACAAAGACGGTTGATCTCATGTCCGTAGCTGTTAACTTCGTATATCTGAAGGGATTATCCGGAAACGGGGTCCCTGAAGTTTGGAGGAGAAATGGTGGTATCAGATTTCACCGGTATTTGGTTTTTTGGAAAGACTGTCCGCATCCTAAATCCCTGTACTAAAAGGGAAAGAAATACAAAGCAGAGCCCCTATTTTTAAGCCCTGTTCTTGAAATGCTGCGCTTACTTCTTGTCTGTGTTGCCTCTTAGGGTGCATCCGACTTTTCAGTCCTTGCGCCAGTTTATGACCTCTTCCTCTATATGACATACAAACCTGCATACACATCCTGCTTTTTTTCTGAAATTATCGGGCCGTATTCCTGCACGCTGACAGCCTGAAATCCTGAGCTCACATGCCTGTGCCCCTTTTTGGGATGGAGATAGGCCTACCAGACTCTCATAGTTACCATTAAGCAAGAGGTGTTGGGAGTTATACCCACTAATTCTCAAAGGGTTTCACCCAACTGGGTGCACGGACCCAGAGAGAATGGGTCAACTGCAATTTTCCAGCCCTCTACAACTAGCTGGAAAGGAGTAGATTTTGACTGTCAAACAACAGGTACACTGCTGTAGCAAACGTGCTTAATTTTTTTCTTTACAACTGAGCCTGAAAAGGCAAAACCCAAACAGTTGCAGTAGCACGGGCAAAATCGTACCACACACACCCCTGCTACTTGAATTGACCTCAGTAGGATGGCCCTGAAATAACCATTTCAGCCTCTGGAATGAGTTGGGGTAATGACAGCAGTTCACTCTTGGCCTGTTGCAACTTACCTTCCCTGCTTGCTTGCCGGAGTCATCAGGGTGCTTCTTTCCTTTTTCTGAGACGTGAGAGGGAAAACTCAAATTACTATAACTGGTTTTTGAGAAAATTCAGTTGGAGCAATTACCCACCTCAGATAGCACAGTAGTTGAGATTGAGAAGATTAGCACATCACTGAACCTGAGTGGTGATGGAGAATACCAGCCTAAGTACAATGATACCAGTCTAAAACACCTTTACAGACAAAGAGTATATAGCTGTGGGTTCAGCTGAATAGACTTTATAGTCCTTAGCTGGAGATAGGTGCCAAATAATGTCAGAGATTATTCCGCACTACAGAAAGAAAGTGTATGTTCATGCAGGAACACCGAGTGGAATAGCCTATATAGGCTCTACTGGATATATTGTCACATACAGGGACAAAATTAACATCAAACCAAAAAATCCTGTTTAACTTGTAAAGCTGAGCCGGGCAGCATAGCATAGGTACCTACTGGAGGTTGTTTTTCCCAGCTGGAAAAGGGGAGTGCAGTGACAGAGAGCGAGAGTGGTCTGAGGAAAATGAGCTTGCAGGGACAAGGATAATATCATGTTAATGCCAATTGTATCACAGGCCTATCAGTCAGCACCCCTAATTCATCGTTTCTGCACCTCCTTCCCCTCAGCCTGTGCACGCTAGCCCTGTGGATTCCCACTCATCTCAGATACTGGGTGTCCTGGTTTGAGCGACACAGGACTGATTTCTCTTCTAATGCTTGGGAAAACTGCACTTTTACAAGACACTAGCATCTGAATTTGTGAAAATAATTACTTTATAGCCAGCTATGGTGTGTGGGTGTCAAGGTCTCAGTGTTTTCAAGCTCGCTAGGTGCAGGGATGAGGAGGAGCGAGTCCTGGGCACTTGACCCAAGCTGGCCAACAGGATTATTTCATACCATGAACGTCACATTCAATATAAATTAGAAAGTTTGCTGCGAAGTTGTCTCTTCCTTGATGGCAGCGATCCAGAGAATTTCTTGCCCTGGTGCTGGACCCCTGAGGCCTTCCCTTCATCCCAAAACCGTAGCACTCACAGTGTCTGACATTTGCTGTCCACTGCTGGGAGTGCACAGCTTCCTACTGATAGAATTGGCTGAGTATAATCCTTGTAGATTTTGTATTGGTATTGGGATCAATACTGGTTCTTTAGTATCATTAATGTTAATTATTTAGTCTTATTCCATTAAATCTGTTTATATTTCAGCTCTCATGTTTCCTTGTTTTTTCCCCGATTTCCTTCCCGGGTGGGGAGGGGTCATTGGGTGATAGAATAATTGTCTGAACAACAATAAATTGTTGCGGGTTTCTCAAACCGTAACACTGGGGTAGGTGTGCACAGCTCCAGACTGATTATTCCTCAGAAATAGCTTATCTTAAATTACCAAGTCACTGCCACAGTGTCTGATCACCGTGTGTCTCTCAGGCCCCCATATCATCTTCAACAGGTCACTCTTTGGCTGCATAATCAGTTTTGTATTCTGGTTATAAGAGCAGTTGATATCCTAAGAAAAAAACAGGAGCTGCTATTCTGCTGTCATGGTTCAACATTCCAACTCACCTGCTGAGCTGAGGTTCAAGTGTGTGATTTATGATTGCAGTGGAGAAGGAACACATCTCACTTTGTTGTATGACATCCTTTTTGGACATCTGGCCATTAATTTCTTATCTCGAAACTGTTATGATGCCTCATGAAAGTGGGAAAAGAAGGAAAAGAGATGAGCTCTGCTCAGTATCTACCAAGATGTGCCGTGTGCTAAGACGAAACTTTTCAAGGCAGCTTGAAAAGACTTGGACATGTGCTCATAATGAAAAGTCAAACCCGAAAACAACTAAGAGGGCCTAACATTGTTTTGTTTTGTCTCCTTGGAATGCTGATGATCTGTTCAGTTTCTGGACCTTGGGTATGTTTGTTGCAAGGAACACCTTCCTTGCCCATCATGCCCTTACCTCCATCTCTCTCCTAGCTGGGTGTCCTTTTCTGAGAACCGAAGAGCAGAAACTTTCCCAGATGGTTCCTATCACATCCAGGGGTTGGTACCCAAAATAAGATTCCAAGAAGACTTTTGTATTGTATGACAGTGGCCATGGAGCATCTATTTATTGATCTTTTTATATAGGCTATGTCATGTCCCTAGCCTGTTCCACATTTGCAAAGTGCTCAGTCTAATACATATTCTCAGATGAATAGTAGATTTCTTAATTTTCTACAATGTCCTCACCACATGGACATTTCCCCACACTGCGGACTCTAAGTAAGGTGAATACCACTGCCTGGAATCCTAGTAATATGGCAAGAAGAGCTTTAGGAACTCAGGCACAAAACACATTCTGTCTTTTGTGAATAGTTCTAACCTGGGAACTGGAGTGGAATCAGATTGATCAGTGATTCTGTGCAACTATTTGACATGGAGAACTGAGCTGCTGGTGGCCAAAGAGCTCCTGTTTGGCTTAACAGGAGCCAAAAAAAGGCTGGTGTTTAGTGAGTGGCCATACTGGGACAGAAACCCCAAATATCCACTTTTTTGTTTTAAATACTGACTAAGCTGCTCAGAAATTAGGAGGAAGGTCAAAAAATGGGTTCAGACTTGCAAATTATTACAAGGAAAAGCAGCTTTCATTTCTCATTCATGGGGTCAACATTTTATTTCACAGATTTACTTAAGTAAATGGTCATATCAAAAGTCTGTGATGTTTCAGCACTGGAGGTAGAAGTGGCAAAAGAAAATAATGGCAAAAGAATCCATGAGTTAGATAAATAAAGTTCTCCATATAGCAGCACAGACTCTTAGCAGCCTGGCAAGAATTCTGTTGAAGTCAAGTTACTCCCTCACAGAATAATAAATGACTTTGTACTGATGGACACTTTTGTATTATGCGGACACAGAATTTTTAATTGGCATTAGTCACCACACAAAGACAGATTATCACAAAACCTGGTACTTTCTGTACATGTATTTCTTTGCCCCTTTGTTCTCTGCCAGTGGATTCTGTTCTGTACTTTATATGTATCTCTCCATCTTTTACTGTAGTTGTTGTCATGTGAGAATAAGTTTGTTCTGCATGGCCTCAGCGTGTCTTTGAAAAACAATAAAAAGGTCTCTCTTAGAGGCTCACTTTTGAAAAACACCAAGGCTGGAGTTTTATTTCAAGTTAAACTCTTCCAATACTAACATAAAAAAATCTTCTGCATTTGTTAGAGAAAATTGGAAGCTAGTTTTTGATAAAAGGCTGAACAATGATAGTTCAGGCACAAAGATGTTTAAAATAGGGATATGCTGTTGTTGCACATCCTCAGTAGTAGTGAGCACCCTAAGCTGAATCAAGCAGGGAGAAAGCCCTTCGTAGTGTCCTGGACTGAACAAATGGAGAGCTGTAAGTGTGTACATTTCAGACTACGTTTACAAGTTCTCAAAAGGAAGTAGCTGGGTGGGGAGACAGCTATAGTGTATGAACAGGAAGGTGGGGACAGCCAGTGTGGAGTCCCCAAAAGCAAGACTATGATACGAATATCATTAATACCAGACCTGTTCTCTGTTGTTTGCGTGGCAGTACAGATTTGGGCCAGTTTGAGTTCAGATACAGAACCACTTTTCACCTAGACACCTTTGACTTCGCAAGGATACACCACAGAGTTTTTCTGCCGCAAGTTTCTTTTTTGCTGTCTAGATCACAATGCACCCAGTCAGGTGCTGGCCACTGGGGGATGCCAGCCATGTTTCTCTGTGAAGATTTGAGATCCCTATTCTCCAGAACATGTTGGCAAGGCACAACAAAGTCATCAGTGTGACTCCTCAAGGGATTCCCATTAACTCTCCATACTCAATTTGGGACAACTCTCTCTAGATTTGGAGTTGTGTTTCATTCTGACTTTCTCTTTGCAGATTGTTTTTTGTGATCTCTTTGCACTTCCATTGCCTTATCACTCCTGCAGGCCTTCTGCTGGAATGTCGGTGAAACCCCAGTGCTTGGTTTTTCCAGGGACTGCAGGGTTTGCTTTTCAATGATTTCAGGATTAGGCTGCTAGGAGCCATGGAAAAAATGAAATGTAGAAAAAAAAAAAACCCATTATTATTCTCATCAAACACTGAAAACAATAAAAATAAACAAAGCATAGGTCAGGACCTGCACTAGCCGTAAAAAAAAGGAATTCCTGTTTTCTTTCAGCAATTAGTGTATGCTGGCACTGGTTAACCCAGGCTTTATATACTGGGTCTGCATACTGCATATTCATGCTCGGTTGCATGTAACTGCCTTAGTAGAAATGCGCGCTGCCATTGCAACTGCAACGTTTTGCCACATCTTCACTGCTTCTCTGTTTTCCCTGCCATAGGGTTACCGTCTTCGTAACAGAACTCTGTGCCCATTCCCTGGTTGCCTGCCTTTGACCACTTTGTTCATAAATCCTTAAATATTTTTCTCCTTCTGTCAGAGAGCACACCTTACTATCACCAGCATCTCTCTCCTGTCAGGACCAGATCTGCTGAGGATAGACTTTGTGCGCTCCTGAGGCAAGAGACTTCTTTCTTTAAAAGGAGGTGTGTTTCAGACATAATTCCTCTTCCCCAATGTCGAAGAAAAGCTGGCTAGGTATTCCATGTTATAACTATCCCCAAAATCCTAGTTGCCTGGGCAGGAAAAACAAGCTACACAAGGGCGGTAAATAATCCTTTTTTTTTTTCTCTCGAAAGTAAGATTAAAGAAAACATGCCCCCTTCGCCTCTGATAAATAAGACAGGAGAACTAGTGACAACTGACACAGAGAAGGCTGAGGTACGCAACATTTTTTTTGCCTGTTTTCACTGGCAATCTCTCTTCCCACGTGTCTCAAGTCCCTGAACCTCAAGGCAGGGACTGGGGGAATGAAGTACCTCCCATTGTAGAAGATCAGGTTTGAGACCATCTGAAGAACATGAACATACACAAGTCTATGGGGCCAGATAAAATGCATCCCAGGGTCCTGAGAGAATTGGCAAATGTAGTTGCTAAGCTGATCTCCGTCATATTTGCTAAGCCATTGCAGTCAGATGAAGTTTCAGAGACTGGAGAAAAGGGAATATCACAGCCATTTTATAAAGGATAATAAAGAGAACCCTGAGACCTACAAGACCAGTCAGCCTCACCTCAGTGTCTGGTAATATCATGGAACATAACTCCTGGAAGCTATGTCAAAACATTTGGAAGACAGGGAGGTCATCAGAGACAGCAAACATGGCTTCACCAAGGGGAAATCAAGCCTGACTAATCTAGTGGCCTCCTACAATGGAGTGACAGCATGACTTCCCTTGTCCATATCAGTGGATAAGGGAAGAGCAATTGGTGTCATCTACCTGGGCTTCTGTAAGGCCTTTGAAATGGTCCCCCACAACGTTCTTACCTCTACATTGGAGAACTGTGGATTTGATGGATGGATTGGTAAATGGATAAGGAATTGGTTGGATAGCTGTACCCAAAGAATTACAGCCAACAGCTCAATGTCTCATGGAAACCAGTAACAAGTGGTGTCCTTCAAGGGTCTGTACTGGGACCAGTATTGTTTAATATCTTCATCAGTGACATAGATAGTGGGATTGAGTGCACCCTCAGCAAGTCTGTGGATGACACTAAGCTGAGTGGTGCAGCTCTAGAGGGAAGGGATGCCATCCTTGACAGGCTTGAGGAGTGGGCCCATGTGTACCCCATGAAGGACTGGAACACCTCTCCCATGAAGAAAGGCTGAGAGAGTTGGAGTTGTTCAGCCTGGAGAAGAGAAGGCTGAGGTGAGACCTTATTGTGGCCTTTCAATATATGAAGGGGGCTTATACAAAAGACAGAGAAAGACTTGCCAGAAGGGCCTGTAGTGACAGGACAAGACACAACGGCTTTAAACTGAAAAAGGGTAGATTTGGAATAGACATAAGGAAAACATTTTTTATGAGGAAGGTGGTGGGACATTGGAACAGATTGCCCAGAGACATTATGGATGACCCATTCCTGGAAGTGTTCAAAGTCAGGTTGGATGAGGCTTTCACTTGATCGAGTGGAAGATGCCCCTGCCCACAGCAGGGGCGTCAGTCTAGATGATCTTTGAATGTCCCTTCCAATGCAAATGCTTCTATGAATCTTAGCATCTTTCCAGAAGATGTTACATTTCTATCTCAAGTTACAGTTATAGTTCAATTTTATCAGACAGACCTAAGAGACCGGATGAAATGTGATGTATAATTTGGAATCACCTGGGAGGGAACAAGAGAGGGAACTTGGCTCCAACCTTGCTTCACTGTCTTAGATGAATTTCTGACATGAGTTAAAAAACAGTGCTATGAACTTACTACATAAATATGTATCTACTTATTTTTAAAAAGTCTATTTCCAAACGGGTTCTGACATTTTGCCAAGGAGAGCATGGAGACAAGGAGATAGACAGCAAGAGGCAGGGGGAAATACTATATGTAGTCACAGACTCCTGGGCAGAAGCAGCTAATTATGGAGTAGGGTTATAGCATGAAGCTCTAATTTAATTTTATCCAATGAAAAAAAAGCAGAAACAAAACCTCAGCTTTCCAGAGCTGGACAACTCATCAGGGTCTGCATGGGGATGTGATTTGGTGAATCCCAGGATTGTCCAGCAACCTCCTGGCAGGGGTCTGCAAGCGGTAATAACTCCCGGGGGACTCTGTCAGATTCCCAAGGGTTGAGCAGACTGAAGAACTGGATTTTCATGGCAGAACAGGTGTGGGGAGCTCTGCAGCAGGTAGTGCTAAACTACCCTGTTAGTAACGTCCTGGGGACTTGCTCGCGTACTCAGAGAGTGATAAAGCCTGCAGCAAATGTTACACTAAGTGCCTTTTCTTACCAGTGCAGGATGCAGCTACCTTACTCTCGAAATGTCCTGGGAATGACAGAGGGCCTGACTACGTCGTGCCCAGTTTCTCACGGTGGCCTGGTCTCCCTCAACAGCCCAGTCATGGTCCCTGAACTTCCCTCCCTGGAGGGAGGAAACTGGCCTTGGGAGAGGGAACAGCATGAATTTAGCCATGGCTTCCCCGCTGTACTCCAGAATTATCTTCATAGCCCAGCCTAGGATACTGTCAAGTTCCTTGAGGAACAGAACTTCTTTTTTTTTCGTTTGTTTTTTTTTTTTTTCCTGTTTGAGCCTTCAGGATGTCTCCTTCCGAGTGTTTGTCTTGTGCCATTTGGGTTTCCTTTGGGCCTATGCTGAAAGGATTGTGCATGAACAACATGGGAGACTACATTACTTTCACCTGCCAGTGAGGGGCCACGGGAACAGTGATTTCTCTGCTAGCGGATGCAACTTATGTATTTGTGGCCTATGTGAAAATAGAGACTGATTATTGATTAATCTTATGTTGTACCGTTATGAAAGGATATGTTACATATAGCCACTCAGCTTGTAAGGGAAAAAAACTCACAACAAACAGCGTCCATGAGAGGGCAGCAGAAGCTCAATGCTGGAAACTTTTTTCACCTTTCCTGATCATTTTTGGGTTGAACACCAGCTACCGAATGATTTTTGTTAAATACTGTTGCTTGTTTTAAACGGTAAAACCTCCGAAGATTTTTCTCCCCAAAAGAAAGCAAACCCAGAGCTGAAGACCTTCCCCTGAAGGACAAAAACACTCTTCTTTTTACATATTTAATTTTTCAGTCTCTCTAAAAAATAGCCATGTTATCATCTATGCCACTACAAGAATGAAAAGTAGTTTAAAAATATTCGTCCAAAAGAACCGTTTTAACTTAAAAAAATTAAAGTGGAGCACGTAAGTCTTAAAACTCTTGATTAGTGTCCCTTCACTGCTAAGGTCTCATTGAGGAAACGTTCAGAAAGGGCAGAAAATGGAGATGAGAGAAATTCAAGGAGGAGTAGAATTTCTCAGAAACACGATTGGACAGATTTTGCTGCAAAATGCACCGTTAAAAAATCACGAGAAGCAGCCATTTAAAACACTGAAGCTAAACGTGAGAATCCATAGAACCAGGTGAAACTGCAAGACATAACATATATCCGTATCTTAAAACAACAATTACATTTAAAAAATCAAAGAGTAATTTAGGAGATCCAGTAAGTGGGATACCTTTCTATGATCGAGGTTTTATTTCTAAATGATCACGAGTATCAAAGACTTTAAAAAATATATAAACTATTGTACAGAAAGGCCTAATGCCTTTGCTATCTGAAAAAAAAACAAAGGTACCAAAAAAGGGCAGCAACACGGAACCGTTTCTGCTGCGGGAAGGGAAACTCGCCCGAAACTTGCATTTTTGTGCTAGAGAGGGGCGCGCGATGGGGAAAGCGGGGAGAGCTGGCGGGAGCGAGCCCCAAGCCCCGCCCCTCCCCGCAGCAGTCCCCAACCAGGTCGGCTCCCAGCACATAAATACCGCCGCGCCGCCCCACTCTCGCCACACTGCTTTCCCGGGGCACAGCGAAACCATGTCTGGCAGAGGCAAGGGCGGGAAGGGGCTCGGCAAGGGGGGCGCCAAGCGCCACCGCAAGGTGCTGCGCGACAACATCCAGGGCATCACCAAGCCGGCCATCCGCCGCCTGGCTCGGCGCGGCGGCGTGAAGCGCATCTCGGGGCTCATCTACGAGGAGACGCGCGGCGTGCTGAAGGTCTTCCTGGAGAACGTGATCCGCGACGCCGTCACCTACACGGAGCACGCCAAGAGGAAGACGGTCACGGCCATGGACGTGGTCTACGCCCTCAAGCGCCAGGGACGCACCCTCTACGGCTTCGGCGGCTAAAGCGTTTCGTGTCTCGCACCACCTCGACAACCCAAAGGCTCTTTTAAGAGCCGCCCATTTTCTCTTAAGAAGAGTTGTCACGCTTCGTTTTAGAAAGTCGTCTGAAACGTTTACTGTCCGTATTTCTACAACTTACTGAAACCGGTAGTTATGTAATACTGCTAAAAGACTTTAAAATTGGATAAGTGCCAGCTAGTGTTTTAATTTTGCTGTGAATAACGAAGTTGTCTTTTGCGGAAAAGAGGTGCTTTTGTCTTTGTGTACTCCTTAAATTCCCTTGCAATTCTTGTACCCCGCTAAAAATTCAAGTGCTGCTTGTAATGAAAACAATCTTTTCTTTACCTTTTTTTTAAATTTAAACCGATTTAAGTGTAATTATCTGGAATATTCAATGTCTTGTATTTTAAAATTTTCATTTAACTGAGAGCTGTTAATCCACTGCAAGAAGAAAGGGAAACCAAGAGAAAAATGCGAGAGTCCCTCTGAAACGAACGTTTTCTTTCGAATGTTTCAAAATAAACGTTTTTCTTGACTATAACCTCCCCTCAGTTCCTTGTCAGTATTTTTTTTTCTTTTTAAAAGCAGTTTCAGGAGCAAACCTAATAGAGTTTTCTAGAGTGCATATTGGGGGGGAAGAACATGACCGAAAATTGTGTCCCTGGCAACACATTTTAAGAAAATACGTCAAAAGGAGTCTTGTGCAAAGACTTTTCTCATTCTCACAATTCTCCCTCATTCTCGTCCGAGGAGCGCTTCTAAAGTATCGGTGTTCTGTTTCCTTCATCACCGGAGGGAAAAACCTGCAAAAACACTTTCTCAGGTTTATAGAAAACTAATGGTAGTTATTGACCGCTCACAAGAAACGGCGATCAATAAATATTCGCGACCATTTCTGGTATTCTCACAGCCTTAACGAGTAGGAGCAAATTAAATAATAGAGTAAATCCGTATTCCTTTTTAAGCTCTTCATTTCACAAATAAATTCGTTTTCTAAGTATTCTCAAAGCCGTGATTTTACTTGATGATATCTGTGATCTTTCATGCCGATTTTCCTGGAGAAAAGAAAATAACATGAGAAAAATAGCTTAAAATCTCGGTTGTTATACTTTGTTACATACTTGCTACAGTTACAAACTTGCATTATAGGCTTTCTTAAGCGTCTGTCTCTGTGCTTTGAGGTACCAGGCGATCTTTCATTTGCCTGTTACTGTAAGAGGGAGTTCTGTACGGCATTGAAGGAACCTTTTTTTGTCTTTTTTAATCAGCCCACTAAAAAAATATCCATTACAATAATCTGCTGTTTTAAGAACAGCTCCTGAATTTGAGCCTCCACACGGCTTTTAGTCTGTCAGGAGGCTGGCGGAGAGGGAAAGCCGGAGGAGCAGAAGGCATGGGAGCTCTCTCTGAAATGTGCCCACACCCACCCCTCCCAGGGCTTGGACTCGCCCCGAGGGAGCCGTGGCTCGGAGGGGGGTGGGAGTGGAGGTGGGGGAGAGTGGGGCCGCAGACGGCGGCGAACTCAGCTTCCTCGGGCCCAGGCTGGGATTTCCACTGTAGCCAATGAGGTCTCGCTTCCTGTCGTCCAATCAGAGACGAGGCAGCTCTATAAATAGCGACACCGAGCAGCCTGTTTCACTCACTCCTGGCCTTTCCAAAGAGAGGTGTGTATCTGCTTGCTGATGGCGCGCACGAAGCAGACGGCGCGTAAGTCGACGGGCGGGAAGGCGCCCCGCAAGCAGCTGGCCACCAAGGCGGCCCGCAAGAGCGCGCCGGCCACGGGCGGCGTGAAGAAGCCGCACCGCTACCGGCCCGGCACGGTGGCGCTGCGCGAGATCCGGCGCTACCAGAAGTCGACGGAGCTGCTGATCCGCAAGCTGCCCTTCCAGCGCCTGGTGCGCGAGATCGCGCAGGACTTCAAGACCGACCTGCGCTTCCAGAGCTCGGCCGTCATGGCGCTGCAGGAGGCGAGCGAGGCCTACCTGGTGGGGCTCTTCGAGGACACCAACCTCTGCGCCATCCA
>VFFE01007044.1:49972-61026 GCA_008921705.1 Burhinus oedicnemus
TTTAGCCGCCGAAGCCGTAGAGGGTGCGTCCCTGGCGCTTGAGGGCGTAGACCACGTCCATGGCCGTGACCGTCTTCCTCTTGGCGTGCTCCGTGTAGGTGACGGCGTCGCGGATCACGTTCTCCAGGAAGACCTTCAGCACGCCGCGCGTCTCCTCGTAGATGAGCCCCGAGATGCGCTTCACGCCGCCGCGCCGAGCCAGGCGGCGGATGGCCGGCTTGGTGATGCCCTGGATGTTGTCGCGCAGCACCTTGCGGTGGCGCTTGGCGCCCCCCTTGCCGAGCCCCTTCCCGCCCTTGCCTCTGCCAGACATGGTTTCGCCGTGCCCCGAGAAAGCAGTGTGGCGAGAGTGGGGCGGCGCGGCGGTGTTTATGTGCTGGGAGCCGACCTGGTTGGGGACTGCTGCGGGGAGGGGCGGGGTTCCCGCCAGTTTTTTCTGCCTCCGTCACAGAGCGTGATGGAACATCGCTTGCTGCTACCTGTTAAACAGTGCTGTAGAGTCCACACAGTAAACAAAAAATTACAGCCCTCGAAAAAAAAAAAAAATTAAAAAAAAAAAATCCAACGATGTGCGTGTGCGGAGCAATTGGAAAGCTTTTTCCTCCGCCTTGGATTTGTATAAACCTATTTGCTGTGATTATGTGTGTGATTTATTTTCTTGCAATGACTGAGATTTGTTTGAATTACTTTAAATTCTCTCCATTTTCATACTGCTGTTCATTAATCGTTTTGTTTTATTTGTATTCAAAGTTCCATATACGTATCTTCAGAAGTTTTAATGTTTTGAAATATCTCACTGGCTTTAGGGAATTTTCCACAATATCTGTCCTGTCAGGTTTTCTCATACATTGGTATTGTATTTTGCTTTCCATCTCCCATTTCTTAAATGGGAATTTTGTTACTTTCTTCCGATTTTTACACAAGCAATTTTGAGTCTGTAAGCACATAGTAACCAGAAGGCAGAATAGTCTTTTTTATATTATTACTTTTATATTAGGTTATTACTTTTACTGATTTTGCTCATTTGGAGTTACTGCTGTGAGGAATTTTTCCTTATTTTTTACAAAATATCCTTTAGTATAACTATAGATTTTAATTTCTGCTACCCTAATTATTAAGAAAATCACCTTTCTCTTGTAC
This sequence comes from Burhinus oedicnemus, assembly GCA_008921705.1. Lineage (NCBI taxonomy): Eukaryota > Metazoa > Chordata > Aves > Charadriiformes > Burhinidae > Burhinus > Burhinus oedicnemus. The sequence continues at coordinate 51,113 of VFFE01007044.1, forward strand.
TGCAGATCAAGGTTTTCAATCTTTAGCTGTTGTTTTATGGGTCTAAATCTATATTGGAAGTAGACAAGATTCTGAATTAGTATTTAAGAAAGTAAGGCACAATCCTTGTCTAAGGATGGTACCAATGTCACAGTATAAGCATTTCCTGAGCTGGAATAACTGTTAGACTAACACATAAATAATGGTTTCATTTTTTTCTGCAGGGAAAAAATAAAGGAACTATAATTTTGTTCTCTTCTGACTTTTTTGTAGATAATACAAGCATAATTTCTATATATTCTTCTAAACTGTGCCATATTAGAACATAGAGTAAGTAGTTTATCTCTGTTGTTATACTTAACTGGGAAGGAATGGCTTCCTCAGTCCATTTAATAATTAATTCCATCCTAAAACCAAAGGAGCATTTTGCTCTCTATGGTGATATTAAAAGCTTAAAATAAGAGCCCATTGTCCTAACATCTCCAATATTGCTTCTAGTACTGTCTTTAGATGTTTTCATGGTCAATATCAAATCTATGTCTTTTTGGGTGTTGGATGTTTTTGTTTCATTTTTTATTGAGAAGAGGATAACAAATAAGATTCAAACAACAATTTTCTTCTCCCTGCCTAACCTGCACCACTTCAGAAAGGGAGTGTATTAATAAACATGGGAATGAGCTTTGCTTTTCCCCACTTCCGACAGGAAGCAACCCTCACTGAACCCTCCTAATCAGTTACCATCCTGCACCTAGCAGAGGGATTCAGAGCTTTTACCTAGGCTGTAACAGTGCAGAGCTGCAGAGGAATGCATAGGTATAATGAGGATTCTCCTTAGATTTGGTGTCATCCTAAGCATATGTCCGTTTTCTTCCTGGGAGGGGTGAATGTGTGAGCTGATGTGATACTGGGGCTTAAAAAATGTCTTACGCTTGCTACGGTTCTTGTTTATACAGAACTGACAGGTCACAAAGCAGTAAACAAGTTCAAGCCTTTTCCATGGTAACTAGACTAAAGGAGTATTCCAGCATAGTTTTGGGGTTCTTTTTAATTATGACTGACTTTCTTTTCTTCACTTACTAGTGCCTTACTGGCAGCAGAACACCAAATTTGCATACCACTCTCTTTCTGCTCCCCAACTCCTGCCCATACTTACTAGTGACCGTACTCAAGCAGGAGCACTTAAGATGTTGTTCAATTAGAACATTGCGTTGAAGGCTAAGAACAGATTCCCAACAAGATGGAATCAAGGCAGATTTAATTTGGCGAGATAGAGGCAAATGACTAAGCTTCTGTTGTACTGAGAACACTTCCTGTCTATCCCCATGATTTTTGCACTCAGCTTTTGGTTTCATTTATAAGTTTTCAGGTGCCTTGCATCTGGGTTTTGCCTCCTCAAGGTAATTAAGGTGATGTTTTTTCATCTGTGTTTAAAGTTTAGCACAATAAGATAGGGCTCCTGTAGGGTATTGTGTCTGTATCAATAACCTCAGGGTAATTAGAACACACAGTTATTCATTTAATCCTAATGAAATGCTAATACAACTTCAGGCTTGAAGTTTTAGATCAATATTAGGCAAAAAATTTACTGTCAGACGTTGAATTGTAAGAATATATATGAATAAACTTCTGGAAAGGTATTCGTATCTTTCAAACTAGTAGTTTTGAATTTTGTATGAGTATTGATTTTCATATTCCTTGTGCTTTCCACTCACTGGCAGCTGGCACATCATTCACTATTCAAAATATTCCCTGTCACTTTCAAAGGAAAAACGGAATTGCAATCTGTCCTTTGTGAATGAGACAGGTTGTACAGACCCCTGCTTTGCACTCTTATCATGCTCCTGTGATCTGCCGTGCTGAAAACAGCAGATCTCATCTGGACTCTCTGAGGGAAAGAGACAAATTGTTCCCTTGTACCAAAAACCTGGGCACTTTCGGCAGACCAGCAACCCCCACAGTGGAGGAGAGCTCAGAGGAGACGGGTAAAAAGACAATGAGCTTGAGGAATAATGCACTGTAAAGAAAGCTGCGCTTACTTCAACACCAGGGAGACCGGAGGGTTACCATGGTTTTAGATAAGACAGCTGCACCAGTGAATCATCAGGCTCCCTCAGACAACTAACAAATAACAATGTCTTCCTGAGCTAGCCAGACCAGCATGAGGGGCAGGGGGGACAGCATATATGTGGCTCAGTCCAACGTAAAGTATAAAAACTGGGCAACAAATAAAACCAAGTCTGAAGGAGCAATGGGCTTGACATGGTTTCAACGAACATATTCTTCCCCAGCGACTGGGGAGGCCCAGCAATGTGACAATGAGCATATAGAAACCAGTAATGAGAATCATGTTTGTACTGTGATTCAACTGTATATTGTATATTGCAAATGCTATACTATGCTTGTGATGCGATTTCAATACATTGCTGTATCATTCCGCTAAATCAAAATCCCATGTAATGCCAAATATGCTCAGTAAGGAAATTTGATTTTAAACATCATACTCCTCCTCTTAATATCTAAAAGAACCTGGCTGGAGAGTATTCAACTCTGACAGCACGGAGATGCGATCGACTAGGACCTGTCTCTACATGTGAGTAAGACTGTAAACTGCACAAGATCTGACTTCTTTGGCACACTTCAGGTTTCTAAATCTACCCCTGTGGTCCTCGTTGTCTGTATTTCTGTGCCCACGTATCCCACCTTCAGTTCATTGAGTAAGCCACGCTACAAGGCTGTGCTTACTGAGGTTGAGCAGACCACACGATTTTGGTAAGAAATATTTTAAGCACAGAAAGCTTTTACCTTGAGACTGAGGCCCAAGTCAACATTCGTGTGTGTGGATTTGCCATTTGGAAGGAATCTCCTGGCAGTAACACAGTTGCAGAAAAGGTTTATGTTGCTTAAGTAAAACTAGCAAAAAAATGTCACCTAATGTTTAAATGTTAGAGCTATCAACTTCCCAGTGTGTTGACCGTATCTATCTATTTGATAAGTATGATGAGATTTGGGGGGATTCTGACAATGAGTTTAATCAAATGATTGGTACTTTGATAACATCTCTCCCCTCCCCCTTCCCCACTTGCTGAGACAGTAAGAGGTGGAGACTCCCATTCTCACCTTTTTATTTGAAGGCTCCTCTCAGTCAGAGATACAAGAGGTTGGGCTGCTGCCCTGGTTTGGACTGTTTCCAACCTTCTTCTTGATGCCAAGTTCAGAAACTACACAGGGACTGATAAACCAAGAAAAGATCTCTGTCGTGGCCCAGCAGCCTGGGCTGAGCTTTTGAGGATGCAGTTTGCCATGCACAGAGAGTGGCTTCTTACAGATCAGAAGATGATCCACTCGGGGGCAAAATCTTCCAGAAGTCATCTCGCTCCCCCTTGTGCCAGGCCAGCTACAGGCAAGGGCAAGTGCATGTTGTCTGAGTCACTGCTGCGTTGCTCTGCAAACCAGCAGGAGCTGGATGCTGTTTTCTCATGGAAAACGACATTACAGGATTAGTCTCCATAACAGCGGATCACAGGAAGGGACACTGCACACGCACTTGTGAAGGAATGTTGTGCTTGGCAGGCACCGACACCCAAGCACTTGCGTGGCCCTGCCACCACTCACACCTCCTCCTCACAGAGCCAGATGTTTCAGGGTTCCTTTCAAAGCAATGCTGTTCGTGCTAGAATTGCAAAAATACACTTTCTGGGGTGTTTCTCTCACACAACAACGTAGCAGCTGTCAGGACAGCCATCCATAGCCAGCCTAGCACAACTGTGGAGTACCGAGTGTGATGTTTCTCAGTCTGCCTTGGAAGGACAATGCTTGCACAGGCCTCATCCCCACCACACCACGCACAAGCTGCAGCCTTGCTAAGATACGTAGGTCCCTCTTTTCCCCATTATCAAAGTTTTAGGAAACATCCACTCATGACTTCTGATTGCAGCCTGGTAGTTCCCCTCATCTACAGCCTGTCTGCTGCCTCGTCACGGGCAGGGTGCTGGCAGGCTCGCTGAGGAGCTGTTGTAGCTGAATAGGTCTGTGAAGAAAGGCTGGAGGAACTCCTAGTCCAGGTTTGAGGTCTTAGGAAGATAGTAATATACCCAATTCCTCATGTTAAGCTGTTTTAGGACATGGAAGAGAAGGGACAGGGTCAATAACCAGCAACTGAGGGCAGGGGCGCCCCTTTGCCCATGTCATTTTCCTCCCTGTGCTCTGGGCTTCTCCCAGGAAGACAGTGAAGGATCAAACCCAGTCAGACCTCTCCAACAGGGACTCCAGGCGGTTTCCCAGGAACAGGGTGGTCCATGGAGTTCAGAGGTCTGTAGCACACCATGCAAATCTGCTTCTGCTTTCGGGTGAGGGATGGCAAACAGCAAACCAGCTACTTGGCAACCATAGCTGACACTTGACTGCTTTTCTTAAATCATTACTCTGCTTTCTAAACCGGCATTTAAAGCAGCGCAGGTCTCCTGACACATTGACCATTGATTAAGCTAGAAAGACGTATCGCGAAAGCACAATGTTTCCTGTGCAGCCGAGACTGATCAGCTCCTCTCCTGGCCTGGCCTCCTGCAGAGCTGCGCTGGGCAGCAAGTTTTCCCATCGAACTCTGCCAACTCTTACAGAGTTGTAAGTACTTAACAGCAGCTGAAGTACGGCCCTGTCCAAACAGTCTCTCTGGGGCATAGTTTTCCAAGTAATGAATCTACTGTGGGCACCCCTGTAGGAATGTATTGAATTCTGTCCTGGGCTGTGTTTCTGGAGGAAGCCAAGTCTGGAAAATGGTGACGTGTATTGTGTCAGTTTCTCCAGACACTACTGCTGTGCTTTGTCTTTGTTACAGTAATACTTGGTTGGAAAACCAAATACTTTGGTTGGAAACTCCAGCTGCTTACAGAGTTTTATTTATGCTTAGGCTGTGGACACAGCAGCAGGCTGGCCTTTAAGGATCCAGCAGTAGAGAAAGCCACCACAAGCCCCAGGTTCCATCCAGGTCAGACCAGTCATTTCCCAGCCCATGAAAGTGGCTGTTCTGCTTCATGTACAGAACTTCTCTTTGACAAACTGCACAAGATTTCTTTTGGCATATACCTCAAGTTTATTAATGTCCCTTTGAACTGAATGTCTTACTTTTGGCTCTGTCTACCCTCCCTAACTTAATATCATCCACACATGCTAAGGGTACATTCTCTCTTATCATCCAGGTTGTTATTGAAAACACCAATTAATATCAAGTATTCATTCAGCCCTGGGGCATTCTTTTCTTTACTGAATGCCCGCAGTCACTAAGTTGTTAACTACAGCCCTTTGACCCTGTTCTCCAGTCAATTTTCAAACATCTAACAGCCTGCTGATCCTGTATGAGATGGTTCCAAAAACCTTATTAAATGCCATTGTATTGCATCCTGCACTCCTCCTCTGTCCGCATAGATGCTCTCTAATCTATAGTTCTGTGATAATTACCAGTACCTAGACATCAGCAATTTTTGTTGCTCTCCACCCATCATCAGGAGTCAACTGAACACATTTTATTTCTGATAGTTTCTCCGTCTCGCTGATTCTCGGAGACTCCGCTGTCTTCCCAAGTAACATTTACTAGTGTGTCACTCTACTCCGTATTAGAAATTATTTCCTTACTGCTAACTTGCTGCAGCGAAGAACATCAGTTCTTTTATTTCCTACAATGTATACTGAGGAAAGATGACTTCTTTCCTCTTCATGTTTTAAGTGTTTGAGAAGAAACTTCAGTTTTTCAGCCTTCTCTTTGAGTCAGGGAACTCCAGCTGTATGTGCCTTTCCATTAGGGAATAGTTCTTAGTCCTCTCTGATAATTACTGTTGCTCTCTTCTGTGTATTTTCTTATTGTTTGCTTCTCATTACCTGAAGTTTAGTACTAAAAACTAGGCCTAAAACTCCAAGTGAGACTATACCATTCCTGACTACAGAGTAAGATCATCTTCATCTGTCTTATAGATGCTGTCATTGTGTTCCTTTCCTAATACCTAGTAACATACTGTTGTTGATTCATTGTCAACTTGTAACTATAGCTTGAAGATCCAGATCTGTCAGGTGCTAATGAACTGCTGTTGTCCAATATTTATAAAACTTATGTATTTCTTTCCAGATGAAGTATCCTACACATTTTTGAAGACAATTTATCAAACATTTTTCAATACATAAACTGTCCTACATCATTCTAGCATTTCTTTGCTTGTTGGTACCCATCGCACGTCTATCATGCCCTGTAGACTGTAATTCAGATCATAAATAAAGTTATACCAGGCCTAGGACTGATCCTGGCAGAACTCTGACACAGCATTTTAATTTTGTAGTTGACAACCATAAACATTTAAATATAACTTTCTACCTTGGAGAGAGGAGGGGTGTGGGTTGTGCTAGACCAAGTTTCCCTGATTATTAGTTTCAATTCCTACATTTTTCTAAAATGAAGTAAAATGAAACAGAGATAAAATCTGCAGTGTATCAGCCAGCTCTAGGAAAACATTGCACTCTCTACTGAGACTCTTTCTAAAGTTAATTTTGAAGCAAGTCGGTTAAACATGGGTTTAATTTCTTCCCTTATGTATCACAAGCTGATGTCTGTTTTGAGTACTGTAAATTCTTAGGTTTATTATTTACATTATTATATTTGTATGTATTTAATATATATTTATTATTTTATTATTACTTATATTATTATATTTGTTATTTACAGATTGGCGAGGGAAGCTGTGGATGTTCCACGCCTGGAAGTGTTCAAGGCCAGGTTGGATGGGGCTTTGGGCAACCAGGTCTAGTGGGAGGTGTCCTTGCCCATGGCAGGGGGGTTGGAACTAGATGCTCTTTAGGGCCTCTTCCAACCTAAACCATTCTATGGTTCTGTTCATATCTTCCTTGAATTTGGCTGAGCTGGTAATCAGTACAATTCAATATCAATGAGGTATTCCTTCCCCAGGGTGTGTGGCATTTGTAAACTTGAGCAATGTATAAATCTGTAAAGCAGAATGCTTTATCATGTGCTTAGTTCTTGCCCGTATTCTTCAGACACCTTAAGAATAACAGAGTGGCTGCACAGGCTGGGTGCATAGCTGGGCCTACTACCTACTGTCACAGATATGCTTTCAGCATCCTATTTCCCTTTCACTCAGCACAAAGAGCTAGAACTACCTTTGATAGCTTAGGAAATGGCATCTAATAACACGTACATCCTGAGTGTCGCTGAAGGGGTAGGAAGTAGATTTTCTATATTGATGGCCTAGTTTCAATTTCCATCTCTGACTGAATCAGTGTTTGCAATCTGACTCACAAAAAAAGATTTATCATATGTCTGTGTTGTGCACCTCGGAGAATAGAGAGCATGTGACATAGGTTTAGATACCATATTTCAATTTTTTCCAGGCACTGAGTGAGAGTTAACCGGTAGGGCTACATTTTCATGCATTCACATGTAGGTCCCTAGTATTTCTTTGTCTTCTGGTATTTACCTGCTTCCTCTTTTTGTTCAGCTGAAAACAATACAAAATGTATAGTCTGCGTAACTCAGTAGAACAAAATCATACTCATAACTGGGATTCCTATTTTTAATACTGCTACTAATAATAATAATAATTCTCGGTCCCAGAGATGAGTGGAAAGAAGTAAAACTTGGTTACAGGAGGATCTCTGATCCACAGGCTTTCAGAAGCTGGAAGGAATATTTTGATGCTTTGGGCTGTCATTTTCTGGACAGGCAAGGAGATTTTGAGGCTGATTCCTTAAAATGCACAGCCCTTCTTTTTTGCTGGTTAACAAAATTTAACAGTTATGGCAGGCAGGAGCATCACCTCTCCCCACCTTTTGACCACTGCAGAATGTAGGGATTTTTTTTAAAGTAGCAGTTTGCTGAGACTCCAACTAGCCTTAACAAGTCCTACAGTCATGGACAACATGATCACTGAGCCAAATTGGGGTAGCTCAAACTGGTCTTGACAAGCCTTGAAACTAAGGACTGTGTGAGAGGTAACAGTATTTGTTGAAGCTACCTTTAATTAACTACCAAAATCTAAAAAGGGGTGGGAGTGCCATTTAATGTCAATCTGTACATAGGTTTCACAACTTAACCTGGAGAAGTATTGTTTGCAAAATAGTCCCGAGGAAAATGACCATTTCCCTCCAGTCAGCACTGGTGAGACCCATCTGGAGTGCTGTGTCCAGTTCCAGGCTTCCCAGTGCAACAGAAACATGGACATAACTGGAGCAAGACCAGTGAACGTCCACAAAGATAATTAAGGGACTGGAGCATCTGTCGTATGAGGAGAGGCTGAAAGAGCTGAGTCTGTTCACTCAGAAGAGAAGGCTCAGAGGGGTCTTATCCATGTGTTCAGATACCTGATGGGGGGAACAAAGGAGATAGAACCAGAGTCTTCTCAGTACTGCCCAGGACAGGAGGCAATGGGCACAAACTGAAACACAGGAAATTCTACTTAAACATAAGAAACAATTTTTTGGAACAGGCTGCCCAGAGAGGTCCTAGTGTCTCCCTGCTCTAGCTGACCCTTCTTTGACCATAGGGGTAGGACTTATTGCCTTGGGTGTTCGAACAGGCAAGATAGGTGCTTTTTTAGGAGATGTGATTGCCCTAACAGTGAAATATCTGTCAGTATATTTTTTGTTAGCTTAGTGGAAGTATATATCTAAAAGGATACAGGCGGCTTTACTACTTTACGGCCCTTTGCCGTCTTAACTTTTCCCTGCTATATAAACTTTGCAATTGCTGAATCAGTATTGTCAATATAGTTGCAGCATGCCAGAGACTTGATTAATGTCTTTTGATCTTGGTATGGTGCTTTTATTATTAATATTGAGAGTGATTACTTGAATGTCTACAAAATCATTCTTTGTCAAGAAGGTAGCATGCTTCAGTTAAAAGATTGTCATTACTCTGGGTCTTCACAGTGCTAACAACAGTAATTGTAATTAAATGAGTGTAGACTTCCAGCTAAATTTGGCTAATCAGCTTATCTGGATTGTTTTTGTTCTGAAGTCTGAATGTCTAATCTACCTCTATTTGTCTAATGTCTAATCTGTTTCTCCTCCATGTGGATTTTCTGTCTTGGTAAGAAAAAAATCAAGTGTTTTCTCTGCTATACAGTTTTAGGAATGACTTCTTATGTTATATGTGAACTATTTCCATTTTGAAGATCCTTACATTAGAAAGTACAAGAGCATTTTTTAAGGTCTTCTCTAATCTGCACTAGTACCTATACTGCTAGGCAAGGAAGGAGGCCAGGGCATGTTATGTGATGATGCATGGAAGTTAAATTCTGGTATGGGGAAGTAAAGGTATGAGTTTTAAGGAGACATAAGAAATCGGTTTGAGGTTCTGAGTATGAGAGAAACAGTCTGCATTTGGACAGGGTGCTTGGAAAGGAAAAACAGGAGAACTTTCAGTCTTTGTTGTTTGATTGAAATGTAGTATAAAAGGAATCACATTTAAATATTCGCCTCTTCACGTGGAAACAGCAAGCAATTTTTATTACCATCTCACTCTCAAAACTTTTTTTCCAAGTAGTGTTTCTTGGCAGTAAGAAAATTTCTGTGTCATTTTGAAAAACTCTGCCACTGATTTGCTGAGTTACGTGGTGGGATGCTTGCTTTGCTTTGTCTATTTCCCTTATCTGTATAACACCCAGGGCAATGTCAATGCTATCGCTAAGGTAGATTGTGATCGGTCTCTCTAAAAACTGAGAATTGTTATTTCCGTCCAGTGTTGCATTTAACAGTTATTTCCAGCAACACAAACCTGAAAATTGTTCAGAGCTTCTGGCAAGTTTGTGTTATCCAATTAACTAGCAAATTTAATTGCTGAGGCCAGGGGAGGAAATAGCCCTAGAAAAACCTCCCCTTCTCACACCAGCTCATATCTCTAAAGCCCTTCTCTCTAAAACAAAAAAAAAAAAAAAAAA